>CM064567.1:44828841-45269381 GCA_032716605.1 Paralithodes platypus | reverse complement strand
TGATAATGGGGTATCCTTAAACTGGGCATAAAGTACTCTACTTCAGGCTAACCCCCACTGGTATAGCCTGATAACACACAGGATGCAAGTTACGTTAAAATGCATAAACAAGAATCTAGGTAAAGATCAATTAAATCACTGCAAGATTTAATACAATAAAAAGATGCTTTAATACAGTTACTCTAAACAACAATAAACTCTTCACTCCTATCTGAAAATAAGTGAAGTATAGTCCTACAGCATAGACCTGGAAACTTCTGAAAAATGTCTGATGCTCATAAGATGCTCGTATCTTAAACTATATAAAGGCAGGAGGCTGGACACCACACGTGTACAGCGAATACACAAAAAGATAGTACATAATTATAATGTTAACTGACACGAGAATACTATAAATGCGCAACGGTAGTAATGCTCAACACAAAAAAGAAGTATTTCGTTATCAACGAAACAGTCTACTATGGTTGTGCAACTCAACAACAACCTTGACTAATAAATGCTTGTGAATAATAATGCATACATATCAAAAGAGCTTAGGTCCTAACTAGTGTCTGCTAGGTGAATAAAGTCTAGCTGGGATACAAGGTAGGAAACTGTGGCTGAGCAAGACAGGCTCATAGCCTAGTGTTGTCCTTAACCCGGCAAGCGCGATAGGCCTCACGGAAGGCTTCCTATAGGGAACGCGATAGGCCTCACGGAAGCAGGATTTTTAAAGGCGTACCAAAACGGCGCCAAGCTGTCTGGGGAGTCACAAATTGCGCCACGTTTAGTGTGGCATGGTACCACACGATTACACCCACATCCACCCGCTGCTCGCATCCCACACAGTCTACACACGCAGTACGCTCTCAGTCACCATGGAGCCTACACGCTCCCCTGACTCGCTCCCTGTTGACTCGCCCAACCCTGTTGCTGGCGGTGTTAGTGCTCGTGGCAGGACACGAATACGTGCCAGGGACCCCTCCTACGTATATACTTCTGAGGATGATGAGCCACGTGCAGCCAAGAAGAACCTACACGTGCTGGGAGAGGCACGACACGTGGTGGGAGAGGCACGACACGTGCACCAAGCACGACGAGTGGCGAAGAGGTCATTGTCCTCAGCATTTGCTCTGACAACTGCTACCACAAACAACTACTGCCTCTACTGTTGTGGCAACGACGCCCACGGCGCCCACCACCACAGGAAGTACAAGTGGCCGTCCTGGGGATGCAGGAGCATCGGGGGTAGTTGGCAAGAAGGGTAAGGGTAAAGGACACCCTTATCAGTTCAAGAGGAGTAAGGTGACACCTCCCGCCTCTACCACCCCCGCGTTGCCACCACCACCACCACCCACCACGGCCGCCCCTGTCTCACTACCCACCACGGCCGCCCCTGCACCACTGCCCACCACGGCCGCCCCTGCACCACCGCCCACGCACGCCCCTGCTCCACCACCCACGCCCACCCATGCCCCTGCTGCTGTTGGAGGGGCTCGTAGAGTTTTGGCAGCCGGTCTAACGCCATCCAAGTTTGACGCCCTCCTCTTCCCTCCTGACTCCTCTGACGACGACGCTGCAGAAGGGGAAGCCTTCGATCCCAGGAACTATGGCTGGGGTGGTGATAGTGGGAGCGAGTCTGAGGAGGATCAAGACCAATATGAGGGAGGTGCAGAGGATTCGGAAGACGACGATGTACTCCGGCACCGTGACCATGACCAAGACCTGTCTGACGACGAAGGCGCAGACGACGTGGCTGACGGAGGGGCTGATCCTGATCCCCCACGGGCGAATAATTTTGCCTGGTCTGAAGGGTCCCATTTCCAACCAGATTTGCACCAGTTCAATGCCAATCTGGCTGGTTCAACAGCAGACTGGCCCTGCAATGACCAGTCCACGGAATCTGCATTCTTCTGTGCATTTTTTGACCAGGAGGTATTATCTCATCTCGTTTCCCAAACCAATGGCTATTTTACCTGGGTGAGGGAAAGAATTGATATGATATCTCCTAGAGCAAGAATTCGTGCATGGGTTGATACGACTGTCCCTGAGCTCCTTGTGTTCTTTGCGTTGTTGCTAATCATGCCTCTCTGCAGGAAGCATGTAATGGAGCATTATTGGAAGCACGACCCAATCATCAACACCCCAATTTTCCGGAAATATATGGCTCGTGATAGATTTTTCTTGCTTCTGCGATTTTTGCACTTCGCAGACAATAATAATCCAAACCGAGCTGATAGAATATGGAAAGTTCGGGATGTGTTGACCATGTTGTTGCAAAGGTACAGGAAATTCTTCTACCCCTTTGCCAACCTGGTGATTGATGAGTCGCTCGTGCTTTTCAAAGGACGCCTGGTACATCCCCTTGAAGAGACACAGGTTCGGGATCAAGATCTTTGTGTTGTGCGATTGTGAAAGTGGAATAGTGCTCGACATGATCGTATACACCGGCACTGATGTAGACATTCCAAAAGTCGGTGGCAACGACCCATTGGGCATGTCAGGGCACATTGTGAAAAAGATGCTGGAGCCCTACCTGAACAAGGGGCACACGTTGTACACCGACAATTGGTATACAAGTCCTGCACTCTGCCAGTTCCTCCATGACCACAAAACGGGGGCATGTGGGACTGTCAGAACTAACAGGAAGTTCATGCCTAAGTTCCAAGGCAATCGCATAGAACTGGACAACCCCTCCCACAGTGACACCGCTTCTGATGACGACTTGGCAGAGGAAACAAAGGCGCCGCAGACTGGACAGACCAAGAAGAAAGAAGAAAGAGCACTACAAGCAGCTGGAGAAGTCTGGGAAAGTTCTGGCGGTAAAGTGGCTCGATAAGCGACCAGTTCACCTGCTTTCGACTGTCCATACAGGTGCCCAAGTGGACTCTGGTAAATTCCACTACCGTTCCAAGAAGTCTATCCAGAAACCTGATATGGTGGTGGATTACACCAAGTACATGCGCCTTGTGGACAAGTCTGATTGCCAGCTTGCAGGCGTTGAGTGCCTACGAAAAACAGTGAAGTGGTATCACAAGCTTTTCCTTCACTTTGTTGACATCACGATGCTCAACGCTTACAACATGTGGCTTGTAAAAAAAGACATGGCCCGAACAAAAAACTCAAGTTCAGGGAGTTCATATACAAACGTCGCCTACCAACTCCTACAAAAACACCAACCAGTCTCCGGTCACAGGGGTCGCCGTGCAGTCAACCTCCCAGACAGAGTCATTGATGGATATGACAAACACTACCCTATCCACACCGAGCTATCTGGCACCCGGAGGCTGCAAGTACAGTGCCAGGTCTGTGCCCACTCCACCAGAAAGCCACAAAGAAGAAGCCGAGTCACATCAATGTGCAAGGAATGCAACGTTGGGTTGTGTTTGGGCGAGTGCTTCAGGGACTACCACTCACTCAAGTACTACTAGGAGTGGTACCTGTGTCGCCCTATCTCCAGCCAAAACTCCTGCCCCGCCCACCTACCTCACTACCTACCTCACTACCTACCTGCCCGTACCTGACCTGCCCGTACCTGACCAACGTGATCTCAAAACACCTGCCTGCCTACCTACTTGCCCGTACCTGACCAACGTGATAATATTATCATAACATGTACAAATTATAGTTGTAGGATAAGTTCATATGTTTTTGGTATATATTCTGTATATATATATATATATATATATATATATATATATATATATATATATATATATATATATACACAGTATATTATTGTATACAGTATACTGTATATATATATATATATTTTCATTTATTATTTCAGTTTAATTCATTAGCCAGGCAATATTTTGTTTTATTTATATATATACCTATGTAATATTATACTTATGTACTAACCTTTTGTAACAACCTTTTGTAATAATAAAACAAACAAAAAAACAAACAAAAAAACAAATAAATAAACACAAAAAAACATACTTACGCTCTGCTATTCATCAAAGTTTTCGACTTTATGAATAGCAGGGCGTAAGTATGTAAAAAAAAATTTTTTTCAAGTGATATAAACACTCCAAAAACATCCCCATAACCTCTCTGGTTTCGAACCCACGTCTCTAGGCCTACGTCTCTAGGCCTACATCTCACTCAGTCCATCACTCTAACCACTAGACCATGACTGTTCACACTATACTGACAGCGATTAGTGCGTACGTATTTTCGGGCAGACGAATGCTTGACAAAAAAAATATATATATACCCTCGATACACTTGTGTATATCGAAGTATTTAGTATGTATAATACTTTTACATAACCTAACATATTCTATCATTACGAACAAACAGTAAAGAAATTTACAAGTAAATAAATAAACTTTCATCCATGAGTTGCAAGCAAATAGTGCGTAAAAATTGTGTAATGAGATATCGGGTTACTCTAAAACATACTGCGCCATCCAAGAAGGTCTTATCGTTGTTTACAATATAGCAACGACAACACAAAGTGTCTATAAGGTCTAAATTTGTGCATACACCCACGCTAATCTCATCTACTTACTGTAATCTGACCCCTTTTCTCTCCCGCGCCACCCACCTTTCTCAATACACCACTCTTATTTCGCCTATTATTCGTCCGTATGCCTCTCTGCGCTTCATTTATCAGTGTATATTATTCACATGGGCTGCCTTACTCATGAATATGAACAGGTGAAACCATAAAGGTGCTTTTTAGGCGAGATATAGAGCGTTGCTTCTCATCAATCGCACGTTCTTGCCTCCACCCTCTCTCTCTCTCCTCCCGCCTGACTCACTCACACACACTCGCTCGCTCGGGGATGTCGTGCCTATCAGCCCATTTTTTTCAACTTGCAGCCACCGTAACTCCACACCCACATTTTTTTAGGGTGGATATATATATATTGGCGGATGTGGCTGCTTATTTCCAAGACATTGAGGTACTTTTTTTTAAATTCTGTGAGATCGAATATTTTGGCAGAAATGCACAAATAACTACCCTAGCTCCTACTGCTATTTAGCGCTTATCAGGTTAAGGCGGTATGGTTAAAGTTACGTTAATGACGGGGATGCTCTCATGGTAGATCCAGATCTCGAGTATCTGGCTCTACCCTGGCGATCCCTCAAAAGTCAAGCAAAGAGGCAGCACTGTGTTATAAGGTAGTAGGCTAATGCCCTCTTACAACACGATGCTGCACCCGCAAAAGACACAACCAAAAGGACGACCTAGGCTACCACAGAAACCATCGAAGTCGTGTAGGTATATACGAACCGTACACACATCGGTGACAACGACAACAGAAACCTCATCCCAGTCTAGCATTAAATAACCAAGCAGAGCACTATTGATAATGAGGGAGACACACACACAGAGTCACCAACCCTCCATTAGCTAAGGACACTGAGGGAGACACACACAGAGTCATCAAACCTCCATAGACTAAGAACCCTTATAGCCTATTCTAATACATGTAAATATATCTGAGAGCGACGCACACAATACGATGGGCCGATTTGAAATCGTGTACAGAACCCAAAGGGAGTGCTGTGACGTTAAAAGATTAGAGGAATGAAAGAAAAGAAGTTGAGTAAGAGAGACAGTATCAGAATGGTGGGGATATGGGGGACAGTTGTAAAAAGGATGTTAGTCGTGCGCGTCCCTAGCCTGCTCTGAGGAAGGGACGCTCCTGGGGACCTAAGCAACACAGGAGCCCACAAAGACGCGGTGGTCGGCCAATCACAGGCCGAGACGTCACAAGGCAGCAGGTGTCACGTGACACAGCCAGCCAGGCCAGCCAATCAAGGGGCGTGAGACAGCACGCGCGCGGGCCTCCGAACGAGGGAAGCAGCACATGTATACGCACGCACACACTACCACCTCACTGCCAATATTGTTCTCTCTCCGTAACCCTTCTTTGGCGGCGCGCAACTTATGTCGTGTGAATTAAATATGAACTAAGTGGCTGTTCACAACTTATGTCGTGTGCCATTTTCACCACGTAATGTTGCTGAGAGAGAGAGATGAGTGGTGGGAGGAGCGTAGCAAGCGTATGACTGCTCCAGACCACCGCGGCGGACCTACTGACATGAATCCCATCCTCCTCCACCCTCACGCACTCGCTACACAGGGAATTATGTAGGGAAACTACCTAATTACTTGGTTTTTGCACTCGTGTTGTGCGATCGTTGCAAGAGAACCAGCGGTCGTACAAGGATGGTTGGAGTGTCATTGGAAAGCTCTGTTATGCCCTTTCAGGGATAGATACTTGTTTTACGCTCTGGGTCTTATTTAGGCATGAAAATGACCACGAAAACAACCCTATTTAGGGTCAAAACACCCCGCTGGGCGGTTCATATAAATGACCGCCTAGGCCGCTCGTAAGGTGTTAACAATACACAATGCATGTTATATTCTATCAATGAAATAAAATACTTGCCGTTGTCACAGACAAAAATAAAGACCACCACTGGACTGTCTGTGACAATATGATTGCTAGGAAAGAAAGAACAACATTCTCTGATAACTGTAGCCCATTTCAATGTCCCTAGCGAGCGCTAGTGGCTACCGGGAGGCAATTCTGCCAACGCTGGTAGGCATCAAATAGATAGATAGATAGATATAATTATCTTTCTCTCTCTCTCTCTCTCTTTGGCTTGTTTTTGTTTTCCCTTCATTCATACATTTTCTCTTTTCAGTCTCCCCTCCCAATCCCCACGTCACATGTTCTATGCATCGTATATTTCATTCTGTTATGCGACACTCTTTTCGCGGCCCTGTCTTTTCATATTCCCCTTCCCGTCTTTGTGTTTCCCTGTTTATGCTGAACTGAAACTCAATAATGTTTTCCATCTCGTTGGCTATCCTATTTTACCAAAACATGCCACACTTTCCATCTTCATTTCTTCTCCACCTCTCGTCATTCTCCTTTTCCACTCTACCATTATTCTTCTCCAAATCTTCTTTTTATATGTACGTTTTATCTTTTATTCCCATAATTTTGAACCCTTTTTTATTATTGATTGTTATGCATCACTTCTTTTACCCATGCTTCCCTACGTCCTCAGTTCCTCCTTCACTGCATGCACGTTTCTTTCAACCACCTCTCTCTAACAGTACCCCTCCTTCTCCTCCCCTCCCTCTTCCTTATCTTCCTTTACTCCCTCCTCCCTCTCTCCCCATCCCTCATCTCAATGCCCGTCCCCCTCCTCTCCTTCTTAGTTTTCTTTACTCTCTCCTCCCTATTCCTTATATTTCTGTATTCCCTCTGTCTCATCTCCTCCCTCATCTCTATTCCCCGCCCCCCTCCTCTCTTCTTCCCCTACCCCTCTTCCTCTCTCCCTATCATCCCTTCATCCTTTATTTTCACACTTTGTCAGCTCTTCCACCCCATTGGTTCACTGCAGCCAGGTGAATGGTTGGTTCCTGTGACGTCACCATTTAACCCCCTCAGTACCGGTGACATCCTTTTCATTATATTCAGGCAACTATCAGACTGTGTTATGCAGCTTAGGAAGGATGTCTACCCGTTGAAAGATTATATACTATTTGAATTATTAGCTTTAGCTACCATACATCCTTCCTAAGCTTCATAAATTCGTATAAACAAAGCTGAAATAAAAAAAACAAAAGACGTCGCCGGTACTATAAGGGTTAAGCTTGCCTGTGATAGGAGGGTTCTTCTGACGTCACCGTTATGGGGGAAGGGTTTACTTTATGGTAGATTGTGTTCATGTATTTGTTGTTTTTATAGTTTCCTCCCTAGACTTCCATCAAACTTTAACAAAATCCCCAAGATCCCCCTTCTAGATATATTTGTACATGTTTCGGTTGAAAACTATCCCCGCCGAAGGCTGGTCCCACCTTAATTACTGGCTCGATATCGCTCGCCAGGAAAAAATCGACAAGTAAATGACACGATAATATAAACAATGGGGCGAAAGCTCTTATAAATCGCAAAACGAATGGTTCACATACTCTAACATTTCAAAACTAGTGAGGGTAAACATGAGAGAGAAGGGGGCCAAGAAAAGAACAACCATCCCATTAAGGATTTGATGACGTCATAGTAAGAATTTGTCAGTGTTTGGAGGGATTTTGTGCCGTCCTTGATAAGACAATAATTGCGTTTCATTTATATGACGTTGTTATAAGAGTTCGTTTTTTTCTATTGTTACGGACTAGGGTTCAAACCCACAACACCATGAATAAATGATTAACTCCAATGAAAAGGCAACACAACTTATCACCGTGGTATTATAAGAATGGAAGTTAACCACCCAAAACTAGACTGCAAGGTTAATATTATCCTCCAGCGAAACCCTACAACACTATAAAACTATACAAGTCAATCAGAATCATATAATTGATATTATTAAGTTTACTTTAAATGTCGGTAGAATAGCTTATGCTTTCATAAATCCTTTAAGATTCATATGTAAAGTATTCAAGTATCCACTTTAGTTTACTGTACAAAATAATTAATTACAGTTTACCTTCTTTTAGAACCACAAACTATTTAGAGAATTTAAATTTGTATGTTATTTGAAAGATAGTACATGAAAATAAATAAGGTAGGTATGTATGAAAAGATAATTTAAATGTATGGATAATATTTACATATAAATTACACTTTATACATCTATCCTTACATTCACACAATACAACATAATAATACTTATCTATAGAGAGATAGTTATACAAGGCAGGACACAAACCCAGGGTGACCCATGGTGAGGTCTTGGCGAAGCAGAGGCGTGAGGTGAACTGCCGTTTCTCAAACCTTATTCTCTATCGAGCCCTTCGTCATTGAAGTTATCGCACTGGACTATTCTCTCTACATTCTTTCTACAATCAAACAAATGAACTCAACTAATAATAATATAGAATACTTCATTAACCCCTAAGTGTCGGCGCGCAACATAAGCCGAGTATAATAAATCTGGACTATCTGGCGGCGCGCGACATAGGTCGTGTGACAATTTCAGCACGTAATGTTGCTGAGAGAGAGAGACAAGTGGTGGCAGGAGAGTAGCGAGCGTATGACTGCTCCAGACCACCGCAGCGAACCTACTGACACGAATCCCACCTCCTCCCTCCCTCTCTCACTCGCTACATACTGAATTGTACGGGGAAAGTACCGAATTACATCCTTTTTGCACTCGAGTTGCGCAGTTGTTGCAAGAAAACTAGCCATCATAAAAGGATCGTTATGGTGTCATTGGAAAGCTCTGTTTATGCCCTTTCAGGGATAGATACTTGTTTTACGCTCTGGGTCTTATTTAGGCATGAAAATGATCACGTAAACAGCCCTATTTTGGCTAAAAACACCCCGCTGGGCGGTACATATAAATATACCGCTAGCCCGCTAATCTAGTGTTAAAATATATAAATGAAGAGTAAGAACACTAAGCCACAAATTATATAAAGACTAATCATACGTCTGCCAGAGAGAGACGCTTAAACAAGCAGGTGAGAGGGGGAAGGTGCGCGCTTGGCGCCACCACAATCTGCCGGCGTTTATAGCCTGGGGCAAAAGATGTCCGGCTAGTAGGCTACAGTACACTCTGAACACAAATATATTCCCCGAAGTTAGATTACTTCCTAAAGGCCCTCCTATGTACAAATAAATAGTCACATATACCCACTAATACTTAGTTAACTCTATCCCACCAGCAATTAGTTTAATTAAGGCAATACATAACACTATGTGTATGCAGGAAACAAGAGGCAGAGCTGCCTGAAACAAGTGTCTCCTCCAAAGTTGAGAGTGAGAGCCAATTTGTATTTATTTATTTATTTATTTGTATTTATTTATTTATTAGTATTTATTTGTATTTATTTATTTATGTATTTATTGATTTATGTATGTATTTATTTATTTATTAGTATTTATTTATTAGTATTTATTGATTTATTTATGTATTTATTTATTTATTAGTATTTATTTATTAGTATTTATTTATTAGTATTTATTTATTTATGTATTTATTATTAGTATTTATTGATTTATTTATGTATTTATTTATTTATTTATTAGTATTTATTTATTTGTATTTATTTATTTATTTGTATTTATTTATTAGTATTTATTTATTTATTTATTTATTAGTATTTATTTATTTATTTATTAGTATTTATTTATTTATTAGTATTTATTTATTTATTTATTTGTGTTTATTTATTTATTTGTATTTATTTATGTATTTATTTATTTATTTGTGTTTATTTATTTATTTGTATTTATTTATGTATTTATTTATTTATTTGTATATATTTAGTTATGTATTTATTTATGTTTGTTTGTTGTACAGTATTGGAAAGAAGAATGGTGTGCTTGTTTAATGTAGTGAAATGGATATGAGAAGGTGTTTGTGAGAGCTAGTTGTGGAAAAACTCAATTTTTATGTCACGAATTTTCCCATGGATTTTTATATTTTTCCTTGTTAGTTTTCATCAATATATAGTGTTTGGAAATAATTAAATCCCTCGGCAAAACCGTTTTCCCTATTATTCAACGATCTTAAGACACGCCGCCCGATAGTGGGGAGGGCTATGAAGTACAGGGAAAATGAGGGGTTAAATGCGTAAAACGGCGATAAAAGCGTATTTTAGCAAAACTTGACTCGGGTTTTAAGGTATTTTAAATGCCTGAAACCCAATATTTCGAAAACCCGAGCCAAGTTTTGGCCAAAGCTGGCTCGAATTTTGCGAGTTTGTAGACAAAGAAGTTATAGTAACCTCATTTAGAAATTTGGCATAGGTTTCCCGAAATTGCAAAGCCATAAAACCCGAATTTTGAGAAACCCGAGCCAATTTTTGGCAAACTTGGCTCGGATTTTGCGAGTTTTAAGAGTAAACAAATTACAGTAACTTAATTTATAATTTTGGCTCATGTTTCCCTAAATTGCAAACCCCATCAAGCATAATTTTGGAAAACCCGAGCCAATTTTTGGCAAAACTTGGATCGTATTTGGAGAATCGAAAAAGACTAACGAAATGTCGGAAATCGGCTCATGATTTCCCTAATTGCGAAGCCAAATAACCAGATTTATCGAAAACGCAGCACTTATTTAAATCATAAATATCCAGTAACATAGACCTAGTACATTGGATACAAGCCTAATCCACACCTAACACCTACAATGTGTCCGTAGTACCTAGTAGGCCTTCGTGGGATACAACACGAACCCTTACCGCCGCCCATTTAGTATTCGGGCGTATCTGTAAATACTACCGCAACTACGAATCTTGTTTCTGAGACCTAGTATATTAACCTAACCAAACAACCCAACCTAACCTAACCTAGACCCAGTACGTGGGATACTAAACTAGCCCTTGCATGCCAGCAACAGCGGATTCGTAGTACTCAGTACGTGGCATACTAAACTAGCCCTTGCATGCCAGGTAGAGTGGATTCATAGTACTCAGTATGTGGTATTTTTTACCCATTAATTTCCGGAAGTTTAAACCTATGCGTAAAAATCTTACCCCTTACATGTCACATCAGTAGTCAAGCACCCATGTTCTAAATGGCATGTGTACGAATCGGTGCCGTATATAGGAAGATGTTGACAACCATGTTACGAAAAAAATCCATTTTAGTACCATATATTTGTATTAGGTTTTGCCGGGGGTTGAAACAAATTTTAATATGATGCTTAAAGCATATAGATTCCATATCTGTCTATAAATATGTCAAAATAATTGGTGACAAATAAATGAAGTTATACTCTAGTTGTCATTGCATTATCAATAATCAGCTTTTAAATCACGAACAAAAGCACTCCTGATATCCAGTGTGAAGCTTTAATATCGTATTAACTATGTTTAGCTCAAACTATGCTCAATTTTGTTTCCACCTTGTGGAAAGCTTAGCTCTTTAGCAGTTGAGTTTAGATAATTAATGAAAATATATGTAACTGCAATAGATAGTACACTGGGTGATATACATTTTAAACTCTGTTATAAACTCCGTAATATCAAAGTAAATACAATGGGAATAAGAACATTTCCTATGGGGGATATCTTATTGAATGAAGAAATGACAATTGAGAGAAAAGGACAAATATATAATGGAAAGGAAGCACTGTCCTCTTTCTGGTGTTAAGACTGTAGTTCAAAGTGCCCGAAAGCACCTTTGTGAACCATATATAATAATGAAGTGTGACGCTTCTGCATAGTAGCCACGTGCGGGCATGCGCGCGCGTCGGCTGCCCAGCTGTTTAGAAACCGTCTGGCGGCTGCCGGCCGGCCGGCTTTTCCTTAGTATATATCCTACGACAATGTAACTAATGTCTGGGATATTCTTATGTTGTTTCACAGCTTGTAGCTGCCCTTATTCTTAACCAACGCATCTTAGTATATTTTATTCTCGATAGTTGATTGTTTCATTATAATATATAAGATGTAAGTCTAGTGAGAGTGGGAGGAGACGAGCGGGAGAGAGATACCGGCTGGGGGACGTTGCTTCGCGCGGAGAGTCCAGCTTGGGACGAGCCTGATGTTGCCATATGCATTGGATCGCAACGTTTGGCTTAGTTTCGACTCACGCACGGGGTAGACGATTTTCACACGGCAACTGTGTTGAGTGTTGCCAAGCCTGGGATGTATTCTGCATGCCTAGGGCGGGGTCCAGACAGATTCAAGACTCAGAGCTCACCTCACTGTCGTACCCTTCGGACCCCCCTTGATATCTATCCCTCTCAACCCCACTTAGAAACTTTCTCTTTTACTTTGTATACCTTCTTTCCACTACTTCACCAATCTATTTAATTATCCCATCCCCTTCATAGACCTTATATCTATTATTGTATTAACGACGAGCTCTCAGATAACTAGATAGGATTTTGGGCCTTATGCAGAGATGTAATTGTTAATGAGACCTAGGAAGCTTTTTTGTTGTCTCATATTCTGTGGTTTCATGCTTGCTAGTGTGTTCTTGTGTCAGGTTAGCAGGGGCTAGACCGGAGGGGAGGTTTTTTGCGATCCTTTAAGTAAAGCCTGCTGGTGCGAGTCCTGTGGACCCGCACGACTTTACTAGGATACCCGTGGGAGTCCGGGGGCATTTTCTTATCTGTGTCCCTGTGTGTCTAGTGTTGTGTTGTGTGAGGGCCCTTGCCTAGTCCACTCAGCACTGCGCTAGCACGTCTAGCTTTTGTTTTAGGGTCGCCAGGAGAGAGTCAGATACTTGCGATCTGAGTCTCTCAAGAGAGCACCCTTTCAATTAGAGTAATTTGGCGCACAAACTTGGGAACGTCCCTAGGCTAGAGCAGGTGGCTCAGCCCGGGTATCCGAAGCCTATATCCTTCCGGCTAGACCTCTGCCACCTGGCAGATTAACAGCTAGGGGTTTATCATCTCTGTATGCTTGTTATTGTGCCACAGTTTACCGTTTTTGTTAGCATTGTGAGTCAGGGTGTGGCTTAGAGACTCTGTCCGAGCAGGCTTGCCTGACTAAGAGTGAGAAGCACACCTGTATGTGGTTATGTTGCGAGTTGCTGCCTTTTTTTAATTATACCTAGCCATTATACACTGTATGGCCTATCACTAGTATTTATTCATGCTTATGAGTTAAGAGTTCTCTAAATCCGTAACGTACTTTCTTTGCTAAGCATCAGATCCTACAGTAGCCGCATGCAGTTTAGAAACCCACATCTTGTCTATCGGTACGATGTTTTGAGGACTGTTTGCTTTCACCTTCTTTCACGCTGGGGTGATTAGTTGTATTAATTAACGTAACGTTAAATGTACTTTCTTCTAGTTTGTTATTAAATTGTTTCTGCAATTTAATTCCGTTATCTATCTTTTCCTTGAAGCTTTAAGTCAACTTAATTGTGTGATCTTTTATATAGCCTGCTTGACTATCAGCAGTCTATAGTGCGTGCACCCTGTAACCGAGTCATAGGATACCTTGTTGTCCAGGCAGGACTCTTGACGGTTTAGGGTGGTTTGTTGCCTGGGTTTATAGATAAGGCTTGGATCTAGCGTTTTCCGTTGTTGCTTGTTGCCGCATACCTAGTCCAATAGAAAGAGCCTAGTGTTTATATATCCCAGGACGTAACAGAAGGCATACGTGATAACTTATCATACATTCAGTAAGATAATAACTTGTCTTGCTTTCACTCCGGTCGTTATAAATCGATATGATTCACCTTAATAAAGACAAAATGTACTCATACCAAATGTACCTCGAATAGGCACCCTTTTAACCTCTGTAGTGGTACTGGTGACATACAGTACATAAACTAACACAAACAAAATCAATGAGCGAACACACTCACATTCACACACACAGGCAAACAACCAATATTATTTTTATTAATCTCACCACCACACCCCCAATGAAATTAATTAAAGTATATATGATCCACCGGGATTCGAACCCGGGTTATCACACACATATTTTTGCCACCTTAACCATTACACCACCAGGACGGTTAAAGGTTTATGCACACGCATACGACTTATTATCCATTCTCGAATACTGGATATTAATCTAATCATGTTCATATTCCCAACCGCACTATGGTAGCCTACTGTTTAAGTGAGAGGAAAGAATATTCATGGGGCACAGATCATATAGACCGGCCTCTCGAAGAAATATCCCTAAACCTACTAATAATATTATTTTTATTAATCTCACCACCACACTCCCAAATGAAATTAATTAAAGTATATATGATCCACCGGGATTCGAACCCGGGTTATCACACACATATTTTTGCCACCTTAACCATTACACCACCAGGACGGTTAAAGGTTTATGCACACGCCTACGACTTATTATGTGAGGAATATTGATTTATATATTTCATTTCATTACCGATATTATTGTTCCAATACCTTTCGTGCAATAAGAATTTAGGGAAAGGAAAATCAATGTCCTATACAAGGTTTATATCTAGTGAAGAATCTCTCTCTCTTCTTCTTTTCTATCCTTTCCTTCAACTTTCCTTTTCTATCGGATATGCCATCTCTACTAGAATTAAGTCCTGACCACCTCGTTTTGATTGTAAGGTCTGTGTGGCCAGTGTATATATGTAAATCTATGTAAATGTATCTCTCTCGTGAACCCAAGCTGCTACTGATCAGGGGAAGGTTTTAAACACCCAATTAAAACTTTGCGGATTTGGATATTACATTTTTCGGCAAAACTCTTGTTGTCGTTGTTTTGTGTTGGGTGAACGAAAGTATCGCTTCCTACACGTTACCTCTGTGCTCAACCTAATACACAAGCAGAGACGAAAGTACCGTTTGTGTGTAGTGCTACATATTTGTATATATTATGGTACCTGTATTATATTTGTTAATGCTCCAACTCTGCCTCCTGACATATGTTTACAGCCTCTAGATTCAACCGCTCAACACGGTGAAGTCAGGAGGTCTTATTCCAGATGGCGAGTGAGACATCGAGGCAGTTTGAGTGTTGCAGTCTGGTCGTTCGTGGTCGCCATAGAACTATGGTTCCTGCTCCTCTCCATGTTGCCCATTGCAACTCTGATTTCTCGAAGCTGCATTCCCACGTACTGTCTAGTTGTCTCATCATACAATCTTGGACAGTTCTCTCTTTCAAATGCCACATATACAGCATGTCTTGTATGATTAATGTTATGCCTCTAAAAGTATACCCCGCAACATGAAGACAGAAAGTGGAGCAAAAGAAGCAGAGACAGGGGAGACTATCCTGTAGCACCATCCACTACCACACCACCTGCAAGGGAGAGTACTTTCAGGTGCATCAGACTACAAAGGCACGCTGCACTTCCATGCACCTTGGACGAGTGGCCGCCCCTTGTAATAATTCCGCACTCATCTGATGCTACCGCAAAAGGATCAGTTTACCTCACCTCACATAAGACCATCTCAGTTTACAGAACATTTAGTAGCTCAGTGTAGGCCAAACTTAGCTCACCATCTGCCAATAATGTACATATATACGTCAAACTGATTGAAGGAGGCAGTGCCAATAATGTATATGTACGTCCAGCACTAAACAGTGTGTATACAATTCGGATTTCGTCAAATCCAATATGGCAGCATGTGGACAAACCTCTGGCTGACCATTACTCAATGTATGAGATAATTCTGACTTGCCATGCCTGTTTCACAGCAACCGATATCGTTAGTCTAGTTTGAACCTTATGTGTGACTTATGTGTATAAAGAATTGTGTAAATATGTGTTTGTAAAAATATTTTAGTAATGGGGGAGAGTAACATAATTATAGGGAAACTAACAGGGAAATTACGATTGTGAAGAAACAAATAACAAGTGTTACTCTACTTAGAGAGATTTTTTTTTTTTCCATGGGCGTCTTCCCCAAAGAGTAACAGAGTTAAATTCAAGATACATTGTAGTCAAAATGCCTGGACACTCAAAGTTTAAAGCAGTTTAAGTCATAGGATGAAGGAAGGATTGATTGAGAGAGAGAGTTCCAGAGTTCACTAGTTGAGGAGAAGGAAGACTGAGAATACAGCACATACAGCCAAAAGGTGAAGTATTAGAGAGTCCGGAGTGAGTGAGTGGTGGGAGCGAGGGTGGAATTTTTCTGTCTTTCCTCTCCTTGCTATCAATCGGTGATTGCAAGTGTTGTGCTAATTCTAGGGAACTTCCACTCATTTTCTCTTACATGTATCATATATATATATATCATATATATATATGTATAGTATATGAATATATCTGGGGTTGAGGAACGGTCCCAGAGCCCTGCCACCACTTCCACAATAGTGTGTGTAAATGTGAGTCTGTGAAAGAGTTTGTGAGGTGTAAGTGTATTGTTATGTTTGGTATCGAAAGTTGCCATGGAGGCCTATTCCTGATCTAATTTGCATCCACTTAAGTTTGTTAGCGTGGTGTTTGTATGCGGTTTATTATCCCAATTCTGGAAAGCATGTCGCAGTCACTCAGGAAAACCTAGAGAAGGCATCTTGCAGCTGCCGGGTTAAGGCAAAACGAAAAATTGAAAAGGAGTCCGGCACTGGCTGAGTCGAGCCAGTGAAATAAAGGTGGCAGAGCGCTGGTTAAACTGGAAAATGTGTCAAGGGGGGTGGAGGACTCAATCCCCTATGTGAAATTTAAGCGAACCTTGCAAAACAGATTAAAAAGTACGTCAACGTCTTTGAAATACATTCCTGTATCCGGCCATGTATATTTTCCGTCCTAATCAATGTGGTTACGACCGTTACGGCAAGGTTATGGTTGGAAGTTGTATGGTTGGCGCACATCATAAATAAGCGAAGGGGTGGTAGTGTTGGCGGGGATTGAAGGATTCGGATTTGATGTGCTATATCTACCGAATTAGCCAATAAAATTGCACCAAATGAGCATATGCTTCAAGCACAAGGCACATAAGAGGAATGACCACACAGGCATTAGGTACGAAGAACAATAATTATAAGAAACGGACCTGCTTGCGGTGGAGAGCAATGTGCGAGGGTGATGGTGCTGGTGTTGAAGGGGTAAGGGTGGCTTATGAAGTGTTTTGCTATATCTAATGTATAAAGCAATATTATTGCACAACATGTGCAATTGTGCATTAAACTTCTAGGACAAGGCACATGTGAAGAATGACCACCCACAAATTAGGGATAAGAAACATTTCTTCACACAAACATATCTGCTTATCTTGGAGGATGGAGGAGTGAGCAAGTACCCCATGGCCGACACCCTGTCATATACATCAAGAAAGTTATTGAGTCTCACACAGTGTGTTTATGAGGGAGGGGGTGGTGGTAGAGGGAAGGGGAGGAAAGGAGGGGGCGGAATGGAGAGATGCTATGTAGAGTCCATATATCAGCGAATTTTTAAACTATTCCATGGCTCAGTTTTTGTGAGTGTTTGAATAGTGTAACTTCCCTGAGGTTTCCTGAAGTCTGTTAACAGAGGCTCAAGGCTTGCCGAAGTTTACAAATTAAAGTTTTGCAAGCATTAGAACCCTCAAGGCATGTGTGAATAAATTGGACCTCCACAGTTGTCCCATCAGTGCACCACATATTTACCATACATGGACTGACAAAGGAACTGCTACTTGTAGTTTTGGTGACACATGAAGTAAGGAATTGTAGTGTGCTGATACAAGAAACGCAGCATCCACTAACACCATCGTTGTCCAGCCACAATGAGTAACCAGCCCACTCACTGCCGTGAACCACCACCTCTGCTCAAACTTGTTGTAGTAGAAGAGGGCAATCTGACAGTCATGCTTGAACATCCACGCCATCTGCTATCTGCATAAAGGCCCAAGAAGGAACACCACATTCTTTGCCATAATATAGAACTTCAACAGTTTTGTTGCTGCCGTGCTACCTCAAGAGCGTCATTGAGGCTGCCTCCGGAAACCTGTGATGGAATATCAGTACATAGAAATATACAGGAATGTTATGCCCATGGTTTAACTACTGTACATATTATATTATATATTATTCTATGTGTTCCAGTACATTTAATATCCCGTGAATGATAACTATTATAATAATTAATTAGTTGTTTCTGAGAATTATTAATATTTAGTACTCTTATAAACATACGGTTTTATATATAGTAATTTAAACATTTTTTGAATGGTACTTTCACGATTATCCTTCAACAGTTTAAGAAACCTAAACGGGATATATCAATATGATACTAAATCCAATGTAGATATATGTTAATGGAAAGATACACACAGTAGAACAATAATATTATTCTCCACAAAGAAATTATTAAATATTGTTTACAAATACGTTGTTTATAGGCTCATCAAAACATAATAGTGTAATTTAATATAAGTTGCCCCTATTAAAAAAAAAAAAAAAAAAAAAAAAAAAAATCCTTGCTAGTAAATTGTCAATATTATGTTTTTCTTTGACCACCTAAAGAATATGGACAAAAACATGTACAATTGGTTACACAAATATCTGGTAGACATTAAATATTGAACTAGAGACGCGGAAAATAGAATATTGGAAAACCTTGAGTTGGTCATTATGGTAAAGGGAATGTTTACATTGTTTCATCAGTATGTCGGACTTGTTTAACCCCTTCTGTACCGGTGATGTTTGTTTTACTGTATTCTGGCTACCATTAGACGATTTCATTCAGTATATAAAGGGCCTCCAGCTATTAGCAGGCTTGGAACTGTCTCACTTAACCATTTTTACTACCACAGATCCTACTTAAGCTGCACAAAATCGTCTAAACATACCTACAGTCAAATGTGAAAGACGTCACCCCTACAGAAGTGGTTAATACATAATACAGCATGTATGCCACCTTTCACTGCAGGCTATTGTATTTATAATAGATTAACCCCTTCGGTACCAGCGACGTAATTTTCATTGTATTCTAGCTATATTTAGACGATTTTATTCAGCTTAGGAAGGACGTCTACCCATTGAAAGATTACAGACTATTTCTATTAATTCTTTAAGCTATCATATATGTTTCCTAAGTTTCAGGAAATCGTCTAAATGGAGCTGAAATAAAATAAATAAGACGTCGCTGGTAAATGACGTAATTGTCAGCCTATTGTGGTTACCATTGGAGGATGTTCTTTAGTTTATAATCTACCTATGAGACTCATATGGGTAAATACGACCTCAATAAACCCTCTTCATAACATACTGTAGGTCCTTCTTAAGGTGAGGCTCATGGACTGTTGAGGTTAAGGGCAGATGGGTCATCTTTCTGGTCCCCTTTCTCCCTCGTGTTAAGCCCATTTCTTTTGAGATTTTGAGACGTTCGGCCCATTAGTTTGGCGATGTTAACACCTTTCGCCCCATTTCGTTGTCAATTTTAAGACATTTCGTGCCCCTTTAGGTGTTATTTAGATTATTTTCTGGCGAGCGAGAGCGAGCCTGAAATTTTAAGAGGAACCGGCCTTCAGCCGGGAATTTTTTTTACCGAAAAATTTACAAATTGATCTTGAGGGGGGTCTAGGGGGTGTTTTCTAAGCTTGATGGAGGTCTAGCGAGAATACTAAGAAATAAAGGAATAAATGAATTAATAGACCAAAAAAAAAAAAAAAAAAAAAAAAAACGGTCCGTCTCCCGTTAAACGGTCCGTCTCCCATTGAACTACATACAATCATCTAATGTTCGCCAGAATCAAAGGTAAACAGGCGTCATGGTGCTGAAGGGGTACACATTATTATGGCTGACTGAGCAGGTTGACAGAATAACTCACTCTCAAAAAGCCACCTTATATATTTTAAAGGGGGTGACCGGCTTTTTTTCTCTCTCTGTGGGTTGTAACCATTCGGCCCCAATCAGCCTACTGTTTTAAGACGTTTACCCCCATCCAGGTGTCGATTTATACCTGGCAAGCAATAGCGAGCTACCATATTTTGGATAATGAGTTAGACACCTGGCTGAATTTGTAAATTTTTCGGTAGAAAAATGTCTCCGGGGAAGACTAATGTCTACATTAAATGCTGGCTCGCTATCGCTCGCCAGAAAAAAAACGATACCTTGATGGGTATAAATATCTTAACACAGTAGGTTGAATGGGGCAGAATGGATACAACCCAGAGAGAGAAAAAGGCAGGTCACCCCCCTTAAACAAATACATTGCAAACATTATAGAAGATGCCGTGACTTAGGGGGAGTATTCCACTTAAGGTTAAGGGATTTGTTTTCTTGACTCCTTTCTCCCTCATGTTTAGCCCCATTGCTTTAGAGATTTTATGATGTTTACCCCATTTGTTTGATGTTTTTAAGATCTTTCTCTTAATTCTGTCAATTTTAAGACCTTTCGTGCCATTTAGGTGTCGATTGTTTTCCTGGCGGGCGATACCGAGCTTGTAGTTTAAGGCTGGGAAGTTTTTCTACCGAAAAATGTACACATTTATCTTGAAAGGGGCTCAAGGGGGTAAATTTAAGCTTGATACAGGTCTAGGGAACAATCTAAAAACCTCCCCTTACGTTGGCTCTGAATAATGATATGTTGCTAAAGTATATCAAAGCCTATTATAGCACTATGTTGCAGTAATGATGAGGAAAAGAAAAATGCTGAAAATAGTATGTTCTAAAGAAGTCTGTATGTGCGTGTGTGTGTGCATGTTTATGTGTGTGTGTGTGTGTGTGTGTGTGTGTGTTTATGTGCGCGTGTGTGTGTGTGGAAGGAAGAGTCATATTTATGAACGGCTGAAGGAAACTTTATTATTGAGCAATATTTGTATGCATCGAACATAATCGTTTATCCCCCTCAGATGACGTGGTTGTATTTGTTTTCCATTACATGTAGCGGAAACTTAATTATATATATTCAATCACATTCTCTCTCTCTCTCTCTCTCTTCCAAATTCTACCTCCGGGCACAAGAGTGAAGTCTGTAGATTCAACTGCTAAACATCGCGAAGATAGGTGGTCTTAAGCCGGTATCACACGAGAGCTTTTATAGTCAACATTCGATGATCAAACCATTTCTGCCAATATTTCCGGAATATTGTGCACTAGGACTGGCAATTAGACTGATGATAAATGAATTTCGGTAACCGAAATGTGTTAAATGTTGACCTCATAAGCTGCCAGACCAGTGTTGAGGATAAAATGTTGAGAGAATAGGCGCTCGTGTGATACCAGCTTTATTCCATAATGTGAGGGAGACATCGAACCAGTTTGAGTGTTTGAAATCGGCTTTTTTTGTGGTCTTACCTTCGTTGACTTACGATGCCTAGTTGTCTCCTTGTGCCCCGGTGCAAGCTCAGTCCTCTCGAAACTGCATGGCAACTGTTCCAATATTTCATCTAACAGTCTAACTCTTTCTCTCTCATACGGCACCTATTGAACTATTTACTCACTAACTAAGCACTGCCCCCATTGCATATTTTTCATCTGGGAATATGTATACAATACTAATTTAATTGTACAATACTAATTTAATATGTATACAATACTAATTTAATATGTATACACAATCTAATTTAATATGTATACAATACTAATTTAATATGTTTACTAATTTTATACAATACTAAATTAAATATGTATACAATACTAATTTAAGATATTTACTGGAATTTCCTACGGTGTTTCGTGGGCTTTGTAGTGATACACTGAAACAAAAACAAATATTATATAATAAATATAAAGAGATTTTTACGGATTTTATACATAAAAATGATGCATTCTTGTTATTTTTATATATATAAATACATATTCCCCCTAAGGCAAAAGATATATATTTGTATGTATTGTATATGTATATACATATATAAATACAATATATATATATATATATATATATATATATATATATATATATATACCACTGACTTCCCCTACCTATCTCTTTCACCTCCATCACCACCATCACTCCTAATGCCCTAACTTCTGACGCACCAATTGATTTCCATTCCCCTCTCCCTAAGCCACAAAAAAATAATACATAAAAACACGTTCTGGCCCCTCCCAACCAATGTTAGGCCACCGTGGAAGCAATAACCAGCTCCTTTATGTTATATAAGGCTGTTGGTGATTGGTTGATGGGAGGTCATTTTTCAGGGTGTACGAGAGCACTTTTGGTAGTCTAGGCCTACTACTTTATGGGAACGTTATATGTATATGGTATAATTATACTGTACATATTTGTCTCTACCTTTTTATAAATTGAGAGACTTTGTTCTTGATTTGTTGATTGTTTCTTGTTTACCTCTGTCATGTAATGGAGAAGGGAAAGAAAGGTCGATAAGAAGATACTACAGTAAAGTCTAATGAGGTTGGATCGAAATATAAATATTCTGGATTTACCTGATGATTTTCATCATCTAGCTGGTGATCCTATGTATGTACAGCTACTGTAAGGTTGGCCAAATAATTTGTGTCGCCGCTGTCATT
Organism: Paralithodes platypus; assembly: GCA_032716605.1. Taxonomy (NCBI): domain Eukaryota; kingdom Metazoa; phylum Arthropoda; class Malacostraca; order Decapoda; family Lithodidae; genus Paralithodes; species Paralithodes platypus. The sequence continues at coordinate 45,246,613 of CM064567.1, read as the reverse complement.
ACGTTTTGTTCTCTGTGTGGTGCATTAATGATTGTCAGATGTTGAATAGGGTGTGTACACATATAGTCCAGCGGCTAAGTGAATAATCATGCACTTTTTGATAAAAGCATGGAACTTGGTACACTGTTTAGTATACACCATAAAACAACATTTTAAAGATTGAAGGCAATCTGGATCTGCCCTATGATGGCCATGGCGGCCATCTTGGAAAATGGCCGCCATCAATTTCGAATAAATACTTTTATATCAACACACAAGACTCGGTTATTGCAAATGCATACATAAAAGTATGCCAATTTATGTTTTAGACACTGATACATCGATTAAGATCATTACTTTGGTCCTATAATTATATTCAAGGGCTTTATTTTAGTAAATAATGACATTTTATCAAAGGTAAAATAGAAAAGCGAACTGTATTTTCCTCATAACTAAAAAAAAAAAAAAATTATTCAATAAACAATAATAAATAAAGTACATAAAGCACACACTGATCATTACATAGATGTATAAACTTTTGTTCATTCATTTATAATTGCTTGAGAAATCTCTTTGGAAATGACACTAGCAGCGAATATCCATAAGAGGGCGGTGGCTGAAAAGTGTGTTTTCAGTAGTCATTTTATTCAACCTTAATTACTAAGTATCCTATAACAAAATATACTATTTATGAGTATAATTGTCAATCTTGCAATATAATTACACATACATATTAATTTCACATACATAATCAGGCACAGTGGAATAGATCCACTGCAGGCACCTGTACATGGTTTGTTCTAAGATCAGAAAGAAACACTATTTACATAATATTCCAATCAAGTAAGCTTGTAAATGCTCTCCAAAGTAAAAACTTTTTAAATGAAAGAATGTATGTACACCCTTTTCTTTAATTTCAGCATAACATTTTATTCAATAAACATGTTTATATTTATTCATATATTATGACCAACAACAATACCAACACAAATAATTTATCACAATGATCATTTTACAACATTTCTCTGCTAATGAGCACATCTTAGTCCTTAGCTCGACTTCATGTCACGATTACACCCATGACCACACTTGCAAAGTAATGAGCAGGGCAGATTATCTTTGACACATTTACACCGACCTTGGCAACCTTTAGTACATCCACACTTTATCACAGCGTGACACGCTACTCCAGCAGGAGGTTGGTCCATCCACTTGACTTCCCATCCAGTCAGGTCATCCTTTTTAGTCCACCCAAAATCTGCTGGGCTGGGCAGGTGTGGTGCTTTATCCAGGGCCTGGTTCCACACGTGTCCAGCCTGGTATCCTACTCGAAGCAGGTGTTGGTTCAGGCTATCCTGTGTCGGTGGTATATTTTCTATGTTCCTGTGTTTCTGTGTGAAAAGAGCCTGCCTCGCAATATTTACACTTTCATCAGAGCTTCCTCGGTCATATAACAGAACCACAAATCTTTCAAAGGTTGGCAAAAGTTCTCTTATATCAGCTGATGTTGGAGTCTGGGCAAGTGCACACAAAGCAGGTGTGATATCAGGGTAGATATTCCAAGTAGTCCACGCTGTAAGTTGCCCTCTTCCAGCAAAACTGGATGTGGTGTCGCACCCTGTGAGTGCATGGAAAGCAGGCAAAGCTTTGCACTTATGATCACCTAACATCTGAGCTATGAGAGTTGCGTCGATGTACCGAAAATATTTCCCTGTCCCAAAGGCTACGTTATGCTTTTCATATCCTATCCTGCTAGCTTGGCTGACAGCTAGCACAACAACATCAGTGTCAACAGTCTTGATCGTGATTCTCCTCAAACCTTGGACTGCACCATCTGCTGCATGAAGGAGCATCCGAATATCTGCTTCCTCTTGTGTACAAGGGGCCAGGTGATCTTCAATAACTGGTACTGAGCTCTGCACCTTATCTCCAAGAGTCATTACCACTAAACCGTGGAACTGCTTCCCAGTCAGTCGTTCACTTAGAAGACTGAACAGTTCTCTCTTGTTGCCATCTTCCTGTAGACATTTTTGCCAGTTTCCAGGTAATTTGTTTTTTCCTTCCACTCTTATCCGTGTGCCTTTGCCCCTCTTCGTCCGTGTGGCTGCCTTCAGACTGTCAGATCTGTACGTATCAAAAACTACATCAACACGGCACACAGAGCCCCTGAATTGTTTTACCTATGTAGTTCATGAACTCAGATGCGTACTCGTCGAATGTATTTGCTGTGACAGGTTTCATCATATTTACTATAACTGCACCATCAATAACAACCATATCTGTGTCAGGCTCCGTGTTCTCAGCACCATTTCTGTGTGGGACAACATTTTCCAGGCACTGAAGGAGGTCGGATTTTGTGCCCAGTCTAAGCTGTCCATAATCAGATAGTGAAGGGGGATAAGAATGGTTTTCATGCTTGAAAAAGTCTTCAAGATCAGTATCATGTACTTGGCTAGCAATAAACAATGTTGAGAATAAAGTGCGGTCACGTTTCATGGAGAGTAGCTGCTTCTGGGTGCACGATTTTTCTTTGAGTGTACGTGATCTAAACAACTGCACATTGCTCTTTGGTAATCTTTCACTGATCCCAACAGTGCATTTCACTAGTCTGTTTTCAAAGAATTCGTTGCATTTATCTTCACCTAGTTTTTCTATGTTGCGCATTGATTCAACAACTGCAGTATCTACCACCTCCCGCGTGTCAAAAACTATAAGATCACCACTGGTATCAGTGAATGGGTTACCCATACTCTTCATTGTTTCAACGAGGGACTTGGCATGATCGAGAAATAATGTTTGAGCAGCTCGTTTGTCCTCATGGTGATGTAGGTGGAAGTCTGTTTCCTTCTTGTCAAGTACACTCCGAAATTCCCCAACAACTCTTGCCATCTCTGGTCCAGCTACCATCCATCTCAATAGTGCTTCAAGCTTCTCAGTGAGTCCAACTGCTTCACCATCACCTTTCACGCAGGCATTATTTTACTCATGACCTTCGTCCAAAGCCACCCTGGAAAAAGGCCGGTATGATTTCTTAATGGTGAACTTGCCCTCACAGAATGCTGCATATATGTCTGGTTGCTTCTCACTCAATGTTATTAGGTCTCGCAGGTGAATGGCTACAGCACGTGCATAGTTGTGGTGATTCAGAGCGTGGAAAAGCCATTGAAGACGTGTCAGCGCATCCACATACAAAATGAAGTTGCCATCATGTACAGATATATCCCATGTTAGTACATCCAACTGTATTCTTAGAATAAGCTGCCAGAAATGAAACTGTGGGCTTTCTGCTGGTGTTATCCTGCACCAATCTTCAAATGAAACAGCAGAACCTTTCTGTGGACATACTTGGTATTCTGCATACGGTTCCTGGCGAAGTTTGTACAATGCACATGCAGTCACTTGATGGGCATGGGCAGTTCTTTTGATATGTGCTGCTTTCAAAAAGGAATAGATGTAGATAATAGAGATTTCTTTAAATATATCATATACAACTAAACATATTACATGCTACTAAAATAAATTATACATCTATGTAACGATCAGAGTGAGTTCTTTCAACTTTACTAAGTAGTCATCATTGAAATAAACAATATTTTTTGAGTTATGAGAAAAATAAAGTTTGCTTATCTATTTTACCTTTGATAAAATGCCATTATTTACTAAAATAAAGCCCTTGAATATAATTATAGGACCAAAGTAATGATCTTAATCGATTTATCAGTGTCTAAAACATAAATTGGCATACTTTTATGTATGCATTTGCAATACCAGAGTCGTGTGTGTTGATATGAAAGTATTTATTCGAAATCGATGGCGGCCATTTTCCAAGATGGCCGCCATGGCCATCATAGGGCAGATCCAGATTGCCTCCAATCTTTAAAATGTTGCTTATGGTGTATACTAACAGTGTACCAAGTTTCATGGTTTTATCAAAAAGTGCACGATTTGGTCCAATAGTGACAATTAGCCGCTGGACTAATAGGAACATGTTTGTATATCTCACTCGAAACGATAAATTAATGCTTAGATAGTGCTGATATCAATTATTCATCGAAATATTCTTGTTGCCACGACATCATTTATTTGGGCAATTGTACATACTACTACGAGTGGTCTTGCGATTGTTTGTATGCAGATACATCCATTTAGATTGATGTTCACTTCAAATGAGCTATATATTGATAAATGCATAATAATGTATTTGTTAAGTTATAGCTGATTTGATCTAAGCATCAATATAAATGGATATATTTACATAAACAAAATCGCAAGACCTCACGAACATTTGTCATTAGCTCTACCTGATGATCTTCTGGGTCTACCTGATGATCTTCTGGGTCAACCTGATGATCTTCTGGGTCTACTTGATGATCTTCTGGGTCTACCTGATCATCTTCTGGGTCTACCTGATCTTCTGGGTCTACCTGATGATCTTCTTGGTCTTCTGGGTCTACCTGATGATCTTCTGGGTCTACCTGATGATCTTCTGGGTCTACCTAATGGTCTTCTGGGTCTACCTGATGATCTGGGTCTACCTGATGATCATCTGGGTCTACCTGATGATCTTCTGTGTCTACCTGATGGTCTTCTTGGTCTACCTGATGATCTTCTGGGTCTACCTGATGGTCTTCTGGGTCTACCTGATGGTCTTCTAGGTCTACCTGATGATCTTCTGGGTCTACCTGATGGTCTTCTGGGTCTACCTGATCTAAGTCTACCTGATGATCTTCTGGGTCTACTGATGATCTTCTGGGTCTACCTGATCATCTTCTGGGTCTACCTGATGATCTTCTGGCTCTACCTGATGGTCTAGGTCTACCAGGTGATCTTCTGGTCTACCTGATAGTCTTCTGGGTCTACCTGATGATCATCTGGGTCTACCTGATGCTCTAGGTCTACCTGATGATCTTCTGGGTGTACCTGATGATCTTCTGGGTCTACCTGATGATCTTCTGGGTCTACCTGATGATCTTCTGGGTCTACCTGATGATCTTCTGGGTCTACCTGATGGGCTTCTGGGTCTACCTGATGGTCATCTGGGTCTACCTGATGATCTTCTGGGTCTACCTGATGATCATCTGGGTGTACCTGATGATCTTCTGGGTCTACCTGATGATCATCTGGGTCTACCTGATGATCTTCTGGGTCTACCTGATGATCTTCTGGGTGTACCTGATGATTTTCTGGGTCTACCTGATCATCTGGGTCTACCTGATGATCATCTGGGTCTACCTGATGGTCTTCTGGGTCTACCTGCCGGTCTTCTGGGTCTACCTGATGATCTTCTGGGTCTACCTGATGATCTTCTGGGTCTACCTGATGATCATTTGGGTCTACCTGATGATCTTCTGGGTCTACCTAATGATCATTTGGGTGTACCTGATGATCATCTGGGTGTACCTGATGATCTTCTGGGTCTACCTGATGATCTTCTGGGTCTACCTGATGATCATCTTGGTCTACCTGATGAACATCTAGGCTAAGAAGTTCTATTCGTCGATGACATTTAACTTAAGGGAAGGTTGGCTGTTATTCTAAACCCCCTTCTTCCTCATGTTTAACCCCATTAAATTTGAAGACATTTTTCCCCTTAGTTGGTCAATTTCAAGACCTTTCACCCCATTTATGTCCTTTTCGTGCCAATTAGGTGTCGATTATTATCCTGGCTAGCGATAGCGAGCCTGTAACATAGCGGTAACCGGGCTCCAGCCGAAAAAATGTACACATTTATCTCGAAGGAGAATCTTGAGGATATTTTTAAGCATGATGTAGGTCTAGGGAGGAAACTACAAAATATTTATAAACATCAATAAATAATCAAATAAATACGCTGATCCCCCCTTAACTGGTGAGCGACATACGCCAAGCCAAAGTAGCAGCATCTTGAGTAGCAGTAGGATTGTCAGAGCCTTGGATGGATGACAGAGGCGTTTATTGAATACATGGATTTTGTATATAATTTCATTCCAGAGTGATTTTCTATTTTTGTGGTACAATTTGAGTTCTTATTTATGTGTACTCTTTTTTTCTGATGTACTGTATGTGCCTAATTTGACTCTGTATGTGTGTGATCGATTGTACTTGTGTGTATGTGTGTATGGGGAGATTATAGACAACAATCGAACAGGGCAATGCCCAGGAGAGGCCTCATGGGCATTTGATGAGGAGTTGCTGGAAGTAGTGTTTCCTTTGTTTGTCTTCCTTCACTGTTGCTCTTTATGTATCACCTACACAGAGAATAATTCAGCTAACTCTCATAAACACCTCCTCCTCCTATTATTTCACTACATTAAACAAGCGCAACACACTTCTTTCCAATGTACCAACAAAACTTTTATCGCTCATTCAACTTTAGGGGAGAGAAAATAAAAATACTTGTATGTCTATCTATCTATTGCCTGACGCCGTGATCCCCGAAGGGGTGGCCACGAACGAACCGCCTCCATGCACCTCTGTCCCCAGTCAGTCGACGCCCCTCCTCCCAACCAGCACCGCCTTCATCCATATACTTCCTCACTCCATCCTTCCACCTCTCCTTCGATGCACCTCTCCCTCTCTGTCCTTCCACCGCGCTCTCGTACATCCTCTTAGTCATTCTCTCGCTTTCCATACGTTCCATATGGTCGAACCATCTCAAGTTGTTCCTTTTCACACTTTCCCGCACATCTACCTCCATACCACACCTCCTTCTTACTTCCTCATTCGTCTGTCTATCCCTCCATGTAACTCCGCACGCACTTCTCAAGTAACTCATTTCCACCGCTCTCACTCTTGGTCTGAGTCTCTTCCCGAACGTTCAAGCTTCGCTTCTGTTAGTTAGTGTCGGGATTACCACACTGTCATGCAAGGACTTCTTCACTTCCATACTGACCACCTTATTTCTTGTTACTGCTTTCAACGTTCCTACAACCCTCTTCCCCTGTTGCACCCTCTCCCTCACTTCTTCATCCATAGTCCCATCTTAACTCAACACACTGCCCAGATACTTAAATGAGCTGACAATCTCCATAGCCTGACTGTTCAAATTTAACCTCACACTCTGTGGCTTCACCCCTTTCGAAGACCATAACCTTGCTCTTCCCCGAATTTACCTTCAGATTCCGTTTTTCGTACACTATTCCAAACACATTTACCAGACCCTGCAACTCCCATTCATTATCGCTCATCAGAACTGTATCATCAGCAAACAGCAGTACAGGTAGCTTCCACTCATTTCCCTCCCTTATCAGCGAAACACCAACATCCACTGCTCTTCCTTGTATTTCTTTCATGACTGCATCCATATATACAGTAAACAACCACGGGTATGTACAGTACTTTATTATTGTGGTGTAGGTATGAATTCTCTTGTGCACATATCTGATCACGATTTTTTGTGATCCTGAAATTTTGGCATTAGCGTTACCGTATTGAACAATTTATTAATGTACACATTTTCTACATTTTTAGTATAACAAAAAGTAAAGTTAACATCTTAGGATAACTTGATTTGTGTTGCCTACAGTACAATCAAGTGATTTGGACTAGTCTAAGTTGGTGATTTGATCCACACATTAATCACTTCTGTACCAGAGACGTGTTTGTATATATTTTTTCTAGCTATAGTTAGACGATTATGTGCAGCTTAGAAAGGATCTGTGGGAGTAAAAAGGGTTAATTAAGGGTTAATTAATAAAATAATCTCTTAGTTGCTAGTAGAGAATGAAAAAGATGTAACTGGCACTGAACGGCTTAATTGCAAACATATTCACTACTTTCTTTCATATTAGGAAACATTTTCATAAGGAAGTGGATCAATTTACTAAGTTACTAATAGTAAACTTCCAATTCAAGAACATCACAGATCACCTCCCTCTGCTCTACTCTGCACAGACAGACACACACGGCCCGGTAGCGTAGTGGTAGCTTGCTCGACTCACAATCGAGAGGTCCGTGGTTCGACTCCTCGGCCGGGTGGAGACAATTTGGGTTTGTCTCCTTTCACGTGGTAGCCTCTCTTCACCTAGCAGTAAATAGGTACCGGACGTAATTCGAGGAGTTGTGACCTCGCTGCCCAGGTATGTGGTGTGTGAAAAGGTCTCAGCCTTACCCAATGATCGGACAATAAGAGCTCTAAGCTCTCTTCCGGGAGGGTATGGCTGGCGAGAGATCCTCAAGGATTCTCAAGATCGTAAGTGTAAATGTATTACACACACACACACACCACACACATATCTATCTATCTATCTATATATCTATAAGGTTGATATATTGATCACTCCAGCTAGAACGTGTGCTTTTGATCAATGTTCACAAAGAGTCCCCCACTGATGGTGTTGTGCAAATTTATTGTTAACGATAAAAGAGAAAATTCCGTTTGATGAAAACATTGTAATTTACGAGCGGTCCTCACGTCTATTTACTAGTGTCGTTCCCCCCTAAGTTTGTTCTCTTCTCTTAGTTTGCTTATCATTATTGTGTTTGATTTATTTGTTTTCCGGTTCGCTGCTCAACATCATCAGAGCACAAGTTTTACAACCTGAATCCAGCTGTTTTGTCAGTGAACTCAGACACAGCTAATCATAACTTGACAATAATGTACAGTACTGGTACACTATTTTGTGTTTTAATCTCCGTAGTTTCAACCTTTGTTTCCTCAATAGGACCCAGCGAATGGAACTAGTTTTATTAAAAGTATAAGTAAAACAATAATAGTGTGATTAAACCCAAATCTGTAGATCAACATCGGATGGTAAATGTTAATGTTTCAACGTGATTAGGTCTTTTTTATGTTGTTCAAGGTAAGAATTGAAATTTTTACTCTGCTTAGCGAAGTACAAAATATTAGTTAACGTACTGAATTCTCTAATTCCTTAGTTACGTGGATAAAATAATAATAATACAGGAAGGGTAAAATGGAAAACATAACAAGCAATTGAAAGGTTAAATGCAGCGGATAAATGTATATATAATTGTTTCGAGAAATTGTGATGTGGTTAAGATATTTGTTATTGCATATAGTTGATGCAATAGCGTATGTCATAATAGTGCTTCTTTAATCGATGAATGTCATTAGTTAATCTGCAGTATGAGTGAAGCGACAAGACCAAGAATGGTCTCACATATTAATTCTACCTTGCATGATTCCGGTGCTATTCCTCCCTCTCCTTCCCCCTCTCTCTTACTTATGCCTAATATATTACATTTCTTCTAAGCATGTATTTGTTGTTTTCTCTGGGCTTTATAATAGGAAGGTGTACGGACCAGATGTATCCGGCTGTATCTTCCGTGTTCAATCTATGACTAGGCAAACATTTATGTCTCTGTCTCTCCTATATTATTTTGCTGGAATTGTGTTATCCTTCACCCTTTCCTGAAGGTGGGTGATTACTCAAACTGTGGTAGCGTTTTGCAATGTACTAAAACTTAATTATTTTTTTTCATCACCACGAGTACGTATAGTCGGAATAATAAGTGATGTCTCGGCACCAAGTATATTTTGATCAATAATTGGTATCACCAATCTCTAAACTTGATTTCTTCGTTTTGAGTGAGACATACAAACATATTCCTACACTTACTCACCTATCCGACACCTGGCAGACATTAATACAGCACACAGCGAGCCAAACGTAATGACAGCTGAAACATGACTTATTAGCGCTACCGTACACAGCGAGACAATCTGGTGTACAGGAACTATGATGCTCCACAAATGGGAACCTACTATAAGCACGTAGTAATGGTATCCTTTATAAGTCGCACTATTACCATATCTCAAACAACAGAAACACCGATCGCTAGTCTATTAATATGATATTATCAACCCTACTGTCATTTAAAAATATATAAACATTCAGATTTAAACAGCAGATAGGCTTACTTAATCAGTACACTTATTGTTTATTGTTTTGAATTATGTTGTTGGTCTTGGATACACTGGGTGTTATCTAACATAAGGTAAGGAATAATTAATTCATAAATATTTCAGTTAATTTCCTACTGTGTCTTAGACAGTTTCCATCATGCATATACTGAAGTGGCGTTAAATATGATTTTGATAAATATACTGTATATAATATAGACTATAATAAAGAATTCTATAAAGCTGGCAAATAATGTTAGATCCTACCGGGATTCAAACCTAGGTTACCACATACAGATATTAAACACTCTATCCATTTCACCATCAACACAGTTATAAGTACAGCACATGACCACGATTAATATCAATTTATCGAACACTGGATAATTAGTAATCTAATCATGTACTGTACCCAACTGCACCATGAATACTCTAATGCTTAACCCTTAACTGTCGGCGCACAACTTATGTCGTGTGAAATAAATAATTTTATGGACTATGTGGCGGTTCACAACTTATGTCGAGTGCCATTCTCAGCGCGCAATGTTGCTGAGAGAGAGAGAGCTGAGCGGTGGGACGAGCGTAGCAACGCTATGACAGGTCCCCACGGCCACCGTGGCCATACTGAACTGTATTCTACTTTCCCCCCTACACCGCTGTACTACACACTCGCTACACATGGAATTATGTAAGGAAATTACCTTATTTCAGGGTTTTTGCACTCGTGTTGCACAATCGTTGCAAGAGAACCAGTGGTCGTACAAGGATAGTTCGAGTGTCATTGGAAAGCTCTGTTTACGCCCTTTCAGGGATAGATACTTGTTTTACGCTCTGGGTCTTATTTAGGCATGAACATGATCACGTAAACAACCCTATTTAGGGTTAAAAAAAAATGCTGGGCGCTACCGTCAAATAGACCACCTAGCCCGCTAAATAAGGGTTAAGGGGAGAGTACTGGTTTTTTAGTCTATATATATATATATATATATATATATATATATATATATATATATATATATATATATATTTGTTAGTTTCCTCGCTAGACCTCCATCAAGCTTAACAAAAAACACCACCTATACCCATTATCAATATAAATTTGTACATCTGTCGGTATAAAAATGTCCCAGACGAAGGCCGGTTACTTCTAAAATTACAGGCTTCCTATCGCTTGCCAAGAAAACTAATCGACATTTAAATGTCACGAAAGGTCTTAATATTGCCAAAGAAATTGGGCGAATGGTCTCAAAATGGCCAAACTACCGGAGAGAACGTCTTAAAATCTCAATAAAAATATGCTAAACATAAGGGAGAAGGGGGTCCAGAAAAAACAAGTACCTCCCCCTTATTCTAGAGGAAAGAATATTTTACGGGGCACAGATCACCTAAGACAGACCTCGCTACGAAATATTCTTGAACGTATGGATAATCTAATTTATTAAATTCAATCCCAACATCAAACACCTTCCACTGAAATTAATGAAAGTATGTGATCCAACCGGGATTCGAACCTGGGTTACCACGTACAGATCTTAAACCTTAATGTAACAGAGGGTACTACCATAAATGTACCCTCTAGTACCAAGCAATGTGGCAAAAAATGGCTTCAGAGTTGAGAGAGAACACCCTTCCACCTCAAAAGATGGAGGGATACTGACCCTCCTAGATCAATTAATACAATTATTTAGTTAAAATAGGACTTTAGAGGCTATCAACCCATGAGGATTATTATGCCCACCTTAATGACAGGAAGAACATGACCGGGTTACCCGAGACCCCCAAGTTTATACCCCCAGGTATACTAGGAATATTTACCCAGAAGTTGTCCTGCTCGGGAACCCCAGATGTCTTCCTTATTCGCGACCAGGACTAAAGCCCCCTTTCGAGAACTCCAGTCCCTTGAGTCACTCCTAGTCTGTGGGAGCTTGGATACAAGCTGAGATATGTTGCCAGGGTCTCATGGTACCAGGTACCGATCGTTACAGGAAGTTACAAGGACCGGATATTATGGACGAATGTCGTCCATCGCTGATACCTATGAGTGACTTTTTTACTGTCGGCCAACGTACGGCGCTGGGGCAGTAGATGTTAAACACTCTAACCATTACACCATCAAGACAGCTATTAGTACAGCACATGACCACTATTGATAGCCATGTATAGAATACTGGATATTTATCTAATCATGTACTGTACCCAACTGCAGTATGAATAGCCTAATGCTTAAGCGAGATGAAAAAATATTATATGTGGCACAGATCACAGAGGACCGACCTCGCTACGAAATATTGTTGAACTTATTGATAATCTAATTAATTTATTTCACTCCCAACATCAAACACCTTCCAATGAAATTAATGAAAACATGTGATCCTAATCATGTACTGTACCCAACTGCGCCATAAGTCGACCAAAATATATACTCTACCCCCTTAATTACACCATAACATGAACAAACCACAATATAAGCCCATCTGAACACAATTAACCCTCTGAGCACACAACATTTTGAGCACCCAACACACACTAAGCATACTTTGAACGTCCAGTGACTGAGATACAATAGTCCAGTTAACTTTCTCTACCAGCAGCAGCAGTAATGACGTACAAACAGTGGGTGACAATACTAGGACATGCAGGGTGAGGCAGAGTAAGGTAGATAAGGGTGAAAACTGGCAGGGTTAAGCAGAGGGCGGGAGGGATAGGCAGGGTAAACATATAAGGAGATATTGATTATTTTGAGGGGTATGTTAATTATATATTGAAAAATTTCTTAGTTTCATCGCTAGACATTTATCAAGCACAAACACTCCCTATAACCCCCTTCAAGATAAATGTGTACATTTTTCGATAGCAAAATGGCCCGGCCGAAGGCCGGTTTCTCATAAATTACAGGCTCGCTACCGATCGCCAGGAACAAAATCGACATCTTAATGGTACAAAAGGTCTTGATATTGATATATTAATTGGACGAAACGTTATTAAATAGACACACTAATGGGGCGAACGTTTTAGAATCTGAAAAGTAATGGGACTAAGCATGAGGCAGAAAGGGGACCAGAAAAACGACTCATCTCCCCTTAAAGGTAGGAACTGGCAGGGTGAGGCAGATAAAGGTAGGAACTGGTAGGATGAGCAGATAAAGGTAGGAACTGGCAAGGTGAGGCAGATAAAGGTAGGAACTGGTAGGGTGAGACAGATAAAGGTAGGAACTGGCAGGGTGAGGTAGATAAAGGTAGGAACTGGTAGGGTGAGATGATAAAGGTAGGAACTGGCAGGGTGAGCAGATAAAGTAGGAACTGGAAGGGTGAGACAGATAAAGGTACGAACTGGCAGGGTGAGGCAGATAAAGGTAGGAACTGGCAGGGTGAGCCAGATAAAGGTAGGTACTGGTAGGGTGAGACAGATACAGGTAGGAACTCGCAGGGTGAGGGAGATAAAGTTAGGAACTGGCAGGGTGAGGCAGATACAGGTAGGAACTGGCAGGGTGAGGCAGATACAGGTAGGAACTGGCAGGGTGAGGCAGATAAAGGTAGGAACTGGTAGGATGAGGGACATAAAGGAAGGAACTGGTAGGGTGAGGCAGATAAAGGTAGGAACTGGTAGGATGAGGAAGATAAAGGTAGGAACTGGTAGGATGAGGGAGATAAAGGTAGGAACTGGCAGAGTGAGGCAGATAAAGGTAGGAACTGGTAGGATGAGGGAGATAAAGGTAGGAACTGGTAGGATGAGGGAGATAAAGGTAGGAACTGGTAGGGTGAGGCAGATAAAGGTAGGAACTGGTAGGGTGAGGGAGACAAAGGTAGGAACTGGCAGGGTGAGGGAGATAAAGGTAGGAACTGGCAGGGTGAGGGAGATAAAGGTAGGAACTGGTAGGGTGAGGGAGATAAAGGTAGGAACTGGCAGGGTGAGGGAGATAAAGGTAGGAACTGGTAGGGTGAGGGAGACAAAGGTAGGAACTGGCAGGGTGAGGGAGATAAAGGTAGGAACTGGCAGGGTGAGGGAGATAAAGGTAGGAACTGGTAGGGTGAGGGAGATAAAGGTAGGAACTGGCAGGGTGAGGGAGATAAAGGTAGGAACTGGTAGGGTGAGGAAGATAAAGGAAGGAACTGGCAGGGTGAGGCAGATAAAGGTAGGAACTAGTAGGGTGAGGCAGATAAAGGTAGGAACTGGCAATGTGGGGGAGATAAAGGTAGGAACTGGTAGGGTGAGGGAGATAAAGGTAGGAACTGGCAGGGTGAGGCAGATAAAGGTAGGAACTGGCAGGGTGAGGCAGATAAAGGTAGGAACTGACATGGTGAGGCAGATAAAGGTAGGAACTGGTAGGAATTGAATTGAATTGAATTGACACTTTTTATTTAGCCAGTAGAACATACACATGATAATCATAATACAAAATGAACATTACATTGGCTGAGCCTTGTGAGAGGTATCTCTCTTAAAGGCACGTCAAGCTTAAACTCGAAAGCTTTTACAGTAATAATATGAAAACAAAGTAAATAATTTCAAAATTTTACACACTAAAAGACAAATACCCGGGTCAAAATTAGATTTACTAATCAAATAGATATAGCAAAGTTTTTGTTTCTTTATAATTTTTATGTCGTTATAGTTCTTTTAGATACTCTACAGTTAAGGTTAATAAATAACTTGTGCAATTTAGTATCTGTATACTCGCGAAAAAATGAAAATATTTCCATAGAGAAAATATATAATCCAAGCGACCCCGAGATATTAGTCCAGACCCATGTAATTATTCCGTCTCTATTAGAAATTTAAAATATGGAAAACGATAGTTATTATATATACACGCATTTACACTTACACCAAGATATCAACCTATACTCACTCATATACAGGATGTACGTCCACACGCTGTACGTAAATACGCACTTACACATACGAACATAATACCAACTTGTACACGCACATGCACTTACATATACGCATGCACCCAGAAACATACGTATTTATCCACACATATATATACCCAAGGACTGCACACATACAAATACATATATAAAAATGAAATGTTAATATTTGGACAGTAGATGTCTTTTTAGTGCAACTCAGAAGCCAGACACTGTTTATATTTTGCAATGCTTGTGGTAACTGATTCCAAATCTTAACGCCATGGTAATTGATAGATGTTTGGGATTGGCTAGTCGTTCTTAATGGAATTTCAAGTTGGTTAACATTTCTTAACTCGTATCTTTGATTAATTCCATATCGAAATAATCCCTCATTGCTAATATGGTTTAATGATTTAAATACAAATAAAGCACTGCAATATATATTTATGTCCTGGAACTTCAAGAGTTCTAGCTTTTTGAAGAGTTCATTGGTATGGGCATATTTTGACTGGTATGTAATTGTTCTAATAACTCTTTTGTGAGCAACATCTAATGATTTTAGTTTAGTTTTCCCAGACTGCCCCCAAACAGTGTGGCAATATGAGAAGAATGGATACATCAGTGAATAATATAACTGTTTCATTGTGTCATTATTTAAACAATGTCGTGTTAAGTAGAGTATGCCACACTGTTTGTTGATCTTATCCCTCACATTTCGAACATGGAAGCTCCATGACAACTGTTCATCCA
This sequence comes from Paralithodes platypus, assembly GCA_032716605.1. Classification (NCBI taxonomy): domain Eukaryota; kingdom Metazoa; phylum Arthropoda; class Malacostraca; order Decapoda; family Lithodidae; genus Paralithodes; species Paralithodes platypus. Next base: position 45,231,187 of record CM064567.1, on the reverse strand, counting down.
CCTCTATCCCAAGAAACTTCAAGCTCTCCTTTTTTTCCAGGATTATGTTCCCTAGTTTGATTGGTTCAAGGTTTTGCATGAAGGACTTATTTCTTTGGAAAATTATGTATTTGGTTTTATCAATATTGAGTGTTAGCTTATTTGCAGTTATCCAATCGAGAACATTTTGTAAATTAGTATTGACTATATCAATTAATGAACGTAGATCCCTGTTACTAACATAAAGAGTGCTGTCATCTGCAAACAGTAAAGAGTTGAACAAGCTACTTGAATTAATGAAATCATTTATATAAAATAAACAGTAATGGGCCTAACATGGATCCTTGCGGGACACCAACAGAAATAAGTTGTTGTGATGATTTACTTTCTTTGTATTCCACAAATTGTTTGCGATATTCCAGATATGATTTAAAGCAATCGTTTGTGATACCACGAATACCATAGTATTTGAGCTTTTCCAATAGGATACGATGATCAATAGTATCAAAAGCTTTGGAAAGATCCAGAAATAAGCCAACTGTAAATTCTCGTTTGTCAAATGATGCAAGGATATAATTTTTAAATTTAGTCAGAGCTGATTCTGTCGATCGTCCCCTTCTAAAGCCATACTGACTATCAGACAATATCTGGTTTGATTCACAATAATCTAATATTCGGTTATACATTATATTTTCTAATATATTACTCATAACCGGTAAAATAGAAATTGGACGATGGTTTTTAAGCAGAGTTTTGTCTCCAGATTTAAAAATAGGCATTATTTTAGCTATTTTGAGTTCGTCAGGGAAAATTCCCGAGTGAAATGATTTGTTGCAAAGATGCAAAATGACTGGGGACAAAACTGGGACCACCGCTCTCAATATTTTCATGGGAGAGAGATAAAGGTAGGAACTGGTAGGGTGAGGGAGATACAGGTAGTAACTGGCAGGGTGAGGGAGATTAAGGTAGGAACTGGTAGGGTGAGGGAGATAAAGGTAAGAACTGGCAGGGTGAGACAGATAAAGGTAGGAACTGGTAGGGTGAGGCAGATAAAGGTAGGAACTGGCAAGGTGAGGCAGATAAAGTAAAGGTGAGGAAAAGGTAGAAACTGGAAGGGTGAGGCAGATAAAGGTAGGAACTGGTAGGGTGAGACAGATAATGGTACGAACTGGCAAGGTGAGATAGATAAAGGTAGGAACTGGCAGGGTGAGCCAGATAAAGGTAGGGACTGGTAGGGTGAGGCAGATACAGGTAGGAACTGACAGGGTGAGGGAGATAAAGGTAGGAACTGGCAGGGTGAGGCAGATACAGGTAGGAACTGACAGAGTGAGGCAGATACAGGTAGGAACTGGCAGGGTGAGACAGATAAAGGTACGAACTGGTAGGGTGAGGCATAGAAAGGTAGGAGCTGGTAGGGTGAGGCAGAAAAAGGTAGGAACTGAAAGGGTGAGACAGATAAAGGTACGAACTGGCAGGGTGAGGCAGATAAAGGTAGGAACTGGCAGGGTGAGCCAGATAAAGGTAGGTACTGGTAGGGTGAGACAGATACAGGTAGGAACTGGCAGGGTGAGGGAGATAAAGTTAGGAACTGGCAGGGTGAGGCAGATACAGGTAGGAACTGGCAGGGTGAGGGAGATACAGGTAGGAACTGGCAGGGTGAGGCAGATAAAGGTAGGAACTGGTAGGATGAGGGAGATAAAGCAAGGAACTGGTAGGGTGAGGCAGATAAAGGTAGGAACTGGCAGGGTGAGAGAGATAAAGGTAGGAACTGGTAGGATGAGGAAGATAAAGGTAGGAACTGGCAGGGTGAGGCAGATAAAGGTAGGAACTAGTAGGGTGAGGGAGATAAAGGTAGGAACTGGTAGGATGAGGGAGATAAAGGTAGGAACTGGTAGGGTGAGGCAGATAAAGGTGGGAACTGGTAGGGTGAGGGACACAAAGGTAGGAACTGGCAGGGTGAGGGAGATAAAGGTAGGAACTGGCAGGGTGAGGGAGATAAAGATAGGAACTGGTAGGGTGAGGGAGATAAAGGTAGGAACTGGCAGGGTGAGGGAGATAAAGATAGGAACTGGTAGGGTGAGGGAGATAAAGGTAGGAACTGGCAGAGTGAGGCAGATAGAGGTAGGAACTGGTAGGGTGAGGCAGATAAAGGTAGGAACTGGCAGGGTGAGGCAGATAAAGGTAGGAACTGGCAGGGTGAGACAGATTAAGGTAGGAACTGGTAGGGTGAGGGAGATATAGGTAGGAACTGGCAGGGTGAGGGAGATTAAGGTAGGGACTGGTAGGGTGAGGGAGATAAAGGTAGGAACTGGCAGGGTGAGACAGATAAAGGTAGGAACTGGTAGGGTGAGGAAGATAAAGGTAGGAACTGGCAGGGTGAGGCAGATAAAGGTAGGAACTGGCAGGGTGAGGCAGATAAAGGTAGCAATTGGTTGGGTGAGACAGATAATGGTACGAACTGGCAGGGTGAGACAGATAAAGGTAGGAACTGGCAGGGTGAGCCAGATAAAGGTTGGGACTGGAAGGGTGAGGCAGATACAGGTAGGAACTGGCAGGGTGAGGGAGATAAAGGTAGGAACTGGCAGGGTGAGGCAGATACAGGTAGGAACTGGCAGGGTGAGGCAGATACAGGTAGGAACTGGCAGGGTGAGGCAGATAAAGGTAGGAACTTGAAGGGTGAGGCAGATAAAGGTACAAACTGGCAGGATGAGGCAGATAAAGGTACGAACTGGTAGGGTGAGGCATATAAAGGTAGGAGCTGGTAGGGTAAGGCAGATACAGGTAGGGACTGGTAGGGTGAGGGAGATAAAGGTAGGAACTGGCAGGGTGAGACAGATAAAGGTAGGAACTGGTAGGGTGAGGGAGATAAAGGTAGGAACTGGCAGGGTGAGGCAGATACAGGTAGGAACTGGCAGGGTGAGGCAGATAAAGGTAGGGACTGGCAGGGTGAGGCAGATAAAGGTAGGAACTGACATGGTGAGGCAGATAAAGGTAGGAACTGGCAGGGTGAGACAGATAAAGGTAGGAACTGGTAGGGTGAAGGAGATAAAGGTAGGAACTGGCAGGGTGAGGGAGATTAAGGTAGGAACTGGTAGGGTGAGGGAGATAAAGGTAGGAACTGGCAGGGTGAGACTGATAAAGGTAGGAACTGGTAGGGTGAGGAAGATAAAGGTAGGAACTGGCAGGGTGAGACAGATAAAGGTAGGAACTGGTTGGGTGAGACAGATAATGGTACGAACTGGCAGGGTGAGACAGATAAAGGTAGGAACTGGCAGGGTGAGCCAGATAAAGGTAGGGACTGGTAGGGTGAGGCTGATACAGGTAGGAACTGGCAGGGTGAGGGAGATAAAGGTAGGAACTGGCAGGGTGAGGCAGATACAGGTAGGAACTGGCAGGGTGAGGCAGATACAGGTAGGAACTGGCAGGGTGAGGAAGATAAAGGTAGGAACTGGAAAGGTGAGGCAGATAAAGGTACAAACTGGCAGGGTGAGGCAGATAAACGTACGAACTGGTAGGGAGAGGCATATAAAGGTAGGAGCTGGTAGGGTAAGGCAGATAAAGGTAGGGACTGGTAGGGTGAGGCAGATATAGGTAGGAACTGGTAGGGTGAGGCAGATAAAGGTAGGAACTGGTAGTGTGAGGCAGATAAAGGTAGGAACTGTCAGGGTGAGGCAGATAAAGGAAAGAACTGGCAGGGTGAGACAGACAAAGGTAGGAACTGGTAGGGTGAGGCAGATAGAGGTAGGAACTGGCAAGGTGAGGCAGATAAAGGTAGAAACTGGAAGGGTGAGGCAGATAAAGGTACAAACTGGCAAGGTGAGGCAGATAAAGGTACGAACTGGTAGGGTGAGGCATATAAAGGTAGGAGCTGGTAGGGTGAGGCAGATAAAGTTAGGAACTGAAAGGGTGAGGCAGATAAAGGTAGGAACTGGCAGGGTGAGGCAGATAAAGGTAGGAACTGGCAGGGTGAGGGAAATAAAGGTAGGAACTGGCAGGGTGTGGCAGATAAAGGTAGGAACTGGCAGGGTGAGGCAGATAAAGGTAGGAACTGACAGGGTGAGGCAGATAAAGGTAGGAACTGGTAGGGTGAGCCAGATTAAGGTAGGAACTGGTAGGGTGAGGCAGATAAAGGTAGGAACTGGCAGGGTGAGGCAGATAAACGTAAGAACTGGTAGGGTAAGGCAGATAAAGGTAGGAACTGGCAGGGTGAGGCAGATACAGGTAGGAACTGGCAGATAAAGGTAGAACTGGCAGAGTGAGGCAGATAAAAGGAGGAGCTGGAAGGGTGAGGCAGATAAAGGTAGGAACTAGCGGGGTGAGGCAGATAAAGGTAGAACCTGGCAGGGTGAGGCACATAAAGAGTAGGAACTGGTAGGTTGAGGCAGATAAAGGTAGGAACTGGCAGGGTGAGGCAGATAAAGGTAGGAACTGGCAGGGTGAGGCAGATAAAGGTAGGAACTGGTAGGATGAGGGAGATAAAGGTAGGAACTGGCAGGGTGAGGGAGATAAAGGTAGGAACTGATAGGATGAGGGAGATAAAGGTAGGAACTGGCAGGGTGAGGCAGATAAAGGTAGGAACTGGTAGGATGAGGGAGATAAAGGTAGGAACTGGTAGGATGAGGGAGATAAAGGTAGGAACTGGTAGGGTGAGGCAGATAAAGGTAGGAACTGGTAGGATGAGGTAGACAAAGGTAGGAACTGGCAAGGTAAAGGGAGATAAAGGTAGGAACTGGCAGGGTGAGGAAGATAAAGGTAGGAAATGGTAGGGTGAGGGAGATAAAGGTAGGAACTGGCAGGGAGATAAAGGTAGGAACTGGTAGGGTGAGGGAGATAAAGGTAGAAACTGGCAGGGTACAAAGGAGTACAAAGGAAATCAAGCAACAACATATCTAGTGACCCTTCTAGGTTGCTTGTCCTCCAAAACACTGAGGATCAAGTGTCCAAACAGTGGTTTAGAGTGGGTAAGGAAACATTGGAAAGGGAATTACTGCCCTGGAACTAATGTCCGTGGCAGGATTAGGAAGTTAGTAGGGGACAGATGGGTTAGTAACTGAGGGGGGGATAAAATAAAGTTATTAATTTACAAACGCAGTCAGTCGCGGGTGTGATGCGAGATATTTGTCTACGCGGAGTTTAAATGAATCAACGGTGATGCAGTCTATAACGTTTCGGGGAAGCCCATTCCACAAGTTGACAACTCGATTGAAGAAGAAATTCTTAGATTCGTGTGAGTTAAAAGATTTACCAATAATTTTGCAACCGTTTCCCCGCGTGTAAATAGATTGGTCGATAGTGAAGTACTTACTACAGTTCATATTGTCGATGCCTTTGATGATTTTGAACACTTGAATTAAGTCACCTCTTAATCTGCGCTGGGTTAAAGGAAATAGATTTAATTCTCTTAGATGCTCTTCGTATGGTTTGTTCTTTAGGCTAGGTATCATTTTGGTAACTCTACGTTGAACTCGTTCTAGCTTGTTTATATCTTTTTGGTAATAAGGGCACCAGGATTGAACGCAGTATTCCAGAAGAGGGCGGACTAAGGAATTGTAAAGGGTTAGGATAACGTCTTGGATTTATGCTCAAATGACCTGCCTATAAAGCCAATTATTTTGTTTGCCTTCTTAACAACTTCTGAACATTGTTGACTCGGTTTTAGGTTACTCGATATTGTTACTCCCAGATCGGTTTCTCTGTTTACATTCTTAAGCTGAGTGCCATTCATCGAATAGTTTGCTTTCTCATTTAGGTATCCGATATGTAGTACTTTACATTTATCCGCATTGAAACTCATTTGCCAAATTTGGGCCCAACATGACAATTTATCTAGATTGTGTTGCATATCGTCAACTGAGGCAGATAAAGGTAAGAACTGGTAGGGTGAGGCAGATAAAGGTAGGAACTGGCAAGGTGGGGGAGATAAAGGTAGAAACTGGTAGGGTGAGGGAGATAAAGGTAGGAACTGGCAGGGTGAGGCAGATAAAGGTAGGAACTGGCACGGTGAGGCATATAAAGGTAGGAACTGACATGGTGAGGCAGATAAAGGTAGGAACTGGCAAGGTGAGACAGATAAAGGTAGGAACTGGTAGGGTGAGGGAGATTAAGGTCGGAACTGGTAGGGTGAGGGAGATAAAGGTAGGAACTGGCAGGGTGAGACAGATAAAGGTAGGAACTGGTAGGGTGAGGCAGATTAAGGTAGGAACTGGCAGGGTGAGGAAGATAAAGGTAGGAACTGGCAGGGTGAGGCAGATATAGGTAGGAACTGGTAGGGTGAGACAGATAATGGTACGAACTGGCAGGGTGAGGCAGATAACAGTAGGAACTGGCAGGGTGAGCCAGATAAAGGTAGGGACTGGTAGGGTGAGGCAGATACAGGAAGGAACTGGCAGGGTGAGGCAGATACATGTAGGAACTGGCAGGGTGAGACAGATAAAGGTAGGAACTGGTAGGGTGAGACAGATAAAGGTAGGAACTGGTAGGGTGAGGGAGATAAAGGTAGGAACTGGTAGGATGCGGGAGATAAAGGTAGGAACTGGTAGGGTGAGGCAGATAAAGGTAGGAACTGGTAGGGTGAGGGAGACAAAGGTAGGAACTGGCAGGGTAAGGGAGATAAAGGTAGGAACTGGCAGGGTGAGGGAGATAAAGGTAGGAACTGGTAGGGTGAGGGAGATAAAGGTAGGAACTGGCAGGGTGAGGGAGATAAAGGTAGGAACTGGTAGGGTGAGGGAGATAAAGGTAGGAACTGGTAGGGTGAGGCAGATAAAGGTAGGAACTGGCAAGGTGGGGGAGATAAAGGTAGGAACTGGTAGGGTGAGGGAGATAAAGGTAGGAACTGGCAGGGTGAGGCAGATACAGGTAGGAACTGACATGGTGAGTAAGATAAAGGTAGGAACTGGCAGGGTGAGGCAGATAAAGGTAGGAACTGGTAGGGTGAGGGAGATAAAGGTAGGAACTGGCAGGGTGAGGGAGATTAAGGTAGGAACTGGTAGGGTGAGGGAGATAAAGGTAGGAACTGGCAGGGTGAGACAGATAAAGGTAGGAACTGGTAGGGTGAGGAAGGTAAAGGTAGGAACTGGCAGGGTGAGGCAGATAAAGGTAGGAACTGGCAGGGTGAAGCAGATATAGGTAGGAACTGGTAGGGTGAGACAGATAATGGTACGAACTGGCAGGGTGAGGCAGATAAAGGGAGGAACTGGCAGGGCGAGCCAGATAAAGGTAGGGACTGGTAGGGTGAGGCAGATACAGGTAGGAACTGGCAGGGTGAGGGAGATAAAGGTAGGAACTGGCAGGGTGAGGCAGATACAGGTAGGAACTGGCAGGGTGAGGCAGATACAGGTAGGAACTGGCAGGGTGAGCCAGATAAAGGTAGGGACTGGTAGGGTGAGGAAGATACAGGTAGGAACTGGCAGGGTGAGGGAGATAAAGGTAGGAACTGGCAGGGTGAGGCAGATACAGGTAGGAACTGGCAGGGTGAGGCAGATACAGGTAGGAACTGGCAGGGTGAGGCAGATAAAGGTAGGAACTGGTAGGGTGAGACAGATAAAGGTAGGAACTGGCAAGGTGAGGCAGATAAAAGTAGAACCTGGCAGGGTGAGGCAGGTAAAGGTACGAAGTGGCAGGGTGAGCCAGATATAGGTAGGAACTGGTAGGATGAGGGAGATAAAGGTAGGAGCTGGTAGGGTGAGGGAGATAAAGGTATAACTGCCAAGGGTGTGGCAGATAAAGGTAGGAACTGGCAGGGTGAGGCAGATAAAGGTAGGAACTGGCAGTGTGAGGCAGATAAAGGTAGAAACTAGTAGGGTAAGGCAGATAAAGGTAGGAACTGGCAGGGTGAGGCAGAAAAAGGTAGGAACTGACAGGGTGAGGCAGAAAAAGGTAGGAACTGGTAGGGTAAGGCAGATAAAGGTAGGGACTGCTAGGGTGAGGCAGATAAAGGTAGGAACTGGTAGGGTGAGGCAGATAAAGGTAGGAACTGGTAGGGTGAGCCAGATAAAGGTAGGAACTGTCAGGGTGAGGCAGATAAAGATAGGAACTGGCAGGGTGACACAAATAAAGGTAGGAACTGGTAGGGTGAGGCAGATAAAGGTAGGAACTGGCAAGGTGAGGCAGATAAAGGTAGAAACTGGCAGGGTGAGACAGATAAAGGTACGAACTGGCAGGGTGAGGCAGATAAAGGTACGAACTGGTAGGGTGAGGCATATAAAGGTAGGAGCTGGTAGGGTGAGGCAGATAAAGTTAGGAACTGACAGGGTGAGGCAGATAAAGTTAGGAACTGGCAGGGTGAGGCAGATACAGGTAGGAACTGGCAGGGTGTGGCAGATAAAGGTAGGAACTGGCAGGGTGAGACGGATAAAGGTAGGAACTGGCAGGGTGAGGCAGATAAAGGTAGGAACTGGTAGGGTGAGCCAGATTAAGGTAGGAACTGGTAGGGTGAGGCAGATAAAGGTAGGAACTGGCAGGGTGAGGCAGATAAACGTAAGAACTGGTAGGGTAAGGCAGATAACGGTAGGAACTGGCAGGGTGAGACAGATACAGGTAAGAACTGGCAGATAAAGGTAGAACTGGCAGAGTGAGGCAGATAAAAGTAGGAGCTGGAAGGGTGAGGCAGATAAAGGTAGGAACTAGCGGGGTGAGGCAGATAAAGGTAGGACCTGGCAGGGTGAGGCACATAAAGAGTAGGAACTGGTAGGTTGAGGCAGATAAAGGTAGGAACTGGCAGGGTGAGGCAGATAAAGGTAGGATCTGGAAGGGTGAGAAGATAAAGGTAGGAACTGACAGGGTGAGGCAGATAAAGGTAGGAACTGGCAGGGTGAGACAGATAAAGGTGGAACTGGCAGGGTGAGGCAGATAAAGAAGAAACATAGCTAGAGAAAAGGTTGACAAATCAGGGTGCGGTAGGGACAACCAGAGTAAGGCAAAGTGAAGGTAGACTAATACATACACACATACATACATACATTCATACATACACACTTACATACATACTTTCATACATATAAGTTTAAAGACCGTTTTGTCCACAGAGAATATGGTTACATGCTCACATCCTATTTGGCGGCTTTCCAGATGGCCCCTCTCAAGGGCTGCCTCTGTTGTCAAGTTCTTTATGTTGAGATCGGACAGGAGTACCTGATCCCACGTCATTCTAGGTTTACCCCTACGCGCAGCTACCCCCACTTTCACAGTCCGGCATTTCTTCACTCAGTTCTGATCATCCATTCGTTCCACGTGTCCAAATCAACCAAGTCGGCTCGTGCTGTGTATCACTTCACTGACACTCCTAGTGCCCAGACGCCGCCTTAATTCCTCGCTCGATACCCTGTCCTTGAGGTTAACCCCACACATCCATCTCACCATTCTCTTCTCATTCCATTCCATGCTATTGATATCCTTCGCTTTAACTGGCCACGTCTCTAATATAATCTACATAATATAATATATTTATTTTACTCCCAACACCAAACACCTCACAATGAAATTAAAGAAAGCATGTGATTCTCCTTGGATTCAAACCTGGGATACCACATACATGTAATAAAACACTCTAACCAATTCACCACCAAGACAGTTATAATACAGAGGAAAGGGACATTGTAACAGCGCATTTTGAGCGACTGTGCACTCTAGGGTAATTCATATAATCACTTATATAACTCACACCCTTATAACAGTTATTCACTTACTTAAGTTAAGTAGACAACTGTACATTTAAATTGGGAATGACCTCCCCTATAGAAGATCATCACTCCTATAACAAAAACTTGGTATAGTTACTGCAACTCAGCATGGGTTCTCACGCTCCCCTCAGAGAATTGCAGCAACACCAAGATAATTGCTTGCAACTAGTAACGTGTAACACCACTCTAGTAAGAAAGCCGGCGCCCAGGAAGGAAGCCAGGCCTTAGTAGCAGAAAGACCAGCAACAGGAAGGGTCATACCCCCTGACAGGCTGAGGTAAATTATATAGTGACGCATACAGTGACAAGTGCGATACTGTGCGATATTAGTGTGTGTACCGCTTAGCTATTCTTAACTATTTTGAACTATTCTTAATCTTTCATTCTTTTACAGTAAGGAATGCAGATTTACAGGAATATAGCTCAATCTAGTTGCTTTTATAAGCTTAATGCTAATTGTAGGTGTTTCCCAGTCGGGCAGTTACAATACCTACAAGACAATCCATAAATAAAACCAGCCACGTTTTCATAGTTATATTTTGCTGATAATAAAATATAAAACCTCAATAACTTTACTTCAAACCAATAAACCTTATCAATTCCTACTCTACATGTTTCCAGTTAGAACCTGATCAACAAGCATAATCAAGGAATTATAAGGTAAGGAAGTAACAACCTTAACCATAAAGCCACCGCTACATAATGGTTGGCAGCTTAAAGGGATTCGTGTTCCCCTAATCGAAAACACAATTAAAAGACCTCCGAAGAGCAAAAAAAGAAAGAAAAAAAGAAAAGAAAAACAACTAGAAAACAAAAACATTTAAGAGCTAACTTATGAAAGAAACATATAGTGAAGTTACACAACCAAAGTGTCTGGAGTAGTGAACTGGTACTACCAGTGCACAAACATTCGTAACTCTCCACTCAGCGATCAGCTCAGCAATTCTCGCCCAGGCAACACTTCACCCGACTCACCCCACTGACTTACCCGAGTCACCCAACTGAGTCACTCATCACCCCTCAGCTCAGACCACATGCAACTTAAAGGAGTTACACGGGATACCCTACAACTAGTTGGTATGGTAGACATTTCGTTTAGATTCACACGTCACGGAGACCCAAACATCAAGACGAGGTTTTAAGTGATCAAGGATTTTCCACTCCCAGCAGATGGCCTCATAGGCATCGGAACAATGAAAGACAATCGCATCGCCTTAAATCCTTACGAACAGAAGATGACCTACAACCGACACATGTATCCTACAATGCAGAATCCACATCGTTTCATATAATAGCAGGAATTAAATAATATGCAATTGCATAATAGTATCAATGAAGCATAAAATGATAACTATATATATATATATATATATATATATATATATATATATATATATATAGTATAAATAGACACAGAGAGGTTAGTCTCAGATCACAATAACTGATATCCTGAGAAAATAGCAAACGCGAGGTAGCGAGTGAAACGAGGTAAGTGAATAATACTGCGGAGACACACACACAGTGACAAAGTTATATGTAAATTAACCCCCCCGGACATATTAACTTACGAAAGATAGGGGTTGCCCGAGTGCCCGGTATTTCCCCCACAACAGTCTTTCTCACACTGAGGGACCGTTAGAAGTCGGAGGAATTTGGGGTTGCCACCAATCGACAGATTCTGATCTAACTTACCAAACTTACTGAGCTCAATATGACGCAAAAGCGTCATATAACATACTTATTGAGCTATTTCACTAGGTTCATATGACGCGGAAGCATCATATGATACCTTTGGGCAATACCGTGACGGAGAGGGTTAAGATATCAGTTGAGCAGTGACTAACTTGATGTTAATTCAACATAAAATAAGATATAAATCTAAATCAACTCATAGAGTTACAATAATGAATATAAATTCAGTGAGCAAGTAATAAATTATATTAGCCTGTGTGCAGGGTTGAAAATCTTGCCGCAGAGAAGTTAACGCGACGTGATATTGACAGGAGTTTACATTCAATTCAAAAGAAGGCTTGAACTGAGTTTGAAATCAGGAAGCATAAACATTACAATAGTCTAACTAAGAGACTGATAAATAAACACTCTCTGTGAACACTTATACATGCAATCGCATACCCAGCTAGTAACAACATATAGAATAAGATCTGATAGAGTCTTCACTAGTATTTACGTATAGTGTGCATGTATATCTCCCAAGCGAATATACAGTATATATAACTCTTATATGGAATATAGGAAACTATATCCCAAGAAGTATAGATCTATCAATCCCACGTGGGAGGAGGAAACTGAAGGTGAACGTCAATAAAAGTAAAGTAATGGTGTGTAATAGGGGTGATCGTAGGGTGAATCTAGATGTGAGGCTGGATGGGGAAATATTAGAACAAGTAGAGTGATTTAAATATCTAGGAGGAACGATAAGCAGGAGTGGAGGTATTGAAATGGAAGTAAAACAGAGAGTGTGTGAAGGAAGGAAGGTTTTCGGAGCAATGGGAAGTATGTGGAAGACGAGAAATCTCGGAATGAAAGTAAAAAGTGTAATGTATCAAGGAATTGTTGTGTCAACAGTGATGTATAGGGCTGAGACATGGGCTCTGAAGAAAAAGGAGAGAAGAAAGCTGTATGTGATGGAGATGAGCTACTTGAGGAGTATGTGTGGAGTTACTCGTAGGGACAGACTGAGAAATGAAGAGATACGTAGGAGAGTGGGGCAACAGCAACATTTGTCAGCCAGAGTGGACAGAAGGGTGCTCAGCTGGTATGTTCATGTTGAACAAATGGGAGATGACAAGCTTACAAAGAGAATATGAGAGTCAGATACAAGGGGAGATAGAAGGGCAGGAAGACCCCCATTGAGATGGAGAGACTGTGTAAGACAAGCTTTGGATGATAGAGGAATGATTATAGATCAGGCAAAGGAAGTGGTAATAAACAGGAATGAATGGAGAATGCTTGTGAATAGTTGAGTGAACACGTGGTCATTTGGGGTAAGGGGTCGGGTGCAAGTTGGACTAGATAATAGGACTATTATCTAGTCCAACTTGCACCCGACTCCTTACCCCAAATGACCACGTGTCAGGCGCCTGGCCTGGGGAGACGATTAATATGAAGGGTGTGCCTGGAAGTGTGGTGGGCGGGCTTGTGGCTTTGGGTCCGCTGCATGTCTGCCTGCTGAGATCGGAGCCTCTCCGGGTGGTCGGGGGCCAGGGGAGTGCTGGAGCGACCTTGGTGACCCTGGTCTCTGGGTGTTCTCCTGGGTGACCTAGCTGTGTGTGAATTTTGTGTTTTGTCTGTGTTTGTTCGTTGTTCTGTCCTGTGTGTTGTGTTTTCCCTGTTCTTGCTCTGTCTTGAGTCGGCTACCCCCAAGAAAATAAAAACAACAAAAATAATAAAATACAGTAGAGTAAAATAGAAAATAAAAATAAAAATAGGAAAAGTGGGGATTGGGCCTGAGCATATACATACATACGTATAAAATTTATTATGTTCTCTCAACACGAGTGACCAGTGACGATGGAGAGAATTAATAATTTCATAAGATGACGTTAATTTGAACACTTAGCATATCTTATATAACCTTCGCAATAATCATCAATATATAGTATCGAACAAGAGGCACTTAATTTGGTTGAAGTATAGAAGTAGGAGCCCATGAGCGATCTGGTCACACGTGGTGACTGAGTACGTTGTCCACTTCCTGTTGACACCAGGGGGACGTTTTCCTCACACGCACTAACAAGAATGGTTACTTCTAGCTCGCCTACACGACGTTTTCTTGGTCACTTCACACACACAGCAGCTTGTAGATACTTTTTAAGGGGATTTAGGCTAACCCCTACGGAAGTATATTCCGAGTTGATCACCAGCTATTAAGCACGTTCGCCCCGAGAGGAGGGGCAGCGAGGACGGCAACCTGCAAAGGAATTAAATACTAATCCGTCAAGAACCGCAAATTTGGATAAAGCTCCACCAACACGACCCAAATTCAAAACCGCCAGGGATAACGACCGAGGACCGAGGACAGCCATGAATGTAAATGTAGATCCGACCAGAACCAAAAATTTGATTAAAGAACGTTCTGTGAGTTCTAAAACCGCAACTTTAAAGGTTTTCTATGCAAACGCTCGTAGCATACGCAATAAATTTTCAGATTTAGAGGAACTAGTGTTTACAGAATATGATGATGTGATTGGCATAACAGAATCTTGGCTCAATACAGAAGATAGAGACTTTTTAGCAGAGTATTCACTTCCCGGTTATGTAATGTTTGAGAACAGCCGAATAAATAAAAATGGAGGTGGCGTTTTATTTTATATCAAAGAAAATCTTAACCCGACCCTCTTGTCAAAACCTCAAATTGTGAACGTCGACACATCTTTTGTGCTAATATAGAATAATAAAGGTAGAAAAATAATACTTACATTAATATACAGACCTCCAGCTCAATCAGTGCAAACTGACCGAGAAATTTACGAACAAATTGCAGATGTAAGTAACTCACAAGATACCATATTTATTGGCGACTTTAATTTACCTGTGACCAAGTGGGGCGATACTCTTACTTCACACTCCGGACATGACTTGTATGCGAACTTGCAAGAGAGTTCACTCTATCAATTTGTTCGATCGCCGACCCGTGGTAATAACGTTCTTGACCTTGTACTTGCAACAACAGAAGAATTAATAGAGAATTTGAATGTTGGTGATGAATTCAGTAACAGCGACCATCGTACAATAACTTTCACTTTAAAGTTTACTAGTAATGAACCAAATAGCAGCATCGAAAAATTCCTTAATTTCAAGAAAGCAAACTTTCATAAACTTAGAGCTATGTTTAAAGAAACTGACTGGAGCTATTTAATTAACAGTAAAGACATAAATACATCTTGGGAATTATTCGAAACCACTTACCTAAGAGCAGTGCAGGACTGCAAACCATCGAAAATACGGCGTACAGGCCATAATAATAAGCCCAAATGGTGGAATAAAGATATTTCAAACTGTCTGCTTGCTAAAAAGTTTGCTAATGATAGATTAAAATCCTTACAAAATGACGAAGAACGGGTGAAATTTGTAGAGCTACGACGCAAAGCCAAAAAGTTAATTAAGCAAAGTAAAAAGACCCTGTAGTTACATGTTGCGAATCAAAGTAAAACTAACCCGAAAGAATTCTTTAGTTATATCAGAAAGAAAAAAGTAGTTACTTCAACTGTTGGACCGTTAGTCGATGAAAATGGAGAATACACCAAAGACGAAGTACAAATGAGTAATGCCCTCAATACCTTCTTTGCATCAGTTTTTACAACGGAAGACCTCAGTGATATCCCTACACCATCGCCGATTCAGATTGATAATTCAGATGTTATAAGCAATATTACCGTTACAAAGAGAGAAGTATTGAATTGTTTAGATAAACTCAAGGTAAATAAAACGCCTGGACCTGATACAATCTCACCTAGAGTCCAAAAGGAAGCTAAGGATGAGCTCTCTAAACCACTGACATTGCTAATCAATAAATCCTTGCAATCTGGAACTATGCCTGATCAGTGGAAGCTAACCAACGTAACACCGATATTAAAAAAAGGCAGCAAATCCCTACCAAGTAACTATCGTCCAATTAGCTTAACCTCGGTTGTATGTAAAATGCTAGAAACACTCATAAGACACAGACTCGAAAATCACTTAGAGGAAAATAACATACTTAACACCTTATTAGCGGGCTAGGCGGTTTATTTATATGTACCGCCCAGCGGGGTGTTTTTAGCCAAAATAGGGCTGTTTACGTGATCATTTTCATGCCTAAATAAGACCCAGAGCGTAAAACAAGTATCTATCCCTGAAAGGGCATAAACAGAGCTTTCCAATGACACCATAACGATCCTTTTATGATGGCTAGTTTTCTTGCAACAACCGCGCAACGCGAGTGCAAAAAGCATGTAATTCGGCACTTTCCCCATACAATTCCGTATATAGCGAGTGAGAGAGGGAGGGAGGAGGTGGGATTCGTGTCAGTAGGTTCGCCGCAGTGGTCTGGAGCAGTCATACGCTCGCTACTCTCCTGCCACCACTTGTCTCTCTCTCTCAGCAACATTACGTGCTGAAATTGCCACACGACCTTTGTCGAGCGCCGCCAGATAGTCCAGATTTATTATACTCGACTTATGTTGCACCCCGACACTTAGGGGTTAAAGATACTCAACACGGCTTTCGTAGCAAACGTTCCTGTTTAACAAATCTCTTAGACTTCTTCCACGATATCCTCAACTTCTATGATGAGAGTAAAGCTGTAGATATTATATACCTTGATTTTCAAAAGGCCTTTGACAAAGTTCCCCACAAACGTTTACTGCTAAAACTAAAAGCACATGGAATACAAGACAAAATGGATAGACAATTGGCTCAGCGACAGAAAGCAAAGAGTAGTCATAAACGGTAAGGCATCTAAATGGACCAATGTAAGTAGCGGGGTACCCCAGGGATCGGTACTATCACCAATTCTCTTTCTAATTTACATCAACGACATAGATGAGGGTCTCACCTGTACAATCTCAAAATTTGCTGACGATACAAAAATTGCAAATAGCGTACTCTCAAAAGAACAAGTTGACGATATGCAACACAATCTAGATAAGTTGTAATTTTGGGCCCAAATTTGGCAAATGAGTTTCAATGCGGATAAATGTAAAGTATTACATATCGGATACCAAAATAAGAAAGCAAACTATTTGGTGAATGGCACTCAGCTTAAGAATGTAAACAGAGAAACCGATCTGGGAGTAACAATATCGAGTAACCTAAAACCGAGTCACCAATGTTCAGAAGTTGTTAAGAAGGCAAACAAAATAATTGGCTTTATAGGTAGGTCATTTGAGCATAAATGCAAAAACGTTATCAAAGGAGTACAAAGGAGTACAAAGGAAATCAAGCAACAACATATCGAGTGACACTTCTAGGCTGCTTGTCCTCCAAAACACTGAGGATCAAGTGTCCAAACAGTGGTTTAGAGTGGGTAAGGGAACATTGGAAAGGGAACTACTGCCCTGCCACTAACGTGGCAGGACTAGGAAGTTAGTAGGGGACATATGGGTTAGTAACTGAGGGGAGGATAAAGTTATTCATTTACAAACGCAGTCAGTCGCGGGTTTGATGCGAGATATTTGTCTAGGCGGAATTTAAATTAATCAACGGTGCTGCAGTCTATAACGTCTCGGGGAAGCCCATTCCACAAGTTGACAACTCGATTGAAGAAGAAATTCTTAGATTCGTGCGAGTTAAAAGATTTACCAATAATTTTGCAACCGTTTCCCCGCGTGTAATTAGATTGGTCGATAGTGAAGTACTTACTACAGTTCATATTGTCGATGCCTTTGATGATTTTGAACACTTGAATTAAGTCGCCTCTTAATCTGCGCTGGGTTAAAGGAAATAGATTTAATTCTCTAAGACGCTCTTCGTATGGTTTGTTCTTTAGGCTAGGTATCATTTTGGTAACTCTACATTGAACTCGGTCTAGCTTGTTTATATCTTTTTGGTAATAAGGGCACCAGGATTGAACGCAGTATTCCAGAAGAGGGCGGACTAAGGAATTGTAAAGGGTTAGGATAACTTCTTTGGAATTATGTTCAAATGACCTGCCTATAAAGCCAATTATTTTGTTTGCCTTCTTAACAACATATTGTTGACTCGGTTTTAGGTTACTCGATATTGTTACTCCCAGATCAGTTTCTCTGTTTACATTCTTAAGCTGAGTGCCATTCATCGAATTACAATTCCTTACAATTTACAATTCCTTAGTCCGCCCTCTTCTGGAATACTGCGTTCAATCCTGGTGCCCTTATAACCAAAAAGATATAGACAAGCTGGAACGAGTTCAACGTAGAGTTACCAAAATGATACCTAGCCTAAAGAACAAACCATACGAGGAGCTTCTTAGAGAATTAAATCTATTTCCTTTAACCCAGCGCAGATTAAGAGGCGACTTAATTCAAGTGTTCAAAATCATCAAAGGCATCGACAATATGAACTGTAGTAAGTACTTCATTATTGACCAATCTAATTACACGCGGGGAAACGGTTGGAAAATTATTGGTAAATCTTTTAACTCACACGAAGCTAAATATTTCTTCTTCAATCGAGTTGTCAACTTATGGAATGGGCTTCCCCGAGATGTTATAGACTGCAGCACCGTTGATTCATTTAAACTTCGCCTAGACAAATATCTCGCATCAAACCCGCGACTGACTGCGTTTGTAAATGAATAACTTTATTTAATCCTCCCCTCAGTTACTAACCCATCTGTCCCCTACTAACTTCCCAATCCTGCCACGGACATTAGTTCCAGGGCAGTAGTTCCCTTTCCAATGTTCCCTTACCCACTCTAAAGGACTGTTTGGACACTTGATCCTCAGTGTTTTGGAGGACAAGCAGCCTAGAAGGGTCACTAGATCTGTTGTTGCTTTATTTCCTTTGTACTCCTTTGTACTCCTTTGTACCCGAAAGTGGAATCAACTTTGCCTACCAAATTCTTGGCTCGGGCAGGTAATATTCCGTTATTAATTTGGTGTCTGGGTAGTGCGTTTCGGATTATGAGAGGCACTCAAATTATAGTTTTGGATTATTGTTGCGGTAATTAACACTCAAGCCACGGGGCCCGACATATGTCGTATGAGAGAATCATGGCCACCCCTGCGGTGCCCGACATATGTTGAAAGGGATTGTGAGCACATTATCGGCTCTGAGAGAGAGTCACGCGTTGGGAGAACGATAAGCGGGCTCTGACCGTTCGGCACGGACCCAGTGCCACGACTGACACTATCTCCACAACATTCCACACCCACGGCCTCGCGAGACCATGAAAAAATCGGGAAAATACCGTATCTTAGGGTTTCTCCTCTCGTGTTATGCGATCGCTACAGGATAACCCTTGGTCGTACAACGATGATTCAGGTGTCATTGGAAAGCTCTATTATCGCCCTTTCACGGATACATAATTGTATTACACTTTGGCTCTTGTTTATGCATAAAAAAGGAGCAAGGAATGAAGCTCGTTTAGGGTAAATATTCCCGCCAGGCAGATAGTAGAAGTTACAAACATCCCTGTTCGTAAGAGGTTAAGGTTCTTAAAATTACAATACATATGGGGTTACATAGGTAATTACATTCTTTATTAATTAATATTAAAGGTATGGATGAGAAAGCTTTGATGTATGGATGATAATTGGTTTACAGTTTGGGATGTTCATAAGCATTTAGTATGTTATATGTAATGCCTTTATTGTGAGGGCGAATAATGACATTGTCGTTGTTGGTTCCTGTAGTAGTTGTAGTTGTAGTTATTTCCTTCTGGGTGGATACATGGAAATTGAGGAGGTTGATGTCTTAATTGCATAAACATGGCCTCATCGTAGTTCAGGTCTGGTTCGAGTAGGGAATTCTCACCTCTGGTGGGGAGCGGCCATTTTTGATGTTGCAGTTGGAGGGGATTAGCGCGAGTTAGCGTCAGTTTTGGCCTACACAGATAGTGGGGCCTTGTTTACCTTTTTGCTGGTGTAGGGGAAACTTCTTTATTCCTTTCTTCTGATGTTGGGGGAACTTATCCATTTCCTTTCTCCTGCATTGTATGGAGGCAATTCTGCATGGTGATGTTGGTGGCTCATTGACATACGGGAGCAGGTTCTGGGGACGTCTTGGCTCATCTTCTTCCAACCCTGTCATCTCAAAAATGATTTCAATTTTCCTCATCCTTTACTTTATTATTCCCCCTTCACCTAACTCCTCTCTGAACTTACCCCCTATCAACCATCCAAATATATTTATAGTCGTAAAGTTCGAAACGTAGCCTCTCTCTCCCGGAAAGTATTAGGCAAACAATCGCCAAATCAATATGCATGTAAAAAGATAATTATACTTTACCTCCATAATTTTTCAAATACTTTAACTCCTTGGCATGCAGAACTGAGTATTAAGTGGTTTGGAGATTTTTTTCTAAAGTGTGCAGCCACTCGAATTATGCTCCTAAGCCAAGGCAAACCTTTAGAAATTCGGTGGCAAAAAGCAAACAACTCGATCCATGTGGCATTTTTGCTACCAGTGAGCAAGGTGAAGACAAATGGCAAGCTATTGGAAACATTGTGTGACGTCGGTATCAAGCAAGGAAATACGTCTAACGGTCTTTAGTTGGAATTATGCAAAGCTGGTACATGTTTATATTTGTAACATACTATGTTGTACCAACATTGTAAAATGCTAACTGAATAAATATTATTATTATTATTATTATTATTATTTGTCTGTGCATAAGTGAAGCTGACAGCATCGTGGTCCAGGGATTTATTGATGGCCGTACCCAGCCATGTATGTAAGCACATTATGCTATTCTTGTATATAAAATAAACAATTGTTTTGTGTAAATACGAAATGGAGCTAGTCATCCATGGGCTGGATATAGCAATCTTTAACTACCTGGACCTCGATGCTGCCAGCTTCAATCATGTAAAAACACTAACAGAGATGGCTTGTATTGATTTTCTCGGTGCTTGATACTGAATTTACTGATTAACATTTCTGTTGTGTTAGTAAAATTAAGAGGGGTTCTCATGCTACTCGGCTAAAAAATATGAACGCGGGTAATATATTAGAAAAGTAACTTTATTTACAGCGATGATAACATACAAGTACAGACAAATAATCTTACAAATTTAGGGAAATACACATACAATAAGGTAGTTATGCAATACTAATGTTACTGGGCAAGGTGCCTCAGTAATAAAGATAGTCTGCTTTCGAACTTGGCTCTCTCGTCATCTGGCACGTCTGGCCTGCGGGCATTGTCTTCTGCTTCACAGTTGGCCTTGGTCATACAGTAGCTCAACGTCTCAATTCGTCTTCTTGTTTCCAGCTGGTCATCTTGCTCAAGTTTCTCTGGTCTCTGGTCTCTCTCTCAGGTCTTTGCATCCATCTGGTTCTCGTCTTGAGCCCCCGGCTGTTACCTCTTCAAGTATCGGCATGGGGTCTTGAGTGGTGCCTGTTTTTCCACTCAGCGATGGATTGGGTCAACTCCTCCTGCCAGTGTAGTGACAATTCTTCAAAGTATTTGTCGATTCCACCTCATGAGCGGCTGTGTATCAGTACCTTTAAGACTTCAGGACAGTCGGATACCCAAGGTGACTTCAAAGGTGGTTGTAGTAAGTGAGAAGCTGTCAGTTCTTTTTCATAAGTGTCTACGCATATATTCGTTTGTTTACGGCTACATTCGGTACTATTGTCCACCTGACTGATTTCACCAACGAGCACACCTAGTATCCTGCAGAAGTCGATCTGTTTTCAAGGTGAGATCCAGACGAACTGTGTCCCAGTCTGCTTCCCATAGACTTAAATGCCCTTATCCAGGATCTAGCAGCTAATCCTTCTTCCTAGTCCAGTCACTGATTGGCTTGTGGTTCCACAAGAGGGCTAATGACCATCCCTGACTCTTCCCCCTCCTTGCTCATCGATCCTTAAGGCCATGGGCCCTCTCTGTGTGTGGTTTCCTGGTGGTGTGGTTTCTCCTTCTTTCTTTGCTTCTGGTAGGGTGTGCATCTTGATCCTTTCCAAGGATAGTTCGCATTCTTGTGGATCCGCCCAACAACTTCATAACACGTTGTTTTTTCTTGTAAGTGTCATGTTTTGTTAATCACAGTGCTAAACTACATAAAATTATGAGAAACGGCAACACACACACACACACACACACACACACATAACACACACTCGTGCGCAATATATGGAAAATCAATGTTATTTATATTAACCAATAAATTATGGTTTAAGATTGCAGCCTTCGTGAGTGCCTTAGAATAGGTGTTTGTTCATGACTTTGGAAATAAATTGGCAAGTAACGTAAGGCTGATGTGTTCAATGATTAAAACAACATTAATTGTTTACAATATACGGCAGCAATTAAGCTTATAATATTCAATTAACGCTTACTCCTCACAATAATGATTGAATATTAATTGGATCCCAATGAAACGAAGAATTAATTGGTATTGCCATTTTAGAGAGTAATATGATTACTGTTTTTTTTTAGAATATTGAAGGGAATGGTGCAGTTTATTAGATAGACAATCACATATTATATAATAAAATATATTGCTATAGCTATCAGATAACTCTCTCTCTCTCTCTCTTTTATATATATATATATATATATATATATACAAATATATACATACTGTGGGGAGATTGTAGGCACCAATCGATCAGGGCTAGACCCAGGTGAGGTTATAGGCATGTGATAAAGAGTCGCTGGAACTCCTGTTTCATTTGCTTGGCCTCTCTTACTGATTTTCTTTGTGCCTCATTTACACTGAGAACAATCCAGCTAGCTCTCACAAACACCTTTTCTTCCTATCCAGTTCACTACACTAAACATGCACACCACACTTCATTCCTCCACACCAAAATTTTTAAAAAATTATTCATTTTAGCCCAGCCTCGGAGTCCCCAGGGAGGGGGACCATCAATGCCCCCACACCCGACCAACCATCCCCTGACGACCCCACAAAATTTCCTGGACCTCGGGCTGTTACCCTTTCTATTGATTTCTGCAACATTCGCGGACTTTCCTCTAACTTTCACTCTGTTGAACACCATCTCTCCTCCTACAAACCTGATCTTCTCTTCCTCACCGAAACTCAAATGTCTGTAGCAATATCTAGCAGCCCCTTCTCTGTATCCTCCTACTTTCTCTATCCTAGTTTCAAAGCCAGAGGCGGATGTTGTGCATACGTGCACAACAAACTCACTTGCTCTCGTGTTCCCGATTTCGACTCCTCTGAATTCTCAACTATATGGCTCAAACTTCCCTGTCATTCTCTTACAAATTATTTCTGTGCTGTCTATCTTTCCCCTAACTCTACCAACTTTCTCAAATTCTTTGACTATTTAAACTCTACAGTGGAACACATTCTATCCATTTCTCATTTCTCAGAAATCTCCATCTTAGCAGATTTCAACGTTCACCACCGCCAATGGCTCTCCTCTCACACTACTGACCCAGCTGGTGAACAAGCCTACGTCTTTTCTATCCTAAATGACCTAGAGCAGATAGTTCAGCAACGTATCTCAGTATCTCGGATTGCATCAGAGATCGGCCCAACATTCTTGACTTGTTTCTAACTTCTAACCCCTCTTCTTATACTGTCAATCTGTTCTCTCCTTTGGGCTCCTCCGACCATAAACTTATCTCTGTCACCTGTTCTATCCTCCAGTACGGCCCACCGATCCTCCTAGCCGGTGGCGCTTGCGGCACTTCGGCGCTGCCGACTGGGAGGCTCTCCGGCAGTACTTCTTTGATTTCCCATGGAATGATTACTGCTTCCGTGGCCGGGGAACCTCGGAGAGTGGTGAACGCATTACCGAGGTAATCCGCATGGAAGCATACATTCCATTATATTTCTCTCAGACTAATGCTAAAAAATCTTGGTTTACTCACGCCTGTTCTACTGCTGTCCACAATAAGGAAGAAGCATTCCAACGGTACCGACGCCTTAAAACTCAAGACTCTCATTCTTCCTATGTTTCTGCCTGGAATCAAGCCAAATCTGTTCCTCGACTTGCCAAACACTCTTTCATCAATAATGAATGCACTGAACTATCCAACTCTAGCTCTTCCCAAACTTTCTAGCATCTAGCCAAAAACCTTTCCAACAATTTCTCTTCCTCGTCTTTCCCTCCCCTTTTCCACTCTGATGGCACAACCATCACTTCTTCCGCTGACAAAGCTAAACTCTTTGCTCAAACTTTTGCTAGAAAATCCATCTTGGATGATTCCGGTGCTATTCTTCCCTCTCCACCCTCCTCTCTCTTACTTATGCCTAATATCCTAATCTCTTCTAAAGATGTACTTTCTACCCTCTCTGGGCTTAATACTAATAAGGCGTACGGTCCGGACGGTGTTCCTCCTGTTGTTCTCAAAAACTGTGCTTCCGTGCTGACTCCCTGCCTAGGCAAACTCTTTCGTCTCTGTCTATCCTCTAACGTCTTCCCTTCATGCTGGAAATTTGCTCCCATTCAACCTGTCCCAAAGAAGGGTGACCGCTCTCAACCCTCCAACTATCGTCCAATTGCTCTCATCTCTTATCTTTCTAAAGTTTTTGAAACTATTCTTGCTTCCAAATTTCTTAAGCATTTCTCTTCTCATAATCTGCTTTCAGATCGCCAGTATGGCTTCCTTAAGGGTCGCTCTACTGGTGATCTTCTTTCATATCTTACTAACTCTTGGTCATCCTCCTTTCGGGAATTCGGTGAGACTTTTTCTATTGCGCTAGACATATCGAAAGCCTTCGATAGAGCCTGGCACAAATCTTTAATTTCTAAACTACCCTCCTTCGGTTTCTATCCCTCCATCTGTGCCTTTGTCTCTAATTTCCTTTCCGGCCGTTCCATAGCCGCGGTTGTGGACGGCCATTGTTCACTTCCTCACCCTATAAACTCCGGTGTTCCTCAGGGCACTGTCCGATCTCCTATTCTCTTTCTAATTTTTATAAATGATCTCCTCAACTGTACCTCAAATCCCATCCATTCATACGCAGACGACTCAACCTCCACAAGTTTTTCAGAACGCCCCAGCCAGCAATCCCTCAACGACAAGCGTAATGAAGCCATAGAACTCTTAAATTCTGATCTACATACTATCTCCAATTGGGGCAGAGAAAACCTTGTTACGTTTAATGCTTCCAAAACCCAATTTCTCCATCTATCTACCCGTAAGGAACTCCCAGCGGACTATCCCTTATTCTTCAACAATACAAAAATCAATCCTTCATCTTCTCTCAATATTCTTGGTGTCTCTCTTTCTTCTGCTCTCAGTTGGAAGGACCATATTACCAGTCTTGCTAAGGCAGCCTCCCAGAAGCTGGGTGTGCTCAACCGCCTTAGGGGGTTCTTTTCCCCTGCACAGCTTCTTGCTCTGTACAGGGGCATAGTGCATCCTTGTATTGAGTATTGTTCACATGTGTGGGGAGGTTCCTCTCACACCGCTCTCCTAGACAAAGTTGAAAGGAAGGCCTTTCGTATCATTAACTCCCTTCCACTCACCAACTTTCTGCAATCTCTCTCTATCCGCCGCAATATTGCATCTCTCTCGCTAATCTATCGCTACTATAATAATCAGTGTTCCTCAGCGCTATCCCAGTGCATACCACCTCCTTTACGTAGGGCACGTGGTACCCGTCTTGCAACTCAATCCCACCCCTACTCTGTGCAAATCTCCAACCCAAGAGTGAAACGTTTCTCTCAAACTTTCTTCTACTCAACAGCTGAGCTCTGGAACTCTCTCCCAGAATCAGTCTTTCCCTCTTCCTATGACTTAAATTGCTTCAAACTCCGTGTGTCCAGGCATTTTTGCTCGAACGTCCCTTGATTTTGGCCCTGTCACTCTTTCAACTATGGGGGAGGCACTCGCTATAGGCAGTTATGCCTTTTGCCTCCCTCAATAACATAGACAAAAAATATAAATATAAATATATATATATATATATATATATATATACCGGTATATATATATATTATATATATATGTATAATTGTATATACTCTATATGGGAGGTGTGGTGGAGTGGTCTTGCCACTGGAATGGTAATCCAATGGACACGGGTTCGAATCCCGACATGTCAATGGGAAGATACTATTAGGATGGAATTTGTGCTGTACCTAGCTAGTATCAGTGCATTACCACAAAGCCCACTGAAATGTCAAATACATACCCTCATTGTTCCCTGATTAGATAACACTATGAATATTCCCATATTCAAAATAGGCTACAGGGGGGCAATGCCCAGTGAATTTATTGCTCAATAGGTGGCAATCTGAGAGTGAGGGTCCGATTCTAGGAGATAAGACAGTGAAGCGCTGGAGTGAGGCAGCTTCAAAGATGGGGCTGTTTCGAGCCGTGAGTGGGCAACTAAGCCCCATGCATCCTGCGAAGGCAAGATGGCAGGGGCGGGTTGCAGCTAAAAGTGCTTCATATGTATCACCCCTTAGAACGGAACGGGACCTCACAGGCTTTACCGTTCAATGTGTAACAGTTGAATGTACAGGCTCTCAGCCTATGCCCAAAAGGGAGTAGTTGGAATATATTATAAAAACAACACATTTTCCATGGAACTTATAAAGATTCAGGTGAATGGGATTTGTAAGCCTTGATAGGCAACCTGTCTAGGGGAGTAAACCTGATACAAATCCGTACTGCTTACCTAAGGATTAAGCAGGTTAGTGGATGGATTAGCCGAACACCACTGTAGAAAAATAGTGCTAAAAAGATACATAGAGGGCTTCGGGGTCGGACGGACCCTAATTTGAGTGGTAAACCCTGTAAATCCTTCAGTTAACTGGCAGGGGCTGTTCCTCTTACAGGGGATAGGTCCACTTTGGGGCCTTCTGTGTATGGCCACCCTCATTAAGGGGAGTAAAGCGTCCGGCAATAGATAGATAGATATATACAACCTACCCATTTATTAATGTATGGTGGTAATACCACTACATCTGTATAACTATTTAGTATTATCTATATATCCTTAAAATAATGACAATATTTACATATCAACAGATCCACTGCACTACAGTACCTGTCATCTTCATAGTATAATGTAAAAGCATTAATTATCTCTATTTTATAAATGCCAGAGCCAAAATTTGAACTCAAAGTTGTTTATTGTGGTGACATTAATACAATATAGATTATCAGTAGGTTCAGGGATATTTCGTAGCGAGGCCGGTCTATATGATCTGTGCCCCATGAATATTCCTTCCTCTCACTTAAACATTAGGCCTACCATAGCGCGGGTGGGAGTATGAACATTATTAGATTAATATCCAGTATTCGAGAATGGATAATAAGTCGTAGGCGTGTGCATAAACCTTTAACCGTCCTGGTGGTGTAATGGTTAAGGTGGCAAACATCTGTGTGTGATAACCCGGGTTCGAATCCCGGTGGATCATATATACTTTAATTAATTTCATTGGGAGTGTTTGGTGTTGTGGTGAAATTAATAAATTATAGTTTACTTAACTTCGTTAATTTCAATAATGATCACAAATCCATTATGTTATATGCAATGTGGTTGTGGAAGTGAAAACCAAAATTACAAACTTAACTACACTTTGAATTCCGGATCACAGATTAAAACTGAAGGTCATGTTATGCACTATCCTCTTTCGACAAAATATGTAAATAATTTAATTTTGTTACGTGGAAAAGTTACTGCCAATTATACATTATGAATGGTTATAATACTGTATTGTATATATTATGAATATTATAATCTTATTGTTAGACATTAATTACAATATGGGAGCTGCATTTAATCTTTTGAGGATTATGTCGCGTTATGGTGGTTCATTCTGGCTATCATTACACGATGTTGTACAGTAAAGGAAGAACCTCTAGGAATGTAGGGGTCAAAAGCAACTCAATCATGCCCCAGACTCACACAGATCCTGCCTAAGCTGAAGAAAATAGTCTAATGGTAGCCAAAATATACTGATAAAACGCATCATAATCCTCAAGGGGTTAACCTATTTAGTTTGTTAATGTACTGTAGTCCTTGTATTCACGTAAGCTTTATATCTCAATATTATTCAAACCATTTGTCTTAATTAGTATTATACTAACTTCTATGAAACTTCTTGTTCATCCCATTTATTCTCCATTGTATTAATGTTATCATATGTTGAATGTATTGTAATTAATATAATTTCGCACCATATACACAAACTAAGATAGCCTTTTACGGAAATACTTGATATCCAAATTATTTAAAAAATCATGTGTCATTGTGATCCTCTAATTGTAGCAAAATATACTTAATTTTGTTACATTTCATATAATTATGTCACCAGATTCAATAAGAATTATTTAATAATAAACTTATATATATATATAATATTATACACACAAATATTATTCTTGAAACAATTTACTTAATCCTATCTTTATTTTGATTAATCTCACCACAACACCCCCAATGAAATTAATTAAAGTATATATGATCCACCGGGATTCGAACCCGGGTTATCACACACAGATTTTTGCCACCTTAACCAATACACCACCAGGACGGTTAAAGGTTTATGCACACGCCTGCGACTTATTATCCATTGTATTATCCTATGTAAGATTAGATGGCTATCAATATTAAAGTTTTGCTTTATAAACATATAAACCGTTTGTTTAACCCCAGCACCCCGGGAAATATTTATTGTCCCTCCTCCGCGCATTACATCTTTAGCTCATTTGAGCTCTGTAATAACAAGGGTTAGTGAAGAATATAAAACAGGTGTGAAAATTACTTGTTCTGTCCTGCAACTGTATACTAAGATCTCATCCCCAGCTGGTCTCTGGCCTCGACAGTAAAGAGAAGAAAGTAGTTTTGGTGCCGGACTTGCAGGGCCGATGCCAGCTGTGTATGGATAGCTTACACCAATATCACAATTGGCAGAGACTTGGCTGGGGTCGACGAAGCCACATGCCACTACCCTACACGGGATGAGTGATTGAACGAGATCAGTTTGTGTGCGTCCATACTGGTGGTTTAAGGAAGACTGATTGTGTGCGGGACGAGTGCTAGAACCTTGTACATCTCTAAGTACTACCAGATGTCTCATTATACCCATGCTTTTGGAGGAAAAGATCAAAACGTCTGGGGACATTCCCCGGGCAGCCCTGCATGAACGTCTAAGGACATTCTTCGGGATGCAGGGGTTAAAAATATGTAATACCAATGACGAACAGCGATTTTCAAATATCATTAGGCTAATGTACTGTATGTCATGGGGTTATTTTAGTTATAAATTGTATTCAAGACTCCTATCTCCTCTTGTTTATATATAATTGTATTCAAGACTCCTATCTCCTCTTGTTTATATATAATTGTATTCAAGACTCCTATCTCCTCTTGTTTATATATAATTGTATTCAAGACTCCTATCTCCTCTTGTTTATATATAATTGTATTCAAGACTCCTATCTCCTCTTGTTTATATATAATTGTATTCAAGACTCCTATCTCCTCTTGTTTATATATAATTGTATTCAAGACTCCTATCTCCTCTATTTTATATATAATTGTATTCAAGACTCCTATCTCCTCTTGTTTATATATAATTGTATTCAAGACTCCTATCTCCTCTTGTTTATATATAATTGTATTCAAGACTCCTATCTCCTCTTGTTTATATATAATTGTATTCAAGACTCCTATCTCCTCTTGTTTATATATAATTGTATTCAAGACTCCTATCTCCTCTTGTTTATATATAATTGTATTCAAGACTCCTATCTCCTCTTGTTTATATATAATCTATCTAAAGATAATAATGGACTTTCCTTATACAACTAAATTTGAATCTATCTACACTTCGTTCTCCAGTATTTATTACTGGCGAAAAGCCTATATTAGCCACAATTGGCCATACCATAAATCAACAAGCAAAAGCGCTACGATAAATCATATCTATATGATTTTCTAATTCACCTTTATATCTCAACAAATACATTGACACATCGCATTTATCTTCACCCAAGAGCAGAGCAACAACACAGTATGGTTCATCCGCTAACGCATATATGAGCCACAAGTCAAGGAAATGAGAGAAATACTAACATATTCAGAATGGAATGACGCCATTCTTCAATATATTTACTACTTTTGTATTACATTATATATTATAAAAAGGACATTTGAAAGTTGGAGGCTTAATTAATATATAGTTTACCTCTTTACTTCCAAGAGTGTCTTCCAAAACCCGTGAAATCGTCTAATGTTAGTAAAGTTAAGGAGAGATGGGTCGTTTTTCTGCCCCCCTTCGTCCTCATGTTTAGCTCAATTAGTTTTCAGATTTTAAGATGATTGCTCCATTAGTTTGTCGATTTTGAGACCTTTCGCCCCATGTCTGTGTCAAAATTAAGACTTTTCATGCCATTTAGGTGTCGATATTTCCTAGGGGAGCGATAGCGAGCCTGTAATATTAGAAGAAACCTTTGGCTGGGACATTTTGTTTATCGAAAAATTTACAAATTTATCTTGAAATAGGGTCTAGGGAGTGTTATTATAAGATTGATGGAAGTCTATGCGAGAAAAGTAAAAAAACAAAAACATATTATATATATATATATATATATATATATATATATATATATATATATATATATATATATACAGTATATATATATACAGTATATATATATATATATATATATATATATATATACTGACCATTAAGCAAGCACTACCCCCTTAACACAGAAGTATCATCGTATTCTGAAGGGCAAAGTTTACCGTCAGGCAATGTAGGTGACAGAGGACGAGAACCTTCCCCTGATATTGTGACCCAGAATATAAGATTGGCAACATGGCTTTTTGTCTGACACCAGTTGATTGTCACCTACTTTTTATTGTAACGAAAACGACAAAGGGTATGTGTGTGTGTGTCTTTTTAACCATTTTAGGTCCGGGAGTTGCCGGTTAGTATTCGACGTATAATTATTTGAATCACATATTTACCTCTCCAACTCGCTTAAAGACAACTGCAGAGGTTGAAGTAATTAAACTAAAGGTTTCTAAACACCCCTGATGGTCACAAAGGTTTAAAGTATCCATTAAGGATGCGATCGCCTCCACACATGTGTGAAAGGGTTAACTCTTTCAGTATACGATGATGAAGCCATAAATTAAAAAATGGCCATTAGTGTGTACCACCTGACTGAAAATAATATGTGGTGGAGTTAAACATGTAAATATCAGAAACTGGAGTTAAGTAATATGAAGCAGAAATTTGGGTAAAGCTACATGTGTATTACAGTATTATATACGTGACTTTGCTACAACTTGTAAACCTGGCCACAGGTTTTAATGTAGTCCCCTATTGTCTCAAAGTAAATATTGTTTATATGTTCATGTGAAAATGTAATATGATGTACTTTGGGACAATAAACATGTTTCTAAGGAGGCCATTCCATTAGGTTGTAGTCGTAAACGGTAAATATGCATAGTTAACATTTACGATACTTGGGTTCAAGTTTGTCACGATTTAATTTACGAATTTGTGTTTTGTTTTTGTTAGTGTATCTAAAGCTAAGCGATTCTACAAGCTTAACCAAAGCTATTTAAAAACAAAAACATATGTATATGGATGAGGGAGACACAAGGCAAAACGGCCTGAGACGAGTGCCTCCCCCAGAGTTAAGGAATGTTCAAGCACAAATTTCTGGACGCAACGAGTTTCAAACAATTTAAGTCATAGGATGAGGGAAAGATGGATTCAGGGAGAGAGTTCCAGAGCTCAGCTGTTGAATAGAAGAAAGATTAGGAGTATCGTTTCACTCTTGAGCTGGAGAACTGTATAGAGTAGGGGTGGGATTGTGTTGCAAGACGGGTATTACGTACCCTACGTAGAGGAGGTGGTATGCACTAAGAGCGATCTGAGGAACACTGACTATTGTAGTAGCGATAGAATAGCGAGAGAGATGCAACATTGCGGCAAAGAGAGAGAGAGAGAGAGAGAGATTGCAGGGAGTCGGTGAGCGAACGGGAGTTAATGATAGACAAACAACTAATATATGTCTGCACACCATTCCGAAGCTTAATTAAATCACTATCCATCATAAAATAGAATTATGGTTTGTGTTGTAAATTATTAAAACTATCTAAACAACGATATCATGAGCATTAACCCCTTCCGTACCGACGACGTCTTTTTAAGTATATTTAGACAATTTTGTGCAAGTTAAGACCTGCACAAAATCGTAGTACAAATGGTTACGTGAGATAGTTCGAAGCCTGTTAATTACGGAGGCCCTTTTTATACTGAATGAAATCTTCTAATAGTGGCCAGAATGAAGTATACAAGACATCACCGTACAGAACGGGTTAGAGTATCCTACAATTGCTTTAAAATAATATTCTGAGATACGAGTATATAAATAAATTAGCCTTCCCCGTTGACTGTAATGTTTGCGGCTTCGCCGGAAATATTGGTGGGTAAAGACTAAAGAATTATGGGATTTGCTTCGCGGGGGAGCAATTCCGAAACACTGAAATAAAGCTAAGTGGTTTCAGAGACTAGGCCACAAATTCCAGACAGGACCTCTTAACCCTTTCTGTACCAGCGACGTCTTTTGTAATTTATTTTAGCTATGTTTATATATTTTATGCAGCTTAGGAAGGATCTAGGGTAGTTAAAGGGTTGATTGAGATAGTTTGAAGCCTTATACCGGTAATCCTTCATAAACTGAATACAATTGATTAGTAGTACTCAGAATACAATAAATCCTTTATAACGTGATAAAGATGAAATATATAGCACTATTCATAATTGGAAGCAGGTATGGTTCAATATCTTGGAAGCAGTTAAGGAATATGTAGTGAACTATACTTCTACACATTACATCATCTCTCAAATTGTAGAGAAGATAGTGTGTGTGTGAGTGTTTGTGTGAGAAAGAGAGAGAGAGAGAGAAAGAGTAAGTGAGTGTATGTTTGGAACTAAAGAATTAGTGGTAACATAATGTCGCGTGTAATAAAACTACGAAGTATTTTACAATAGCTTGGAGCGAATATCAAATATATACTGTGGAAAGTGGGTCATGGGGTGACTAATATCTGAGGGCTGGTGGCCGGGACGTTATTGGGTAGGAAATAATGCAGTAGCAGCAGTTTCCACCATAAGTCGTGTTCTCGGGTCAACATGATACACCACAACACTTTAAATATCTCTGACACACTACGGGGAAGATTAATATAATATCTGATGAATGTTGCAGGGAGATGTTGTCAAATGTTTTTCGTTCTTATATGTCGAATTGATTGTGGGTTTCTGTCTTTCCTCTTTTAAAGGAATCCACACGTCTATATAATTTTGCATTATCACCCCCCACCCCCCACCCTACACACACACACACACACACACACAGATACATGCAGACATTATATATACTGTACATGGTGGCACAAAACTTGGTTGTTGTTGTTGTTGTATATTATAAAAATCGCCACCTGTAAATGGCACCGATCAGCGTGTCGCCCATCGGTAATTTGTGTAGGGTTTTTTCCCCTAGATAGGCCGCCCGCCAAGGCTATCGAGTCCCGTCCACCCGGAAACACCCCATTCAGGCACCCCATTCAGGTTACCTAAATGCTTTAGCTAGAACCTACCCTTGGTGACCGAGATCTGCGCCAACCTGTATGTGGCGATAGAGCGAGATAGTTACATATAGTTACATAGATACACAGACTACACAGACCTTGCAGTCCCTACTAGGTAGTCCGGACTTAATGCTAGAATAGAATTTACTACAAAGTGGAAGGCAAGGATAGCAAAGAAGAAGGCTCTCTCCCCACCCACCTCTCCCTCCGACTGTTGGTCGGCATGAAATTAAGTTGGGGAAAGAAGTCACCCAGCAGAATGAGAACAACAAATACTGGGAATTGAATAGTTAAGACAGAAAATGCCAAGTATTATATACTACTGATACTTAACCTGTTTTTTTTTCTTTTTACTATATTATTCCCACCTCCTCAAAATGAATGTCTAGACTTCTTTTGAATGTGTCAATTGTCTTACATTGTACCACTTTCAACGGTGACTTTCTCAGGCAATTTGTTCCACTCGAGGACCACATTGTAGGTGAAGAAATGCTTTGTGACATCGAGATTAGCCCTCCTGGTTTTTAATTTCATTCCATTTCCCCGAGTTAATGAACTATTATCTATTTGGAAAAGTGAATCTACATCAATTTTGTCAAATCCCTTTAGTATCTTGAAACACTCGATTTATTGACCTCGCAATCTTCTCTTTATAAGTGAAATAATTTTGTTTCATTTAAGTTTTTCATGATAAGGTTTATATCTCAGGGAGGGAATTAACTTTGTCGCTCTACGCTGCACCGACTCGAGCTTCCCAATATCCTTGCTCAGATCAGGAGACCAAAATTGCACACCATATTCAAGATGAGGCCTCTCTATGCTTTTAAATGAAGGTACTATAATGTTCTCATTTTAATAAACAAAATTTCTCTTAATATATCCCAATGCTCGATTAGCCTTATTCACAGCTGCTGCACATTGATCTGAGGTCTTTAGGTTTTCAGATATAAGAACCCCCAAGTCTTTAACACCTTACGAGCGGCCTAGGCGGTAATTTATATGTACCGCCCAGGGGGGTGTTTTTACCCTAAATAGGGTTGTTTATGTGATCATTTTCATGCCTAAATAAGACCCAGAGCGTAAAACAAGTATATATCCCTGAAAGGGCATAAACAGAGCTTTCCAATGACACCCCAATGATCCTTGTACGACCACTGGTTTTCTTGCAACGATCGCGCAACATGAGTGCAAAAACCATGTAATTAGGTACTTTCCCTACATAATTCCCTGTGTAGCGAGTGTGAGGGGGGATGGAAAGGTGGTTTTCACTTCAGTTGGCCCACTGGTGGTGGTGGGCGGCGTTCATAGCCTTACTACGCTCCTCACACCGCTCAGCTCTCTCTCTCTGCAACATTACGTGCTGAAAATGGCACACGACATAAGTTGTGAACCGCCACTTAGTCCAAATTTATTTCACAAGACATAAGTTGCGCGCCGCCAAAGAAGGGATAACTAATGCACTTGTTTTGATTGGCTGACCTTTCATCTGGTATTCATATGTTTTGTTTTTATTACCTATTTGCAAGACCTAGCATTTGTCAACATTTAATGGCATCTGCCATTTTTCCGACCACTCTAGCATTTTATTTAAATCAGATTGCAGTTTATTTCTGTCTTCTTCGGTTAATATTGATTTTCCTATCTTATTGTCATCAGCAAACTTTGAGATAGTATTATTTAGTTCAACATCGATGAGAGAGAGAGAGAGAGAGAGAGCGAGAGAGAGCGAGAGAGAGAGAGGGGTGGGGGGGGGGTGGGGGGAGATTGAGAGGATAAACGAGGAGACACGAATAGACGCAGCCGTACAAGATAGAAGCGGTGGTAGGACAAAGGAAATGGACTGACAGGCAGGAACAATAAACAGGGTGGCACAGAATGTGGTTACCCACCTGCCAGACATTGACAACACTGCCTCTTGATATATTTGTATAGCTAAATGGTAGTCTGCGTGAACCGCGTTATAGGTATTTAATTTTAGTAAACAATAGCTTCCCAACCATTGCATACAATGTCTTTATATTACCACATTAAATGCAGAGTAGATAGTAGAAGCTGCTTGCATATTAAAAGTTGTAATACATAATTATACACTTATATGAACAGTGATGCTTAAAAGACAAATTACGCACTGGAGGAGTAATTTCAGTGTTTACTTTATTCTGGTTTCCGATTATTTTCCGAAATGTTCCACACTTGCACAAAGTAGATAAACATTTCCAGAACGCGATGGTGATTTTATAATTGTTGTAAGTTTCTTATTTCCCGATATATCAACCTTTTAATATAGCCTACTCTGATAGTGCGTGACATGATAATTATATATAATATAGATTATATCAATGAAGGAGAGTGTGTAGTTTAAGGAAGGGAAAGATAATATCTGCTGATAGCAATGAATGACTATAAAATGTGAGTTGATAAAATTTTTATGCTATATTTTTATGAACCAATGACAAAAATGTAATAAGGTAGTAATTATACTTTAACCCTTTCCTTGCGGTGAGAGTGAGTGTCAAAGGCACACTGAGAACCATATTGTTTATATTCGCTCAGCTTTTTGACAATCCGACCGAACTTTTCCCCAGCCACCACGTTCCTAGACACTGACATTCCCGGTGCTAACTCCACCTCTTCCACTGTGCAAACATTGGAATTATACATTTACATCCCATCCACAACCTATTCTCCCCCTTTCATCTTCTTCATCGTGTTTTTTGTTTTTTTCCCTTCTCCTCCCTCGCACCTCACCCTCTCCCTCTGTCATATATATTTATATATTATTTACTTTCCTCGCTATACCTCCATCAAGCTTTAAAGAAAACACCCCTAAGATAAATTTGTACATTTTTCAGTAGAATAATGTCCCAGTCGAAGGCTGGTTCCTCCTAAATTTACAGGATCGCTATTGCTCGCTAGGATAATATCGACACCTAAATGTCACAAAAGGTCTAAATACTAACAAAGAAATGGGGTGAACGGTCTTAAAATCACCAAACTAATGAAACAAATTTCTTCAAATCTGAAAGCTAATGAGGCTAAATTTCCCGGGGGGGGGGGGGAGACAAAATATGTTTTGCTTAAAACCCCTTAGTATGCATGCCAAGTATTTTTTATTTTGTTTTTCCTATGTGAGTGAGGGAGGCAAAAGGCAGAACAGCCTGTAGCGATTGCCTCCCCCATAGTTGAAAGAGTGACAGGGCCAATATCAAGAGACGTTCGAGCCAAAAAGCCTGGGCTCTTCATCTTGAAAACTGAGGGAGTTTGGGGGGGGGGGGGGGCTCCCAACTCCCACCTGCTTCTAAATTCTAACTGACAGGAGCTTTCTTACTAACAATAACGACATAAATACATCTTGGGAGTGTTTCACAACCACTTACCTTAAGGCAGTGCAAGACTGCATACCATCGAAAATACGGCATCCAGGCCATAATGATAAGCCCAAATGGTGGAATAAAGATATTTCAGACTGTCTGCTTGCTAAACAATTTGCTAATGATAGATTAAAATCCTCACAAAATGACGAAGAACGGGTGAAATTTGTAGAGCTACGACGCAAAGCCAAAAAGTTAATAAAGCAAAGTAAAAAGACCCTGGAGTTACATGTTGCGAATCAAAGTAAAACAAACCCGAAAGAATTCTATAGTTATATCAGAAAGAAAAAAGTAGTTACTTCAACTGTTGGACCGTTAGTCAATGAAAATGGAGAATACACCAAAGACGAAGTACAAATGAGTAATGCCCTCAATACCTTCTTTGCATCAGTTTTTACAACCGAAGACCTCAGTGATATCCCTACACCATCGCCGATTCAGATTGATAATTCAGATGTTCTAAGCAATATCACCGTTACAGAGAGAGAAGTATTGAATTGTTTAGATAAATTGAAGGTAAATAAAACGCCTGGACCTGATACAATCACGCCTAGAGTACTAAAGGAAGCTAAGGATGAGCTCTTCAAACCACTGACATTGTTATTCAATGAATCCTTGCAGTCTGGGACTATGCCTGATCAGTGGAAGCTAGCCAACGTAACACCGATATTAAAAAAAGGCAGCAAATCCCTACCCAGTAACTATCGTCCAATTAGCTTAACCTCAATTGTATGTAAAATGCTAGAAACGGTCATAAGAGACAGACTCATAAATCACTTAGAGGCAAATAACTTACTTAAAAATAGTCAACACGGCTTTTGTAAAAAACGTTCCTGTTTAACAAACCTCTTAGACTTCTTCCACGATATCCTCAACCTCTACGATGAGAGTAAAGCTGTAGATATTATATACCTTGATTTTCAAAAGGCCTTTGACAAAGTTCCCCACAAACGTTTACTGCTAAAACTAATAGCGCATGGAATACAAGACGGTGTGTTGAAATGGATAGAAAATTGGCTCAGCAACAGATAGCAAAGAGTAGTCATAAACGGTAAGGCATCAAAATGGACCAATGTAAGTAGCGGGGTACCCCAGGGATCGGTACTAGGACCAATTCTCTTTCTAATTTACATCAACGACATAGATGAGGGTCTCACCTGTACAATCTCAAAATTTGCTGACGATACAAAAATTGCAAATAGCGTACTCTCAAAAGAACAAGTTGACGATATGCAACACAATCTAGATAAATTGTCATGTTGGGCCCAAATTTGGCAAATGATTTTCAATGCGGATAAATGTCATGTGCTACATATCGGATACCTAAATGAGAAAGCAAACTATTCGATGAATGGCACTCAGCTTAAGAATGTAAACAGAGAAACCGATCTGGGAGTAACAATATAGAGTAACCTAAAACCGAGTCAACAATGTTCAGAAGTTGTTAAGAAGGCAAACAAAATAATTGGCTTTATAGGCAGGTCATTTGAGCATAAATCCAAAGAAGTTATCCTAACCCTTTACAATTCCTTAGTCCGCCCTCTTCTGGAATACTGCGTTCAATCCTGGTGCCCTTATTACCAAAAAGATATAAACAAGCTAGAACGAGTTCAACGTAGAGTTACCAAAATTATACCTAGCCTAAAGAACAAACCATACGAAGAGCGTCTTAGAGAATTAAATCTATTTCCTTTAACCCAGCGCAGATTAAGAGGTGACTTAATTCAAGTGTTCAAAATCATCAAAGGCATCGACAATATGAACTGTAGTAATTACTTCACTATCGACCAATCTAATTACATGCAGGGAAACGGTTGCAAAATTATTGGTAAATCTTTTAACTCACACGAATCTAAGAATTTCTTCTTCAATCGAGTTTTCAACTTGTGGAATGGGCTTCCCCGAGACGTTATAGACTGCAGCACCGCTGATTCATTTAAACTCCACTTAGACAAATATCTCGCATCAAACCCGCGACTGACTGCGTTTGTAAATGAATAACTTTATTTTATCCCCCCCTCAGTTACTAACCCATCTGTCCCCTATTAACTTCCTAATCCTGCCACGGACAATAGTTCCAGGGCAGTAGTTCCCTTTCCAATGTTCCCTTACCCACTCTAAACCACTGTTTGGACACTTGATCCTCAGTGTTTTGGAGGACAAGCAGCCTAGAAGGGTCA
This sequence comes from Paralithodes platypus, assembly GCA_032716605.1. Lineage (NCBI taxonomy): Eukaryota > Metazoa > Arthropoda > Malacostraca > Decapoda > Lithodidae > Paralithodes > Paralithodes platypus. The sequence goes on along the minus strand of CM064567.1, from coordinate 45,192,779 downwards.
CTAGACCTGTTGTTGCTTGATTTTCTTTGTACTCCTTTGTACTCCTTTGTACTCCTTTGCTTAACCTGTACAATCCCAGCGACAGCTGCCAGCCGTCAGTAGATAAATCACTCCCCAGTCGCAGCGACGGCTACAAGCCGTCAGTAATATACGGTCCTTGTAACTTCCAGTATCAGGCAGGGGCTGGTACCATGACTTGTAGACACTGTTCTAAGGAATTGGCAATTTTTTTTTTTTTTTTTTCTATGTGATTGAGGGAGGCAAAAGGCATAACTGCCTATAGCGAGTGCCTCCCCCATAGTTGAAAGAGTGACAGGGCCAAAATCAAGGGACGTTCGAGCCAAAATGCCTGGACACACGGAGTTTGAAGCAATTTAAGTCATAGGAAGAGGGAAAGACTGATTCTGGGAGAGAGTTCCAGAGCTCAGATGTTGAGTAGAAGAAAGTTTGAGAGTAACGTTTCACTCTTGGGTTGGAGAGTTGCACAGAGTAGGGGTGGGATTGAGTTGCAAGACGGGTACCACGTGTCCTACGTAAAGGAGGTGGTATGCACTGGGATAGCTCTGAGGAACACTGATTATTATAGTAGCGATAGAATAGCGAGAGAGATGCAACATTGCGGCGGAGAGAGAGAGATTGCAGAGAGTTGGTGAGTGGACGGGAGTTAATGATACGAAAGGCCTTCCTTTCAACTTTGTCTAGGAGAGCGGTGTGAGAGGAACCTCCCCACACATGTGAACAATACTCAATACAAGGGCGCACTATGCCCCTGTACAGAGCAAGAAGCTGTGCAGGGGAAAAGAACCCCCTAAGGCGGTTGAGCACACCCAGCTTCTGGGAGGCTGCCTTAGCAAGACTGGTAATATGGTCCTTCCAAATGAGAGCAGAAGAAAAAGAGACACCAAGAATATTGAGAGAAGATGAAGGGTTGATTTTTGTATTGTTGAAGAATAAGGGATAGTCCGCTGGGAGATCCTGACGGGTAGATAGATGGAGAAATTGGGTTTTGGAAGCATTAAAGTTAACAAGGTTTTCTCTGCCCCAATTGGAAATAGTATTTAGATCAGAATTTAAGAGTTCTATGGCTTCATTACATTTGTCGTTGAGGGATTGCTGGCTGGGGCGTTCTGAAAAACTAATGGAGTAGTGTAAGGTTGAGTCGTCTGCGTATGAATGGATGGGAATTAAGGTACAGTTAAGGAGATCATTTATAAAAATTAGAAAGAGAATAGGAGATAGGACAGAGGAACACCGGAGTTTATAGGGTGAGGAAGTGAACAGTGGCCGTCCACAACCGCAGCTATGGAACGGCCGGAGAGGAAATTAGAGACAAAGGCACAGATGGAGGGATAGAAACCGAAGGAGGGTAGTTTAGAAATTAAAGATTTATGCCAGACTCTATCGAAGGCTTTCGATATGTCTAGTGCAATAGAAAAAATACTTCTTAGGTTGGCTGCAAGCTTCCACAGGCTGTTTGGGTCAGTGTTTCATCAACTTTTAAGGTGGGAGGTTTTTATATCTTGCCTAACTAAAGCCATTTTGGCCACATTGCTTGGTACTGGGGGGTACATTTATTGTAGTACCCTATGGTACAGTAGGGGTTAAAACCTGGTCTGGCACCCCTTTAGTATGCATACCAATACGGGCTATCCATCTTGAAAACTGAGGGATCCGGGGGGGGGGGGGGGGGGGGCGGGCTCTCCCAGGCTTAAAACCTATTCCGGCACCCCCTTAGTGTGCATGCCAAGTATGGGCATCTCCATCTTGAAAACTGAAGGAGTAGTTCGTGAACAAACAGACAGAAAGTTCTCTTTATATAGTAGATGTTTGTAACCATGTGAGCATAACCTTTGTAGTACGACCAATGTGTTAGTCTCATTAGGTTTACTGTCACCAAGTTGACTGCATTCAATAATGAACATAATAAGTCGCACCTCAATTACTTTGTTCTTTCAATACAAATACGCTAGCACTTCTTTATTGTTGTATTGATCTATCTGACTAGTTATATCCATCTATTTATCTGTCTGGTATTGTATGTTCTCTCTCGCTTTCTCTCTCTCTCTCCCTCTATACAAATAAATGCAGAATAGATAGTAGAAGCCATTTGTATGTCTAAGGTTGTAATACAAATACACTTATATGAACAAATATGAGTACAAGACAATATACGCACTGTAAAAGTGTATTCACCCTTTTAATTTAGGCGGGTTCTCGATTATTGTCCGAAATTTTCCACAGTTGAAAACACTTGCACAACGAAAATAAACATGTCCAGAACACGATGGTGTTTTTTTAAAGTGTTGTAAGTTTAATATTTTTCGATATATCGACCTTATAATATAGCCTACTCTGATAGTGTGTGACATGATAATAATAGATGATATACTGGCTGCACAACTAGCACACCTACAGACCACCTACACCAGGAAACCGGTCCTCAAAATCAAGGATCAGTAGATTATAATATGAAGGAGTGGTTGAGTGTAAGGAAAGGAAAGATAAACACCTGCGGAAAAGAGTGAATGACTAAAATGTTAATTGATCGAAATGTAAATGCTATATTTTTATGAACAACTGATAAAAGTAATAAGGTACCTAATCCCTTTCCTTGCGATGAGAGTGAAGGTCAAAGGCATACAGAGAACCATATCGTTTATATTCTTTCAGCTTTTTGACAATCCCGACCGAACTTTTTCCCGGCCACCGCGTTCCTGGACACTAAAATTCCCAGCGCAAACGCCACCTCTTCCACTGTGCAAACACAGGAATTATACCCTCACATCCAACCCACCACTTCTCGTTTTCCTCTTTCAACTTCTTTATTCGTTCTTTCCCTCCTCCTCCTTCGCACCTAAGCCTCTCTCCCTCTCCTTCCAAAGCCTCCCAACCACCACCTCTTCTTTCATCTTCTTTATCATCTTTGTCTTTGTTTTCTTCCCCTTCTCCTCCTTCGTACCTAACCCTCTCCGTCTGTCCTCCTTTCAAAGCCTCCCACCAGCTCTCTTCCCCTCTTTCATCTACTTTATCTTGTTATTCTTCTTCCTATCCTCCTCCTCCTTCGTACCTAACCCTCTCCCTCTGTCCTCCTTTCAAAGCCTCTCACCCACCACCTCTCCTCCTCCTCTTTTATCTTCTTCATTTTATTCTTCTTCTTTTTCCTATGCTCCTCCTTTGCACCTCCCACTCTCTACCCCTCTCCTTTTCCTACCAACCCTTTTCCTCCCCTTCTTCTAACTCCCGTGCCTCCTTATTCTTTAAGGAGGCATGGTTATTTTGTTTATCCATGTATTTATATATATATATAGTATTTACTTTCCTCGCTATACCTCCCTCAAGCTTTAAAAAAACCACCCCTAAGATAAATTTGTAAATTTTTCAGTATAACACATGTTTAATGTCCCAGCCAAAGGCTGATTCCTCCTAAATTTCCAGGCTCGCTATTGCTCGCTAGGATAATATCGACACTTAAATGTCACGAAAGGTCTAAATACTAACACAGGAATGGGGTGAAAGGTCCTAAAATCGCCAAACTAATGGAACAAACGTCCTATAATAAAAACGCTGTCCCCCCCCCCCCCCCCCCCCCCTCGGGGGGGGGGGGGGAGGGGGCAGGGGAGGACAACATATTTTTCTGTTCTTAAAACCCCCTTAGTATGCATGCCAAGTATGGGCTCTCCATCTTGAATACTGAGGGAGTTGCCCCCCCCACCTCCCCCACCCCTGGCTTAAAACCTATTCTGGTACCCCCTTCGTATGCATGCCAAGTATGGGCTCTCTATCTTGAAAATTAAGGGAGTAGTTCGTGAACGAACAGACAGAAAGTGCCTTTTATATAGTAGATGTTTTTAACGTTTTTAAGCATAACCTTTGTAGTACGACCAATGTGTTTGTCATATTAGGTTTACTGTCATCAAAATGACTGCATTCAATAATGATCGCAATAAGTCGTACCTCAATTACTTTGTTCTTTCAATACAAATACGCTAGCACTTCTTTATTGTTGTATTGATCTATCTGTCTAGTTTTATCCATCTATTTATCTGTCTGGTATTGTATATTCTCTCTCTCTCTCTCTCCTCTACACTGTTTACCTTACCATTATACGCCCCTACGCCCGGCTACCTCGTTGTTTGCGCCCATTATATGTTCCTATTTTACCTCTTCCACGCCCCAATACCCCCCCATCCCGCCCGATTGTCACACCCATCCTGGAAGCATTATTTTCACTCACACCTTTTCTCTCTACTTGTTTATTTTTCTATCTATCTATATATCTATCTATCTATCTATCTATCTATCTGTCTGCCTGTCTGTCTGTCTGTCTATCTATCTATCTATCTATCTGTCTAACTGTCTTTCTGTCTGTCTACTCTATTTGTCCTATCTCCAATTATCTTCCTATTATTTATTCATTCACGACCGTCTCAACTGCACCTCCAGCCCCATTCACTCAAATGCTGACGATTCTACATTACACTATTCAACTAGACTTCCACAAAATTATTCACAGCAGGAACTCCAAAACTCACGTAAGGAGGCCATAAAACACCTACCTTTTGATCACTCTACTATCTCTAATGGGGGCAGAGAATACCTTGTTACTGTCAATGCTTCCAAAACTCATTTTCTCCATCTGTCTACTCATCGCCCCATTCCAGAAAACTATGACCTACTCTTCAACACCATATAAATTAATCCTTCATTACCTCTTAGTATTTTTGGTGTCTCTTTTTCTTCTGATCTCACTTGGAAATATCAGATTACCCCTCTAGCTAAAACAGCTTCCCAGAAGCTAGGTGTACTCAACCACCTCCAGGGGTTCTTTTCCCCTGCACAGCTTCTTGCTCTGTAGCCTATAGGGGCACAATGCGTCTATGTATGGAGTATTATTCACACATGTGGGGATGATCCTCTCACACAGCACTTTTGGACAAAGTAGATAAGAAAACCTTCCGTCTCATTAACTCACGTCCAATTATCTGCAGTGTCTCTCTCTTCGCCGCAATGTTGCATCTCTTTCACTATTCTACCGCTATTACAATACTCAGTGTTCCTCAGAGCTCTCTCAGTGTATAATATTTCTCTTTTAGGACCTTCCCATCCTTCTGCCCCAGTAATGTAGTTCTAACATCTATTAAGTCAAGTAATTTTGTCTCCTCTTTAAATCTTAAAAGGCTCACTTAAAAACAGGAAATAGGGTAAAATCTCTCCTCCCTCTCTTTCGTCATACATATACCTCTCTCTTCCTCCATCTACTTCTCTTCGTACATCTACCTCTCTCTTCCTACATCTACCTCTCTTCCTACTCTGAAATCACTGTGTTGGGTGATTTTAATGTCCATAATGTTGAATGGCTCACTCATTCAGCCAGGACTGATGATGCTGGTCTTGAATGTGAGCTATTTGCAGACTCATTTAATCTCATTCAACTAGTCAACCAACCCACCCGTGTACCAGATAATCCTAATCATAATTCCCACCTACTCGACTTATTTTTAACAACCAATTCAGAAAATTATGATGTTACAGTGAGGTCCCCACTTGGATCTTCTGATCACTGTCTGATACAGGCCACCTGTCTATCACCTACCACACCTTCCCACTCTGAACCTGTTTTGGTGACTAAATGGCATTACGATAGGGCAGACTGGGAGGGTCTTCAAGGTTTCTTTATTGATATTCCCTGGACCTCTTTCTTTTCTAATGATGCACACTCCACCTTGAGCCACATACAAGATTTTGTAAAAATTGGAATGGAAACTTTTATTCCTCATCAAAAGTACAGTAAAAGATCTAATTCACCTAAATGGTTTGACCATAATTGTGCTAGAGTAACTGAACAAAAAGCAATAGCCTACAATGCATACACAAGATCAAAAACACACATGAAGCCTTTAATTACTTTAGAAACATCAGAAATCATGCCAAAACTGTATTAAACCTAACTAAATCAAACTTTCTCCATAAGCAGGCAAATAAACTTCTAAATAATCCAAATGATAACAAAATATTTTGGTCTACTCTTAACTCATTCAAATCCAACTTCACTACTGCTTCATCCATTCCACCATTAAAATCTCCGACTGGCAATCTTGTAAGTGACCCACGAGGTAAAGCTAACCTTCTTGCAGATATTTTCTCCACCAACTCAACCTTAGATGACATAAATCAAGATGTCCCTGTACTTAATTTTAATTCACCTGAAATTCCCTCACTTAAGATCCACACCAGACATGTCAAAACTATTTTGCAGAATCTCTCAGTAGATAAGGCTCCTGGTCCAGATGAAATTCCTCCAATAGTACTTAAGAATTGCTCCTTGGTGCTCGCTCCTGTATTGGCAAAATTTTTCCGTCTGTGTACTCATACCTCATGCTTCCCAGTACCCTGGAAAGAAGCAAACATCCATCCAGTTCCTAAAAAAGGTGCCTCTTCAGATCCATCAAACTACAGACCAATAGCTATAACTTCCACTCTTGGCAAAGTTTTTGAAATTATATTAAATAATCACATAATTAAGCATCTGGAGAATAATAAATTAATCAGTGATAGGCAATATGGTTTTAGACGATGTCGATCAACTGCAGACATTCTTTGCCTTCTTACGCATCAAATCAACCAAGCTACAGACCAACATGGTGAAACACATACAATAGCACTGGATATATCAAAGGCATTTGATAGAGTCTGGCATCAATCCTTATTGTCGAAGATGTCACACTACGGCCTTGCATCATTAGTTCCACTAATTTCTTCTTATCTTCATAACAGAAAAATACGTGTAATGGTAGATGGCCTTTATTCTCAATTTCACTCAATAAATGCTGGTGTTCCCCAGGGATCAGTTTTGGCCCCAACTCTGTTCCTCATTCATATCAATGATCTCATATCTACCACTCATAATCCAATACATTCCTACGCAGATGACTCAACACTCCACAGTTCCTTCACATTTACCAATTCTTTCACCCAACCCGATCTTATAAATTCAAAAATAAACACTGCAATTTCTCTGAACCAGGACCTTTCTAGAATTAATGAATGGGGACAAGAGAATCTAGTTTCCTTTAATGCACAGAAAACCAAGTACATTCAATTTTCTAACCGACAGAATCTCACTGACTCCCATATATTTTTTAATGATGTAAATATTCCCACTTCCCCTAGTATTGACATTCTCGGTGTAACATTAACTACTAACTTGAGCTGGACACATTATGTTAAAAGCATTGCTAAGAATGCCTCTAAAAAACTGGGACTCCTGTACAGAGTTCGAGAATTCTTCACTGACGAGCAGTTGGCCGTAATATATAAAAGTCATGTGCGCTCTCAGATGGATTACTGTTCACCTCTGTGGGGTGGAAGTGGAGTGGTTGCATTGAGGCAGTTGGACAAAATTCAAAATAAAGCTATTAGATTAATCAATAACCCTGCAATCACACAGGACCTTCCTACATTAGCCATACGAAGAAACGTTGCATCCCTTGCATTATTCTACAGATATTTTCACAGCAATTGTTCCGAGGAACTTGCTTCAATTGTGCCGCCTCTCCACATCTTTCCCCGTAGAACTAGGGCAGCTGAGAGCGCCCATGAATTTACACTTTCTCCTCCACAATGCAGAACTTCTGCTTATCAGAATTCATTTATCCCCAGAGCTACTACTCTTTGGAATTCACTTCCCTCGAATTGCTTTCCACAAACTTACAATCAACAAATGTTTAAATCCAGTTGTTACAAACATTTTATGAATGGAGGATGCCTTTAGGCACATGGACCTTTTTGTTTTATCTGTGTTTTTCCTTCCTCCATTCATTGTCTCTTAAAAAAAAAAAAAAAAAAAAACATCTACTTCTCTTCCTACATCTACCTCTCTCTTCCTACATCTACTTCTCTTCCCACATCTACTTCTCTCTTCCTACATCTACTTCTCTCTTCCTACATCTACTTCTCTCTTCCTACATCTACTTCTCTTCCTACATCTACTTCTCTCTTCCTACATCTACTTCTCTCTTCCTACATCTACTTCTCTTCCTACATCTACCTCTTTCTACATTACTTCTTCCTACATCTACTTCTCTCTTCCTACATCTACTTCTCTCTTCTTACATCTACTTCTCTCTTCCTACATCTACTTCTCTTCCCACATCTACTTCTCTCTTCCTACATCTACTTCTCTCTTCCTACATCTACTTCTCTCTTCCTACATCTACTTCTCTCTTCCTACATCTACTTATCTCTTCCTACATCTACTTCTCTTCCTACATCTACCTCTCTCTTCCTACATCCACTTATCTTCCTACATCTACCTCCCTCTTCCTACATCTACTTCTCTTCCTACATCTACCTCTCTCTTCCTAAACCTACCTCTCTCTTCCTACATCTACCTACATCTACCTACATCTTCCTACATCTTCCTACATCTACAAAGGAATTAAATACTAATCCGTCAAGAACCGCGAATTTGGATAAAGCTCCACCAACACGACCCAAATTCATAACCGTCAGGGATAACGACCGAGGACCGAGGACAGCCATGAATGTAAATGTAGATCCGACCAGAACCAATAATTTGAATAAAGACCGTTCCTTGAATCCCAAATCCAAAACTTTGAATGTTTTCTATGCAAACGCTCGTAGCATACGCAATAAATTTTCAGATTTAGAGGAACTAGTGTTTACAGAAAATTATGATGTGATTGGCATAACAGAATCTTGGCTCAATACACAAGATAGAGACTTTTTAGCAGAGTATTCACTTCCCGGTTATGTAATGTTTGAGAACAGCCGAATAAATAAAAATGGAGGTGGCGTTTTATTTTATATCAAAGAAAGTCTTTACCCGACCCTCGTGTCAAAACCTCAAATTGTGAACGTCGACACATCTTTTGTGCTAATAAAGAATAATAAAGGTACAAAAATAATACTTGCGTTAATATACAGACCTCCAGCTCAATCAGTGCAAACTGACCGAGAAATTTACGAACAAATTGCAGATATAAGTAACTCACAAGATACCGTAATTTTTGGCGACTTTAATTTACCTGTGACCAAGTGGGGCGATACTCTTACTTCACACTCCGGACATGACTTGTATACGAACTTGCAAGAGAGTTCGCTTTATCAATTTGTTCGAATGCCGACCCGTGATAATAACGTTCTTGACATTGTACTTGCAACAAAAGAAGAATTGATAGAGAATTTGAATGTTGGTGATGAATTCAGTAACAGCGACCATCGTACGATAACTTTCACTTTAAAGTTTACTAGTAACGAACCAAATAGTAGCATCGAAAAAGTCCCTAATTTCAAGAAAGCAAACTTCCATAAACTTAGAGCTATGTTTAAAGAAACTGACTGGAGCTTTTTAATTAACAATAACGACATAAATACATCTTGGAAGTTATTCGAAACCACTTACCTAAAAGCAGTGCAAGACTGCATACCATCGAAAATACGGCGTCCAGGCCATAATAATAAGCCCAAATGGTGGAATAAAGATATTTCAAACTGCCTGCTTGCTAAAAAATTTGCTAATGATAGATTAAAATCCTCACAAAATGACGAAGAACGGCTGAAATTTGTAGAGCTACGACGCAAAGCCAAAAAGTTAATTAAGCAAAGTAAAAAGACCTTAGAGTTACATATTGTGAATCAAAGTAAAACAAACCCGAAAGAATTCTATAGTTATATCAGAAAGAAAAAAGTAGTTACTTCAACTGTTGGACCGTTAGTCGATGAAAAAGGAGAATACACCAAAGACGAAGTACAAATGAGTAATGCCCTCAATACCTTCTTTGCATCAGTTTTTACAACAGAAGACCTCAGTGATATCCCTACACCATCGCCGATTCAGATTGATAATTCAGATGTTCTAAGCAATATCACCGTTACAGAGAGAGAAGTATTGAATTGTTTAGATAAACTCAATGTAAATAAAACGCCAGGACCTGATACAATCTCGCCTAGAGTTCTAAAGGAAGCTAAGAATGAGCTCTCCAAACCACTGACATTACTATTCAATAAATCCTTGCAGTCTGGAACTATGCCTGATCAGTGGAAGCTAGCCAACGTAACACCGATATTCAAAAAAGGCAGCAAATCCCTACCCAGTAACTATCGTCCAATTAGCTTAACCTCAGTTGTATGTAAAATGCTAGAAACGGTCATACGAGACAGACTCGTAAATCACTTAGAGGAAAATAACATACTTAAAGATACTCAACACGGCTTTCGTAAAAAACGTTCCTGTTTAAAAAACCTCTTAGACTTCTTCCACGATATCCTCAACCTCTACGATGAGAGTAAAGCTGTAGATATTATATACCTTGATTTTCAAAAGGCCTTTGACAAAGTTCCCCACAAACGTTTACTGCTAAAACTAAAAGCGCATGGAATACAAGACGGTGTGTTGAAATGGATAGAAAATTGGCTCAGCAACAGAAAGCAAAGGGTAGTCATAAACGGTAAGGCATCTAAATGGACCAATGTAAGTAGCGGGGTACCCCAGGGATCGGTACTAGGACCAATTCTCTTTCTAATTTACATCAACGACATAGATGAGGGTCTCACCTGCACAATCTCAAAATTTGCTGACGATACAAAAATTGCAAATAGCGTACTCTCAAAAGAACAAGTTGACGATATGCAACACAATCTAGATAAATTGTCATGTTGGGCCCAAATTTGGCAAATGAGTTTCAATGCGGATAAATGTAAAGTACTATATGTCGGATACCTAAATGAGAAAGCAAACTATTCGATGAATGGCACTCAGCTTAAGAATGTAAACAGAGAAACTGATCTGGGAGTAACAATATCGAGTAACCTAAAACCGAGTCAACAATGTTCAGAAGTTGTTAAGAAGGCAAACAAAATAATTGGCTTTATAGGCAGGTCATTTGAGCATAAATCCAAAGAAGTTATCCTAACCCTTTACAATTCCTTAGTCCGCCCTCTTCTGGAATACTGCGTTCAATCCTGGTGCCCTTATTACCAAAAAGATATAAACAAGCTAGAACGAGTTCAACGTAGAGTTACCAAAATGATACCTAGCCTAAAGAACAAACCATACGAAGAGCGTCTTAGAGAAATAAATCTATTTCCTTTAACCCAGCGCAGATTAAGAGGCGACTTAATTCAAGTGTTCAAAATCATCAAAGGCATCGACAATATGAACTGTAGTAAGTACTTCACTATCGACCAATCTAATTACACGCGGGGAAACGGTTGCAAAATTATTGGTAAATCTTTTAACTCGCACGAATATAAGAATTTCTTCTTCAATCGAGTTGTCAACTTGTGGAATGGGCTTCCCCGAGACGTTATAGACTGCAGCACCGTTGATTCATTTAAATTCCGCCTAGACAAATATCTTGCATCAAACCCGCGACTGACTGCGTTTGTAAATGAATAACTTTATCCTCCCCTCAGTTACTAACCCATATGTCCCCTACTAACTTCCTAGTCCTGCCACGTTAGTGGCAGGGCAGTAGTTCCCTTTCCAATGTTCCCTTACCCACTCTAAACCACTGTTTGGACACTTGATCCTCAGTGTTTTGGAGGACAAGCAACCTAGAAGGGTCACTAGACCTGTTGTTGCTTGATTTCCTTTGTACTCCTTTGTACCTCTCTCTTCCAACATCTACCTCTCTTCCTACACCTACCTTTCTCTTCTTACATCTACCTCTCTCTTCCTACATCTACCTCTCTCTTCCTACATCTACCTCTCTCTTCCTACATCTACCTCTCTTTCTTAATCCTAGTCTTTGGTCCTACATCTACTTCTTTTCCTACTGCTTTCTTCTTATGCGTTCTTCCTACATACGGTCCACACTAGTTATCCTGTATTTTTCTCCTTCCAAATGTATCCCTATTCTTGCATACACATTTGCACTTTCTCTTGTTTATTGTGCATCTCTCTCTCTCTCTCTCTCTCTCTCTCTCTCTTCGTTCTTCAACCTCTCTGTCTCCCTTCTTACTCTTTACTTGTATCTCTCTCTTAACCTCTTCGCTTGGATATTAATGTCTGTGGGGTCAGTGTTCTTATGTAAATCTCTACCCTCCTCCTCCCATGTGCCTCCTCTTCTCCTTTCTTCTTGCATCTCTTTCTCATTTCCTCCATCTACGGATAGTCTTCTCTTTTCTTGTATCTCTCCCTCTATTTTCCTTTTTCCTCTCCGTCTCTCTTCCTCCTCCCTTTCCCAATCATTAATGGCTCGTTTATATATACTGTATATATAATTATATATATATACATATATATATATATATATATATATATATATATATATATATTTGGTTTTCTTTTGGTGCTGCTGCTACTTCGTCCCTTTCACAATTTCCGTCCTAATTTTTCCAACGACTTTCCTAGTTCATACTTGTATATTTTTTAGACTGGGTTTTTGCTCTTTCTCTCTCTCTCTCTCTCTCTCTCTCTCTCTCTCTCTTTGGTTTCGTTTCTTTCCACTTTCCCTTGTTCTTAGGGTTGATGTCTCTACTAGTGTCAAGTCCTGGCCACTTCGTAGGGATCATAAGGTTTGTGTGGCCAGTGTATCTATGTAAATCTATTTAATCTCTCTCTCTATCTTTCTAACTTCTCCCATATCCTCCTTTTTAATCCCCCTTTTTGTATAACCAAATCCCATGTGTTGATCGTCTGTCATTCACACCTCATCTCTTCATCAGTCCTCCACTTCCCTGGATTTCATTTCCTATGATTTTTTGTCTTGTTCTCCCATTCTTCCGCTTGTTCCAATCTGATTATTTGTTATTTTCCGTTCAGTATTTTATATATATATATATATATATACTGGGAGGGTCTTCAAGGTTTCTTTATTGATATTCCCTGGACCTCTTTCTTTTCTAATGATGCACACTCCACCTTGAGCCACATACAAGATTTTGTAAAAATTGGAATGGAAACTTTTATTCCTCATCAAAAGTACAGTAAAAGATCTAATTCACCTAAATGGTTTGACCATAATTGTGCTAGAGTAACTGAACAAAAAGCAATAGCCTACAATGCATACACAAGATCAAAAACACATGAAGCCTTTAATTACTTTAGAAACATCAGAAATCATGCCAAAACTGTATTAAACCTAACTAAATCAAACTTTCTCCACAAGCAGGCAAATAAAATTCTAAATAATCCAAATGCTAACAAAATATTTTGGTCTACTCTTAACTCATTTAAATCCAACTTCACTACTGCTTCATCCATTCCACCATTAAAATCTCCGACTGGCAATCTTGTAAGTGACCCACGAGGTAAAGCTGACCTTCTTGCGGATATTTTCTCCACCAACTCAACCTTAGATGAAATAAATCAAGATGTCCCTGTACTTAATTTTAATTCGCCTGAAATTCCCTCACTTAAGATCCACACCAGACATGTCAAAACTATTTTGCAGAATCTCTCGGTAGATAAGGCTCCTGGGCCAGATGAAATTCCTCCAATAGTACTTAAGAATTGCTCCTTGGTGCTCGCTCCTGTATTGGCAAATTTTTTCCGTCTGTGTACTCATACCTCATGCTTCCCAGTACCCTGGAAAGAAGCAAACATCCATCCAGTTCCTAAAAAAGGTGCCTCTTCAGATCCATCAAACTACAGACCAATAGCTATAACTTCCACTCTTGGTAAAGTCTTTGAAATTATATTAAATAATCACATAATTAAGCATCTTGAGAATAATAAATTAATCAGTGATAGGCAATATGGTTTTAGACGATGTCGATCAACTGCAGACATGCTTTGCCTTCTTACGCATCAAATCAACCAAGCTACAGACCAACATGGTGAAACACATACAATAGCACTGGATATATCAAAGGCATTTAATAGAGTCTGGCATCAATCCTTATTGTCGAAGATGTCACACTACGGCCTTGCATCATTAGTTCCACTAATTTCTTCTTATCTTCATAACAGAAAAATATGTGTAATGGTAGATGGCCTTTATTCTCAATTTCACTCAATAAATGTTGGTGTTCCCCAGGGATCAGTTTTGGCCCCAATTCTGTTCCTCATTCATATCAATGATCTCATATCTACCACTCATAATCCAATACATTCCTACGCAGATGACTCAACACTCCACAGTTCCTTCACATTTACCAATTCTGTCACCCAACCCGATCTTATAAATTCAAAAATAAACACTGCAATTTCTCTGAACCAGGACCTTTCTAGAATTAATGGATGGGGACAAAAGAATCTAGTTTCCTTTAATGCACAGAAAACCAAGTACATTCAATTTTCTAACCGACAGAATCTCACTGACTCCCATATATTTTTAATGATGTAAATATTCCCACTTCCCCTAGTATTGACATTCTCGGTGTAACATTAACTACTAACTTGAGCTGGACACATTATGTTAGAAGTATTGCTAAGAATGCCTCTAAAAAACTGGGACTCCTGTACAGAGTTCGAGAATTCTTCACTGACGAGCAGTTGGCCGTGATATATAAAAGTCATGTGCGTTCTCAGATGGATTACTGTTCACCTCTGTGGGGTGGAAGTGGAGTGGTTGCATTGAGGCAGTTGGACAAAATTCAAAATAAAGCTATTAGATTAATCAATAACCCTGCAATCATACAGGACCTTCCTACATTATCCATACGAAGAAACGTTGCATCCCTTGCATTATTCTACAGATATTTTCACAGCAATTGTTCCGAGGAACTTGCTTCAATTGTGCCGCCTCTCCACATCTTTCCCCGTAGAACTAGGGTAGCTGAGAGCGCCCATGAATTTACACTTTCTCCTCCACAATGCAGAACTTCTGCTTATCAGAATTCATTTATCCCCAGAGCTACTATTCTTTGGAATTCACTTCCCTCGAATTGCTTTCCACAAACTTACAATCTACAAATGTTAAAATCCAGTTGTTACAAACATTTTATGAATGGAGGATGCCTTTAGGCACATGGACCTTTTTGTTTTATCTGTGTTTTTCCTTCCTCCGTTCATTGTCTCTTAAAAAAAAAAAAAAAAAAAAATATATATATATATATATATATATATATATATATATATATATATATATATATATATATATATATATATATATATATATATATATATATATATATATATATATTTATATACAGTATATATTTATATATATATATACAGTATATAATATATATATATATATATATATATATATATATATATATATATATATACAGTATATATTGGGCGTATTGAAATAACTGTTACAGACTATGACGAACACATTGTAAAATAGAAAAAATAACATATATTGATGTATCACATTTCCCCCCCCAAACTGTGATATTTATGAGATATATGCTTACTTAGAAATCTAGCTAAACAGGGTTACAAATAAAGCACTAGATAATTGATACATGGTTAACATGTTTACTATGAACGTAACTAAAGGGAAAGTAAAGGTTTACCTAATAACAGATAATAAATTACGAAATCAAAGTATCTTAGATTATGGTGATGATATTAGGTAGTTAGCAGAAAAATACTAATTAATTGAAACAGATTAGCGTAAATAAATATGTAATATTTGCAACTCTGGTCACGGGGTATAATGCTGATGTCCAAGTCTGGGTCGATTATCCAAACGTAGTTGAAGGTAATTCAATCGTTTATGATTCATAGTTCTTGATTCATAGATTCATTGCGGGCTGATCGTTCCTATCTTGAATGAAATTCCGAAAATGTTTTATGACTCGACTTGGTATATAGTGGAGCAGATAACTGCAAATTGTTTTACGACTCTACTTGGTATATAGTGGAGCAGATAACTGCAAAATGTTTTACGACTCTACTTGGTATATAGTGGAGCAGATAACTGCAAATTGTTTTACGACTCTACTTGGTATAGTGGAGCAGATAACTGCAAAATGTGTTACGACTCTACTTGGTATATAGTGGAGCAGATAACTGCAAATTGTTTTACGACTCTACTTGGTATATAGTGGAGCAGATAACTGCAAAATGTGTTACGACTCTACTTGGTATATAGTGGAGCAGATAACTGCAAATTGTTTTATGACTCTACTTGGTATATAGTGGAGCAGATAACTGCAAAATGTTTTACGACTCTACTTGGTATATAGTGGAGCAGATAACTGCAAATTGTTTTACGACTCGAGTTGGTATATAGTGGAGCAGATAACTGCACATTTCAGGAGAATCGTTCAAATGGTGATGCAAGCATGAAATTTGGTACATGTACCCTTCAAGGTCCATTCTTCTCAGAAATACCGCTGGCCACGCGAAAATCCAAGATGGCGGTCATTTTTCAAGATGGCTGCCGTGCCTGACCATATATTGCTTAATTTTTTTTTATTTATTACCTGGTGAACATTTTAAGAGAAAACTGTTTCTTGTTAACCAGATTAATGAGAAGCACTGTTTTAATCATTGTCATAGTCTATAATTGGAATTTTAGAATGGCATCCAAGATGGCGTCCATTAATTTCATATGTTCATATCTAAGCAACTACTGAACATATATACATGATTTTTGGTGTGCACATACATTCTTTGGGTCAGATAATCCAATGGAGCCATTTTCACATTTGTTATTTAGGACTGAGGCAGTGATGAGATCTTGCAAATACTGTATAATAGAGTGATGTCAACACACAACCAGGGCACACTGGTAACATCGCTGCTGTGCAACTCAGCATGGGGTTCAGTGTCAGCTTATTTTACTGTACTATACTATAAGTTGTAGTGTAGTTTAATTTAGTGTCCCAAATGCTTTCTAACAGCCCCATATCAATTAGCTATTAGACAGTAGTTGGTAGTTAGTAGATAGAGTTAGATAGCCGCACCTGAATTGACAGGGTGTGCCAGCGCGGGAGAGCCGAGCCAAGGGTAAGGGGGCTATACATGACTTGCTCATGTACTTACCTGGATGGTGTACAGATCACATGGGACTTAAATGGCACTGGATGAATGATCGGGCTAGGTGTAGGTCACCCGAACCTAGTTGTATCCCATAAAGTAATGTGCGTGTAATTTCGTTAAGGTGGTAAAAGGATAAACCCTCGGCCTTAATCAGAAAGCAAAATGGCAGATTCAAAATCCATTTTTCCCATAAGACAAACTGACTGGTCAAAATGTTGTCTTTGCCAGAAAGACAAAATAGGTGAAGATTTAACATCACCTAGAACCCATTATTCCCTTGAACATGACGGTTATGCCATGCTGGCTTCCAACATACCGATGTTTCATGAAATCCAGGAAATGCCATTGATCGTAGATCCAACAAGGCTTGATGAAGGTGACGGCATAGATGCCACTTTGAGAAGAAATCAGGCAAAATACCATGTCAACTGCCGGTTGTTGTTTAACAACAGCAAGCTGAATCGCGCAAGGAAACGCCGATCTAATTGTCAAAGTAGTGAGTCTAAAGACAATCATGCAAAGCAACGTCGAACTAGCTATGATCGTCAAACTTGTATTTTTTGTGAGAAAGTGGCACCTGCATCTGATCTCAGGCAGGTAATGACCATGAACCTTAACAAGAGGCTACAAGAGTGTGCAGAGGCACTAAACGATGGCAAGCTTCTTGCTAAATTGAGTGGTGGAGATGCTATTGCACAGGAGCTAAAGTACCACAGAGTGTGTCTCAGTGCTCTCTACAACAGGGAAAGGTCCCACCTGAGAAACCTTGAGAAAAGCTCAAGTGCCACTGATCTGGAGCCAGATGTTTATCCATTAATTTTATCAGAGCTGGTGACATACATTGTTGAAAGAAACCTATGCTCAGAAGAGCCAGTCACATTTCGCCTGGCAGATATATGCCACCTTTACCAACAGCGTCTGGCACAACTTGGTGTGGATTTACCGCGTGTAAATTCCACCAGACTGAAGGATAAACTTCTGGAAGAAATTCCAGAACTTGAAGCTCATAGAAGTGGAAGAGATGTACTTCTTGCATTTCAGAAAGATGTGGGCAAAGCAATTACCCAAATTTCTGATTTTTCAGATGCACTCATCACTGCTAAAGCAGCAAGGAAAGAGTCAATAAGCTGTCTCTGACTTTGCAAGTGTTGGGCAGTCCTTTCCAGGATGACAGTCAAGAGCTGTATTCTATTGACAACAAAGACATAGCTCACCCAATCTCAGTGGAACTTCTCCAGATTCACTTGGAGAGAGGCCAAACTAAATTCCAGGACTTTTCTGAAGCCTTAGCAAATAATCCAGATTCCTTCTATGAGTCAATCAAGAGGAACAAAACTGACTTCTTCAGGCAAGAATCTGCTCCTATTAAGCACTCAAAGCAGAAGCTTCTGAAGGAGGACTACAAGCTCTTTTCAAAGCTGTTCATCTCCTGTCAGAGCAGACAGTGTGATCTGCAGGAGTTCTTCCAGCATGATAATCAGGCATTCCCAGCTGCACTGAGTGAGGGTGGAAGGCTGTACACTTGCCAGGTTTGTCATACTGATGTATGACAGGTCCAGCACTGCTACCACTGTGGATGAGGCCAGGCTTGACATGTTTGCCAGAAAACAGAGGCCTTATGAGGCCATTCCACCAACAAGAGCAGCTCTGCTTCAGCACACTAGACGAGCTGCCTTCCAGGCTGATTGTGTTTGGGCCCAAGCAACCCAATGTCAACCAGAAGCAGAGAGTCCTGCTGACTGGGGATGGCAGATGGTTGGTGAAGAATGGCACGTCTTCTGGACAGCCCACTCCCCCATAGCCAAGAGTTGCGAACAGCTGACCAAATGTGGCTGTAAATCAGACTGTCGTGGCAGGTGCAAGTGCTACAGGCTGGGTCTCTCCTGTTCAGCTCTGTGCACTTGCAAATGTGAGGTGTGAGTCTTTGATTCTATGGTATTTTTACTAATGTTATTTGTACTCAATGGATATGTATAAATGGTGTGAATTAGGCCGTTTCCTACGATATAATCTTCCTTCACTTTGTCTAGTTACTTATGACCCTGATGAGTTAATAATGTGACAAGTCTTTCTAATTCTCTGACCTCAAAAATGTAGGATTAGATGAAAAAATCATTTGTCTAGCTCTACTAATACCCAAGATATCACAAAATTTGTCTTTAACCCCAGAAGGCTGATACACTACTCAAATAGCACGGCTTTAAATAGCCTTTAAATAGCCTGCTGATGGCTGCTATTTACTTGTATGACGTCACGGTACTTTTGCGGTAATTTTCACCGAGTTCCAATATCACCGAAACTACCTACCGTGATGTCAACACAATGGGTTTAAGGAAATTTCACTATGGCAAAGGTGCATAAACACGGAAAACCACGGAAAAGTTACCTCACGAAAACAAGCAATATCTCAGTAACTACTGGGCCTATGGAGCTGAATTTGTTTACGAGACAAAAGCTGAAAGTGACCTCTCTCACGTGGTTTATGACTCATTTCTCTATCTTTATTCTTTGATTAGCTATTAAGCCATAAACACTACCGAAAATCGTCAACAAAATCCGGCCTCCTCGGGTTAATGGCGGCCATCTTGGACGCCATCTTAGTTAAAGTCTAATATGCAACTGCTTTGGACAAAATTACCTTCACTTACCACGTTAGAGCCCAAAAAAAATGGATTGGACAGTATTCATGTCTTTTTTTCTTTCAATTAATTGACCCATAACAGTAGGGCTCAGTCAGATGTGTCGGCCATCTTGAAAAATGGTCGCCATATTGAATTTTTGCGTGGCCAGCGGTATGTGCTTTGAAAGTGAGCTTTGAAGAATACCTGTACCAAATTTCATGCTTGCATCACCATTTGAACGATTGTTTCACTTATCTGCTTCACTAATAAAGATTCAAAGATTAAATATATTGGGTATGATTGATTTCTGTATTACATCAGTTGGTGGTAATTAAAATCATTACAATTAATCTTCTCTTATTACACTGTAATGATCATGTACAGTCTGGGACTAAAGTCGTGGTATGGATCTTCAGCCATCCATTAGTGCCTGCCCTCTGACGGCGGTATTCAAAACAATCCGAGATAGGATTTTTTGTTTTTTTGCTCCCCATAGATGGCTCTGTTCGACACGTCCAGGTAGCGCCAAAAGTAAGCGAGAAACTTATTTCTTGGTGAATTAAGACCATGCCAACTAGAACACACACACACACACGCATGCACACTCCTTCATTATCAGAATGTATAGAATATTAGTATGCTCTACAACAATAATAGTATGCTCTACAACAATAATAGTATGCTCTACAACAATATTAGTATGTTCTACAACAATATTAGTATGTTCTACAACAATATTAGTATGCTCTACAACAATAATAGTATGCTCTACAACAATATTAGTATGCTCTACAACAATAATAGTATGCTCTACAACAATAATAGTATGCTCTACAACAATATTAGTATGCTCTACAACAATAATAGTATGCTCTACAACAATAATAGTATGCTCTACAACAATATTAGTATGCTCTACAACAATAATAGTATGCTCTACAACAATAATAGTATGCTCTACAACAATAATAGTATGCTCTACAACAATATTAGTATGTTCTACAACAATATTAGTATGCTCTACAACAATAATAGTATGCTCTACAACAATAATAGTATGCTCTACAACAATAATAGTATGCTCTACAACAATATTAGTATGTTCTACAACAATATTAGTATGTTCTACAACAATAATAGTATGCTCTACAACAATAATAGTATGCTCTACAACAATATTAGTATGCTCTACAACAATAATAGTATGCTCTACAACAATATTAGTATGTTCTACAACAATATTAGTATGTTCTACAACAATATTAGTATGCTCTACAACAATAATAGTATGCTCTACAACAATAATAGTATGCTCTACAACAATAATAGTATGCTCTACAACAATAATAGTATGCTCTACAACAATAATAGTATGCTCTACAACAATAATAGTATGCTCTACAACAATATTAGTATGTTCTACAACAATATTAGTATGCTCTACAACAATATTAGTATGCTCTACAACAATAATTAACGTATGCTCCAGTGATGCGAGTTTTACTCTTGCATATGAAAATAATAAATATAAATGAGAGTATACTGAATTAAGGCGCCGTTCCGGATATTAATGATTACATCTAAAATAGGCTAATGGTAAAACATAGCAATGTAGATAAGGTTCACCGAGTATTCTAGCTTACTAGGGAAATGGTATATAGTGGATACAGTATATAAAACTTTGTAAGTGAATGCAACACAAGTATATAGCCTATTATAATTTAGTCATAGTTCATGTAGGAATTATATATACAATTAGTTTGCTCTATATTCTAGAAATATAATATACCTAGTGGATATTGGCAATGCGGTGACTTTTTGCGTAAGAAATCTAGACAACTTGATCATGCCTTGACATATTCCTGTATCTGATTATTTCTCAAACGTTACCCAACTCCTCCGTCAGTGGTGGCAAGCAGATTGGTCGTCCATAACAAATAACAATCTACACTTCCCTAAACCTACCATAGTTGAGAGGTACTTGAAAAGTAGACAGGATAGCTAAAACACACCATCTGAGGAAGAACACTTTATTGACAACGTCATGGTCACTATGACCAGATGAAGCTATCTGCGAAAAGTTGTCAATAAAGTGCTCTTCCTCAAATGGTGTTTTCTACCATAGTTCCCTAGCAGGGGACTGCCTTGGTTCGCCTCAGACTTGGCCACACTACGTTCATACATGGCTTGTTTATTTTCAGTACAGAAAGAGTATTTGTGTGTTTCTGGCTGCTATTAGAATATATTGTACAGCTTAGGAAAAAGCTCTAACAATTAAAAGGTTACAAATTATTGAATGAAACATTTTGACTGCTACAATTCCTTGCCAAGCTTAATATAATCGCGTAAATACAACAAATAACAAACCTATAAGATAATACCCGTTCTGAATGTGGTAATGCTATCCCATTAATAACAAAATATTATATTAAAAATAACCTTTAATCCGTTGTAATGTATGGTAAACAATTATATTAAGACTAGTATACTGTGTAAGTTTAGTTTACTTGATTAAAATACGTATGTAATATACAATTTTATCACGATATTAACTCTATAATTAAATTCAAGGACACAATATACTTGTCTTCTGTGAATGATACCCATAAGTGAGAATAGGATGTTTTATTATTTACGAGGACACGCCACGTTTCGACTCTATTTGGAGATCTATTCAGTTGTTTAGGGATGTGAAGAGAGGTTGTGAGAGTTAAAACTTGTCACGTCCATGTAAATAATAAAATATCGTTTTCCACCAGGTGAGTATAATACTCCATTCAAACATTCACTGCATTTTGAGTATCTCTCCTTAAACTCGTATTTCTAGCACAATGACTTCACGATGCCAGAGCGAGAGAGAAAGAGAGAGTGTGTGAGTCAGGTAGAGGGAGAGAGGGGTAGTGGTAGGTGGAGGGAGGGAGGGGGTATTGGGAGGTGGAGGGATGGAGGGATAGTGGTAGGTGAAGGTAGAGAGGGGTAGTGGGAGGTGGAGGGAGGGAGGGGGTAATGGAATGGGAGGTGAAGGAAGGGAGGGGGCAGTGGGAGGTGGAGGGAGGGAGAGGGTAGTGTGAGGTGAAGGGAGGGAGAGATAGTGGGAGAGAGGGTTTGGCGGGTCAACATGGGCAGATTATTATTAACCAAAGAGTGAAAAAATTTTTTAGTCTGTGCATCTTGATTTTAAGAAGATTCCTCTCGTGAAACAAGATGTGCATAATTAGGCAGCATGCTACAACAGGATACAGATAATAGGGATACATTTTATTATGGGTAATGAACTGGGTAAGTTGCCCTGTATATATTTTATACATAAAAGTCATATTTTGTAATCCATAAATATTAACATGGTAGAAAATACAGCCTATTATCATTCAGATTTATTAAGGATGCTTGACCTGCTAGGCAAAGACATAACTAGAACACCTAACACAGTCGACGCGAGAAGAAAGGAGTTCTCCAGGGCACTGGATTTAATGTGGAGGAGATGGCTAATGAAGCCTTGCATAAACTAGTTACTATGAAAAGCTATTCAATATTATCAAATACTAACGAGGCCCGATGATTATCAAACCTAGACAATTAGAGGTATGTTGTAGAAATATACACAATTGACACAAATAGGTTTTTATATTTTAAACATACAAATAGCTTAACTACCTTATTACAGTCTGGGAAGCTGTTTAAACTTTTCGGTAATCCGTAAATCAATCTCATGCCTTATTCTAGCTATGTATCTAATATTATACATCATTAGAAAATATCCATGGAAGAAAAGGGTTTAATAAGACCTAGTTTGATCTATGAATCATTGGATGTTTACGTTATCTCCCTACGCCCTAATGTACTAAAAGAACAATAGTTCTTTTCTCCTTGCTTTGGAGCGTTTCATAAGCTTTCACTCTCCTCCATAAAGATATGTGATGTAGACGGTATGGGAATAACATAATATGAATTATATTTGTTACACAACGTTCAAACTCTGTTGAAGGAGGTAAGATATAGTGAAACATTAACGTTTGTAGTGGTAGTTTTTTAATAATAAATAAGTCGTCGGGATGATCGAAGGGTGGTATGATACAGGCCAAGGTTGGGCGGAGGGATCTCCAACACAATTTACTGTATGGAATGATGGAATTAAATACATTGCCATATTGCTTTCATACAGCATATACTGTACATTAATATTCTTATAAGTAATCCTGTAATTGTTTGTTTCCTTCTATTGTTTCACGACATTATATAAATATCATATATTTGGTTTCAATTAATGGTATGTTACACCACGTTATGTCATTCCTATGAACCATACCATAATATTCAGTCACAGTATTTGTGTTGCATTGTTAGTATCCTTATCACAATGTTATATACATATTGTTGGCGCTAGCAATACCGTCATTTAACGACCTATACTATAAACACCCATTATTGGTTATATTATTTGCACGAATAAACTACTGTAAATAGGGATATATACCTATATATTACCTATAAAGGAAAATTACACACGCTACTTCTTACTCTGAAATGTATGACAATTTCATCTGCCCTGGATACCCAGGGCATTTTCGCTTCCTTTTAGCATTTATATTCCATAAATTATGTTCATATACTGAAGTTGTGTGTGTGGGTGTGTGTGTGTGTGTGTGTTTTCTACTTGGCATGGTCGTACTCTACCAATAAACAGCAAGTTTCTCGCTTACTTTTGGCGCTACCTGGACGTGTCGAACAGAGCCATCTATGGGGAGCTAACATTATCATATATGGGATTGTTTCGAATACCGCCGTCAGAGGGCACTAATGGATGGCTGAAGTTCCATACCTCGACTATAGTCCCAGACTGTACAGTAGTGGTAATTAATCCTGATCGATTTTGAAGTCTCGAACTTATTAAACGAATCTCTGAAATACAAATGTTCAGTAAGAATTAGTAAGGAGATTCAATTCAACTGGAAATCGTTCCGAATAAGTTTGTATTTGAATAAATGTTCACAACTGTACAATTATTTTAATAACATATGGAAATAACTTTGTAATGACCACATTGTTTGGGTATTTTTATCATTCAGCATTGCTTTTTTATTTACTAACATATGTCAGTAATGTCTGCAGACCACTTGAGGATCGTAATTTGCTTCATCCAAGATGCCTTTGGTAACTCCCTATGTTGAAATAAAAATACAAAACAAATTGAATTAACATCAAATAATTTGAATTGTAAACGGTGTATAAAGAGAATATTACTTACATTGGTTCACCCTGAAAACTAATTATGTTTATAATTCAATATTCATGGCTATAAACTAGGAGATAGGGGGGGGGGGGGGGGGGGGGCATGAAAGGGGAGACCAACGCCGATGGTCGGATTATAACACATGCTTGGACGACACTGAATATTTTACTTTATATCCTTTAAATCATTAATTTATAATTATTTTTTATGTTGTTGTTGTTGTTGTTGCTGCTGTTCCCCAAGCTGCCTGGCCGAACAGCCCCAAGGCCCCGAGCAAGGCCAAGGCCATAACCGAGCGCCCCCACACAACCCTCCCTGCCGACTACAATAAAGCCTGGGTGACCGAAGCCACTCCATGGCGGGGAGCTGAGGAGGGTGAGGAAACGCCAGGGAAACCAAAGACCCACCCAGGGCCCTTGTGCCCCTCAGCAATTATGAAGAGAAAGTTGAGGGGCAAAGGAAAAATGTGACGCTTTGGCTTCCAATTTTGGTAGATTGGGAGGTCAATCCACGGAAGAGACGCCGTCACATGAGATCTAGAAAATATATAAGTAAAAGGAACAGTCAGAGTAAGCTATGGGTATGGCTATAGAATAGAGTGAACTTGTTTTTGTATTTGGTACTTAGCACTTAAAGGCTGTAAGCATTTTTTAAATACACCCTGTATATATATATATATATATATATATATATATATATATATACAGTATATATATATATATATATATATATATATATATATATATATATATAATATATATATATATATATATATATATATATATACATACATATATACATAACCATAGACTACAGTAGATCTGGACTGGACACGAATATGGAACTTTGTAGTAAGGTACCCAAAATTGGAAAACGAACCCCCAAGTTCGAACCTTGAAACCATGAAAATATCACATGTTTTCGGTTTCGAGGTTCGAACTTGGGGATTCGTTAATGGAACTTTGTAGTAAGGTACCCAAAATTGGAGAACGAACCCCCAAGTTCGAACCTTGAAACCATGAAAATATCACATGTTTGCGGTTTCGAGGTTCGAACTTGGGGGTTCGTTCTCCGATTTTGGGTCCCTTACAGCAAAGTTCCATTTTCGTGTCCAGTCCAGATCTACTGTAGTCTATGATATAACATATCTGTCGAACATTATTCAGTCCAACCAGGCTGTTTTTGTGTCTAAACTATTTTTGATTTATTCCTCTTTTTTAGTAACAATATCTAAAAGACAAGTCAGGTGTTACAAAGTTGTTATAGTACTGGACTCGTACACCCTTTGACAACGGATCAAATTTGGGTGTATCAAGAAGGATATATTGGTATTAACCCCGTCTGTTCCGGCGACGTATTTTTCATTTTCTTCTAGCGATATTTAGACGCTTTGAGCAGCTTAAGATCGATCTGTGGTAGTTTAAAGGGTCAGTTTAGATAGTTCAAAGTCGGTTAATTGCTGGAGGTCTTTATTCTATTGAATAAAGTCGTCCATTAGTAGCCAGTTAAAATAAAAAAGACGGAACTGGTACTGAACGGGTTAAAATGGCATAGCACTGTCCTGTGCCGATATTACCGGAAAACCACCTTTGTTGTTAGCAGCTCACAGGTTCAATGGTTAGTGAATGTTTAATGAGTGTTCAACAATATCTGTAGCCTGGAGTCATAGAGCCTGGAGTAGATTGTGCAGACTTTGAGACCTGGCAACAGTTAGAGACTACGAAGGAAATGTCTTAAGGACGGGTGGTTGTTTTTCTGCTGGCCCCCCTTTTCCCTCATGCTTAGCCCCATTAGTTTTATGATTTTAAGACGGTTGGCCCATTACTTTGGCGATTGTAATGCCTTCCTTCCCATTTCTTTGTCAATATTAGGACCTTTCGTACCACTTAGGTGTAGAGTATTTTCCTGCCGAGCGATAGAGAGCCTGTAATTTTAGGAGGAACCGGCCTTCGGCCAGGACATTATGCTAGCAAAAGATGTACACATTTATCTCGAAGGGGGCTCTAGGGGATGTTTGTTTTCTTTATTTGATTTTTACTTTTTGTTAAGCTTGAGAGAGGTCTAGCGAGGAAGTTATAATTACATTACAATAAATAGACCAACAAATTAATCCTACTTCCACAAACCTTAGGTTGAATGCCAACATAACCTGCCTTGCATCCCTCACTGTATACTCGCTTTAGGTTCACATTATAACCTGCCTTGCATCCCTCACTGTATACTCGCTTTAGGTTCACATTATAACCTGCCTTGCATCCCTCACTGTATACTCGCTTTAGGTTCACATTATAACCTGCCTTGCATCCCTCACTGTATACTCGCTTTAGGTTCACATTATAACCTGCCTTGCATCCCTCACTGTATACTCGCTTTAGGTTCACATTATAACCTGCCTTGCATCCCTCACTGTATACTCGCTTTAGGTTCACATTATAACCTGCCTTGCATCCCTCACTGTATACTCGCTTTAGGTTCACATTATAACCTGCCTTGCATCCCTCACTGTATACTCGCTTTAGGTTCACATTATAACCTGCCTTGCATCCCTCACTGTATACTCGCTTTAGGTTCACATTATAACCTGCCTTGCATCCCTCACTGTATACTCGCTTTAGGTTCACATTATAACCTGCCTTGCATCCCTCACTGTATACTCGCTTTAGGTTCACATTATAACCTGCCTTGCATCCCTCACTGTATACTCGCTTTAGGTTCACATTATAACCTGCCTTGCATCCCTCACTGTATACTCGCTTTAGGTTCACATTATAACCTGCCTTGCATCCCTCACTGTATACTCGCTTTAGGTTCACATTATAACCTGCCTTGCATCCCTCACTGTATACTCGCTTTAGGTTCACATTATAACCTGCCTTGCATCCCTCACTGTATACTCGCTTTAGGTTCACATTATAACCTGCCTTGCATCCCTCACTGTATACTCGCTTTAGGTTCACATTATTCTGTGTTCTCTGATATTGATATGTTCTATTATAATTAACCCTTTCAGCACCATTACGGTTCTTTAACTTTTATTCAGGCTAAAGTTAGACGATGTTATGCAGTTTAAGAAGGACCTATGTTTTTCAGAGGGTTGATTGAGACCACATTTACCCGTTGGAGTCTAATAGGAGATAATATGCTAAAGAAAATCGTTTAATGGTAACCAGAATAAGATGAAAATTACGTCATGTTGCTGAAGAGGTTAAGTATTATCTTTACTGTCAAGTATAATTTACACTTACATTATATAACTGTTATTCATAATTTGTTCATCCATTAATAACACATAATCATTTTATCTCCGTTTATTCTTTCATATTACGTATGTGTTTCTACCCTTGTTCGTTCTTTTTCATTTGTTTTTAACATGCACACCCCTTTCAAAAGTGTTTATCTTTTCAGGATATTAAAGGCACCAACAATCTAATAATACATTGTTTGGTGAAGCTTATATTTAGATCCATGCTTAGGACACTATGTTTAGATTAAATAGCTATTTTCTTTTAATTTGTCTTTGTTTTCGCGTTTTACCATTCGCACTTCTTTCACCCTCATCATCTCCACTGCAGCCAGGAAAATATATCGAATTACATGACTCAAGATCCACTCCTCTCCTGGGCACCACCTATATTGACCCTCATAGCATAAAAGAGTAAAGGCCAAAATACCCCACTTACTTGTTTCCTATCCCGCTTACGTCCCTGTGGTCTCCTATCTCTAGGGAATCTTCAGTAGTGGGGTAGGAGGGAAGGATTCAGTAGTGGGGTAGGAGGGAAGGATTCAGTAGTGGGGTAGGAGGGAAGGATTCAGTAGTGGGGTAGGAGGGAAGGATTCAGTAGTGGGGTAGGAGGGAAGGATTCAGTAGTGGGGTAGGAGGGAAGGATTCAGTAGTGGGGTAGGAGGGAAGGATTCAGTAGTGGGGTAGGAGGGAAGGATTCAGTAGTGGGGTAGGAGGGAAGGATTCAGTAGTGGGGTAGGAGGGAAGGATTCAGTAGTGGGGTAGGAGGGAAGGATTCAGTAGTGGGGTAGGAGGGAAGGATTCAGTAGTGGGGTAGGAGGGAAGGATTCAGTAGTGGGGTAGGAGGGAAGGATTTCAGTGCTGAAGGTAGGGGGTTCGGGGGGTGGCGGTGGAGATACTGTATATACAGTAGATTATGACAATATTTAGGATATTTCTGGGTAATATTTGGCTGTGAGGAGGAGCAGGAGGAAGCTAGCGATAAAATACATCTGTTATCATTCCTAAAGGGAGGCAGAGGGAGTTGCTTCAAGAGGGGTGGAGGGGAAGGAAGATACGAGGAGAAAAGGGAAGACAAAGGAGGAAAGGGAAGGGGAGTCAAAGGGAGTAGATTCGAATGTGAATAAAGGATATTGGAGGACAAACTGAAGGGATTGGCAGGTATATATTACAGATTGGAAGGCGAATTTAAGGGATATACAGGGAAAGAGAGATTGGTTAGTGGAGAGATGGATAGGCAGAGAAACACAGCCAACAAACAAAATAGATAAAAGGCTGAACAACAGGTAACAGACAAGCAAAGACTTAAGGGGAGGTTATTCTATTTTCTATTATTAGTTTCTTATTGTTTATAGTATTTTTTAGTTTGTTCCCTAGACCTCTATCAAGCTTTAAAAAACACCCCCGAGGCCCCCTGTCGAGATATATATTTACATTTCTCGCTTATGATTGTTTTAGTTAAGAATAGTTTCAATAACTTTAGAGATGCAAGAAATGAGAACAATTGGAGGATAGTTGGAGGGTTAAGAGCGGCCACTCTTCTTTGGGACAGGTTGAACGTGAGCAAACTTCCAGCAAGAAGGAAAAACGTTAGAGGAAAGACAAAACACGAAAAAAATTGCCTAGGCAGGGAGTCAGCACGGACAAACAGTTTGTTATACAACAGGAGGAACACCATCCGTGTCCGTATGCCTTCTTAGTATTAGATGTTTTTGCATTAAACTGAGAAAATGAAGATGGAATGTACGCATCCATTCCCGAGAGGATTATCTCGGTTATGCGCTCGGCACACTCCGAGGGGCCTTGGCCATGGAAGCAAAAATTATTCCATGGGAAATCAAAGAAGTAATGCCATAGAGCCTCCCAGTCGGCAGTGTCAAAGTGCCACAAGCGCCGCTGGCTGGGGGGGGGTCAGAGGTCCGTACTGGAGAGATAGGATTAGGTTATGATCGGAGGAGCCCAACAGAGATAGAAGATTTAGAGTATAAGCAGAAGGAGTTGAGGTTAGAAATAAGATCAAGATATTGGGCGGACCTCCAGGGCAGTTTGGGATATGGGTTGGTTGTTGGCCTAATTGCTCTAGGTCAGTTAGGATAGAAAATATGTAGGCTTGTTCACCAGGTTGGTCAGTGAAAAGAGAGGAGAGCCATTGGTGGTGGTA
This sequence comes from Paralithodes platypus, assembly GCA_032716605.1. Classification (NCBI taxonomy): domain Eukaryota; kingdom Metazoa; phylum Arthropoda; class Malacostraca; order Decapoda; family Lithodidae; genus Paralithodes; species Paralithodes platypus. Next base: position 45,162,620 of record CM064567.1, on the reverse strand, counting down.
AACATTGACATCTCCTAAGATGGATATTTCAGAGAAGGGAGAGATGGAAAGAATGTGTTCCACTTAAGAAGTAAGATAGTTAAAGAATTTTGGATAGTCAGTAGAATTAGGGGAGAGATAAACAGCACATATATATTTAGTGAAAATGACAAGATTGCTTAAGCCAGATAGTTGAGATTTCAGAGGAGTCAAAGTTGGGAACACGAGAGCAAGTAAGATTGTTGCGTACATACACGCAACATCCACCTTTGGTTTTGAATTGAGGATAGAGATAGTAGGAGGATATAGAGTAGGGTTTGCTGTCTGTTGATTTAGTCAACTGAGTTTCAGTGAGAAGAGAAGATCAAGGTTGGCAGAGAAGAGGTGGTGTTCAACAGAGAGGAAGTTAGAAGAGAGACCATGAAAGTTGCAGACATTTATAGTAAGAGTGGAAGATAGTGGTCCAGAGCATTTAGAGGGGTCGGTATCATGAGCCAGATCAATGGGAGCATTCTGGTCCCCCCCCATCCCGTTATGCGAGGTGGTGTGTTGATTCATATTTGTGTTGATTTAGTTAAGAGTTTTGAATAGGTAGTGAAGTATGAAATGTGCTTGTGATATAGTGTTTTGTGTTACGACCGAGGCTACAAATAAAACAAGGGCACTTAATGCTTGGACTAGTAATAGGGCACTATGCAACAACGGTACGCTAGATCCAAACCCTCGAACTTATATGCCGGCGAACAAAACACCTATACCCTCCAGAGTTAATCTACGATAAAGGGGTATCCTTAACTGGGCATAAATGTACTCTACTTCAGGCTAACCCACACTGGTATAGCCTGATAACACACCACAGGATGCAAGTTACGTTAAAATGCATAAACAAGAATCTAGGGAAAATCAATTAAATCACTGCAAGATTTAATACAATAAAAAGATGCTTTAATACAGTTATTCTAAACAACAATAAACTCTTCACTCCTATCTGAAAGCAAATGAAGTATAGTCCTACAGCATAGACCTGAAAACTTCTGAAGAAAGTCTGATGCTCATAAGATGCTCGTATCTTAAACTATATAAAGGCAGGAGCCAGGACACCACACGTGTAAATGGAATACACTAAAAGATAGGACATATAATGTTAACTTACACGAGAATACTATAAATGCGCAACGGTAGTAATGCTCGACACTAAAAGAAGTACTTCCTTATCAACGAAACAGTCTACTATGGTTGTGCAACTCAACAACAACCTAGACTAATAAATGCTTGTGAATAATAATGCATACATATCAAAAGAGCTTAGGTCCTTACTAGTGTCTGCTAGGCGAATAAAGTCTAGCTGGGATATCAAGGTTAGGAAACTGTGGCTGAGCAAGACAGGCTCATAGCCTAGCGTTGTCCTTAAGGCGGTATGATTAAAGTTACGTTAATGACGGGGATGCTCTCTTCGTGGATCCAGATCTCAAGTATCTGGCTCTACCCTGGCAATCCCTCTAAAGTCAAGCAAAGAGGCAGCACTGTGTTATAAGGTAGTAGGCTAATGCCCTCTTACAACACGATGCTGCACTCGCAAAAGACACAACCAAAAGGATGACCTAGGCTACCACAGAAACCGTCGAAGTCGTGTAGGTATAAACAAACCGTACACACATCGGTGACAACGACAACAGAAACCTCATCCCAGTCTAGCATTAAATAACCGAGCAGAGCACTACTGATAATGAGGGAGACACACACAAAGAGTCATAAAACCTCCATAAACTAAGGACACTGAGGGAGACACACACAGAGTCATCAAACCTCCATAGACCAAGAACCCTTATAGCCTATTCTAATACATGTAAATATATATGAGATCAATACGATGGGCCGATATGAAATCGTGTACAGAACCCAAAGGGAGTGCTGTGACGTTAAAAGATTAGAGGAATGAAAGAAAGGAAGTTGAGTGAGAGAGACAGTATCAGAATGGTGGGGATATGGGGGACAGTAACTTGTAAATAGGATGTTAGTTGTGTGCGGCCCTGGCCTGCTCTGAGGAAGGCAGCTCCTGGGGACCCCCACGAACACAGGAGCCCACAAAGACGCAGTGGTCGGCCATTCACAGGTCGAGACGTCACAAGGCAGCAGGTGTCACGAGACACAGCCAGACACGCCAGCCAATCAAGGGGTGTGAGAAAGCACGCGCGCGGGCCTCCGAGTGAGGGAGGCAGCACATGTATACGCACACACACACTACCACCACACTGCCTATATTGTTCTCTCTCCTTAACAATATACAATGCATGTTATATTCTATTAATGATATAAAGCACTTCCCGTTGTCACAGACGAAAATAAAGACCACCACTGGACTGTCTGTGACAATATGATTGCTAGGAAAGAAATAACAACATTCTCTGATAACTGTAGCCCACTTCAATGTCCCTGGCGAGTGCTAGTGGCTACCGAGAGGCGATTCTGCCAACGCTGGTAGGCGTCACACCCTGCCCAAGCTATAGGACGCTCAACATTAGGCGAGCACGATATCTGACAAGGCAGAATGCCGACAAGACCCGCCACACTTAGCCACTCGACCAGGAAATTAAATGCAAAGCTCAATCTTAAATAAAAACAACACATTAGCATAAAGAAAATATTATAACTCCTCCCAAACACAATAGTATAATTTTAGCCTACTATGCTTCCTGAGCGAGCTTCACAGAGCCCAGCCTCCTAAGTGAAAGACAGGTTCAACTTAGGACTTTAGCTATAATATTGGCAACTTACAATTAACTATCAAAAGAAAGAGTTTTTATGTGATTTTTTTATTAAATTTTAATGTTGTTTTTGGCGGCTGCTCTACAGGGGCAAGCCTGGTTTTTTCTCAACTCTCAAACACACACTGACTGAACGGCGAGGGTGCTCCCCAAAGCGTACCCTCCCGTGACAAACAATCAGCCACAACATTATCAGCGCCCTTAGCATGCCACACATCCAACTTGTGTTCCGGCAGCAAAACAACACCTGGCACTGATAAACTGCCCAGTTCATCACAAGACTGGCACTTCTCTTCGCTCTTTCCGGCAACGGGACCTGCCAAAAACCTTTCACTAGTTCTACCTTCGTGATAAGCAATGCAGCCCCGATGCGGTCAATGGTGTCGTCAACTCTCGATAAGGTATAGGCGTCTGTCAGGGATAATGCACACACACTCTTGCAATCAACACACACACTCGGGCGGGTGCCCAACCCCGAAAGGGGTTGAAATAGGGGAGCTATCCCCCCCGCCAAAGGCGCCTTTCTAGGGCCTTTTCTAGCTGATGCTGAGAGGATTGGCTTCTAGTCATGTGGTGATGGGCTGGTCTATCAGAGTGAGAGCTGAGCAATCTCTGCCATACCCATAGCTTACTCTGACTTTTCCTTTAACTTATATATTTTCTAGAACTCAAGTGACGGCGTCTCTTCCGTGGATTGACCTCCCAATCAAAAGCGTCACATTTTCCCTTGCCCCTCAACTTTCTCTTCATAATTGCTGAGGGGCACAGGGCCCTGGGTGGGGCATTGGTTTCCCGGGCGTTTCCGCACCCTCCTCAGCCCCCCGCCATGGAGTGGCTTCGGTCACCCCGGCTTTATTGTGGTCGGCGGGGACGGTTCTGTGGGGGCACTCGGTTATGGCCTTGGAATTGCTCGGGGCCTTGGGGCTGTTCCACAGCTTGAACAACAACAACAACAACAACACACACACTTATCTTGCCACTTAACACAGGTTGCAATGTTACAGGCAACGACCACTCATGACATTCCTCATCCCTCAGACCCTTCGTCAACACGTAGTCCAGCTCTGCTTTCACCACAGGCTGTCGAGCAGGATTTATACGGTAGGGAGCCACTTTGAGCCTTGCACTGTCTCCAGCCTCCATGTCGGATTCTACCCCGTACATCAGGCCTGGAGAATGAACAAACATGTGGATGTAATACCACAGTCTAGTAAACAACTGCTTTGCACTATCTCCAGCCTCCATGTCGGATTCTACCCCGTACCTCAGGCCTGGAGAATGAACAAAGATGCGGATGTACTGCCACAGCCTAGTAAACAACTTCTCTCGACGCTCAGGAACAAGAGGATGCAACTTACCTCGACGAACAAAATGCTCATTGCCCTCCCACAACCCAGCCGAGACCACAGTTTCTACACTATAGCCTCCCTCCTTCTCCACCTTTTTTCCCAGAACAGCCAGGTCACGAGAGGGATTATCTGTACCACCAGTGCAGTCACTCTCATAGTTCATAATTGCTAAGGCCTCCCTGCTGATACCGTACATGCGCACCCCTGCATTCCGTGCGACTACATCTGCCTGCGCAGCATCACCGCCTTCAGCGACATGGCCAGATACAGTCGGTCTATAGTAGGGCTGTTGCATAATACTAGAGCAGCATTGGGAGGCTATGCGACGGCCGGGCACATCCACTCCACAGCCAACCACACCAATCTGCTCAATATCCTGGTTCTGACCACTACCCTTAGCAGCCATGGGTCGACCCTGACCTGACAACCATGCCAAAGCCTCGTCGCCCACCTTGAACCACTGAAACAACGAGGCCAACGGTCTACTGACACTCAAGTGACCTGTCAGCGGAACCTCGTGCACCGCAACAGTTCTGAGGCCTGGGTGCTCGGCACAAACAGTGGGGTATGAACCGAGCGGGTGCTGGAGCGCTGCACACTGCTGCTCAGGCAGGTGCTCTAGCGCTTCCACAGCCACCTGGCTCGTGTCCTCCTCCCACTGCTCCACCGAGACAGGACAATCCCAATTCTCCTCTACCTGAGCCCCACTGCCCCCCTCTCCTTCTCCACCTTGGCCGCTGCAGACCAACATAGGGACAGTAGGCTGCTCAGGTGGTTGCCTCACAAACTCTTTCAGGTTCACATGACATGTTTCACCGTCCTCGAGTTCAACTTGTTGTCTCGGAGTTTTCTCACGCCCTACCTCCACACCCAGTGTGACAGGTTCTGGGGCCACTCCGGACTTAAGCGTTGGTGCTAATACTAAGTCGCCAAGAAGAGCCGCTGGATCAAAACTAATAAAATTACTCCCAGCTTTAGCTGCTCCTTCCGACCGTTCCTCCGCTGGTCTAGAGACTGAGGAATAGGCTGTGACACTTTAGATGCACGAGATCGAGTGACAACACACGCCCTCTGCTGTTGTTGACACCTCTCGACCAGCTCCTGCCCCTCCCTACTCACGTCGGCTGCCCTCTCAGCAACGACTAAGGGTGGAACCTCAGGAGTAGGCACCGCAAAGTCGTTGCCGAGAAGAAGGTCGACGCCCTCTACTGGCAGTTTCTCTACGATTCCAAAATCAAGCTCCGGTTTCACACCATCAACTTCCAGCTCTACTCGAACCAACGGGTATGACCGTGTAGCATTAATACCCTGAACGACAACCACCTGTGCCGCGTTTATAGGTTGGCCTGTAAAGTTCTTCATCAAAGTCTGGGATGCACCTGTATCTCGCAGCAACTCCAACCCATGCTTGCAACCAGCCCAACTCACGCAGCCACGCCCTCTATGGTTGCAAAAAGCATCGCGGACAGGTTTCGAGCCTTCCGGACACTCCTTCACTGGCTGTGCCCCCGCATCTGACATATTCACCTCGGGTGAATGCAGAAGACCTCAGAGACACCCCAATGTTGCGAGCCAAAGACACGACTGCTGTAGGTTGGTTACTAGGGCAGGAACGTGCAAAATGCCCCTTATTATGACACCGAAAACACTCTACTTCACCCTTGGACTTCCCCTAAGGTGGGGAAGGGCCCTGACCACCTTTATCAAACGGGACGGTATTAGGTTTATAGTCAGACTTAATATCATTGCTCTTGTTTTTGTTGTTATATGGTGTATCACTGACTCGGGGGGGTGGAGTGTTGTGCCCCTTATTACCTGCATCGTTCCGTTGTGCAGACCCGCTCCCAATAATCAGCGATAGCCTACGGTCAGCCATCTCAGCTGCCTTCTGTAGAGTTTTAGGATATTTCTCTTTGAGGTTCAACGTCAGGTCGCTGCCCGTACACTTAAAGAACTGCTCGAGAAGCATCAACTGTTTTATCTCATCAAACGTCCTTGCCTTCTCCGATCTCAGCCAATTCCTAAAAGCGTCAGACAGTTCCCGGGCATGTTCAAGAAAGGTGCACTCACGACCCTTCGTAACACCCCGGAACTTCAACCTATAAGTCTCTGGTTGTAACTCATATGCCCATAGGACAGCCTCCTTCAATACCTCATAATCGATGCAAGACTCCAAGGGCAACGCATCATATGCATTGAGTTCTTTGCCAACCAACCTAGAGGAAACAAGGGCTGCCCACTTGACCTCGGGCCACTGGTGCTCCCGGCACTTCTTCTCAAAACGCAAAAAAAACTTGGTGACACCCGACTCATCAAATACAGGGACTAACTTGAGCAGGTGCGATAAAGACTGATCAAGACCTCGATTCCCAGAACCGAGACGCTGCCCTGTCGACTCCACCCGAGACTTCTCAAGATCTATGTCTGCACAGTATAATTATGGCCTTTCTCTCCTCACTCTAAATCTTAGCCTGCTCAAGCTCAACCTCTCGCATGGACTTTCTCTCCTCAGCCTGCTGGTTAAGTTTGGCAAGTTCGAGTTGAAACAACATCTCGGCGGACAAACCTTGAGGAGGGGGTGCTACTATCGGGGACCCACCCTGTGAATCACCTAGAGGCATACCCAACCGCCAGCGGTCATCGGCCTGCGGGAACGTACCCGGCTCCGGAGCCCGAAGGGGCGCAATGGTAGGAGTCGAGTGGAATGGGGGCTGGGCAGAAGGTGCCCCAGCTCCCGCTCCACCCGAAGCCCCACCGAGCACACAGGTAACCAGCTCACCTCTCGACAAACCGCTAGTACCGGGAAACCCTAAGACCGTGGATACACACTGTAGTTTGTACCTGTCTAGCCCCGACACACGATCCGCTGACACAGGCTCCTCCAAAAATATCCGAGCATCCTCCTCACTGTTTACCACCCGAGCGCCACTAGACAACTCCACCTTCTCCACCTCCTCGCCTGTGCTCTCACTATGTACTGATCCGTCGTTCGACATAGTGTCCACCGGAAATCCTCAACGTTTATAAACAAAAATAAATACCTACTCTCATGTAGCACTATTCACTCAAAAATGCTTGAAGACAACTCGAGTGCTATACCACGTTGCCAAAAAAATTCCCACGTGTCCAAAAATATTCCTCACAAAAACAAATGTCCAAAATCCTGCAATTATTTCTTAGTTCACTAGGTTGTTGTGACGACTAAGATAAGATACTAGGCAAGGTCGCCATTTGTTACGACCGATGCTACGAATAACACAAGGGCACTTAATGCTTGGACTAGTAATAGGGCACTATGCAACAACGGTACGCTAGATCCAAACCCTTGAACTTATATGCCGGCGAACAAAACACCTATACCCTCCAGAGTTAATCTGCGATAACGGGGTATCCTTAACTGGGCATAAATGTACTCTACTTCAGGCTAACCCACACTGGTATAGCCTGATAACACACAGGATGCAAGTTACGTTAAAATGCATAAACAAGAATCTAGGGAAAGATCAATTAAAGCACTGCAAGATTTAATACAATAAAAAGATGCTTTAATACAGTTATTCTAAACAACAATAAACTCTTCACTCCTATCTGAAAGAAAGTGAAGTATAGTCCTACAGCATAGACCTGGAAATTTCTGAAGAAAGTCTGATGCTCATAAGATGCTCCTATCTTAAACTATATAAAGGCAGGAGGCAGGACACCACACGTGTAAATGGATTTTTTTTTTTTTTTTTTTTTCTATATTCCAAATTACATCCTCTCGGGCATAGGCTGAGAGCCTTAACATTCACTTCTTTTACAATGAACAGTGAAGCCTGTGAGGTCTTGTTCCAGTCTAGGGAGTGAGACATGTGAAGCACGTAGAGTACAACGAGCACCTGCCATCTTGCCTTCACATGAGGCACGGTGCTCACTCATGGCCCGAAACGACCCCATCTCTGAAGCCACCTCGTTCCCGTGCTTCACTGTCTCACCCCCCTACACTCGGACTCTCACTCTTACACACACACAACGCCACCTGTTGAGCAGATAACTCACCCACTACACTAATACACTAAAAGATAGGACATATAATGTTAACTGACACGAGAATACTAGATATACGCAACGGTACTAATGCTCGACACTAAAAGAAGTACTTCCTTATCAACGAAACAGTCTACTATGGTTGGGCAACTCAACAACAACCTAGACTAATAAATGCTTGTGAATAATAATGCATACATATCATAAGAGCTTAGGTCCTAACTAGTGTCTGCTAGGCGAATAAAGTCTAGCTGGGATATCAAGGTTAGGAAACTGTGGCTGAGCAAGACAGGCTCATAGCCTAGCGTTGTCCTTAAGGCGGTATGATTAAAGTTACGTTAATGACGGGGATGCTCTCTTGGTGGATCCAGATCTCAAGTATCTGGCTCTACCCTGGCGATCCCTCTAAAGTCAAGCAAAGAGGCAGCACTGTGTTATAAGGTAGTAGCCTAATGCCCTCTTACAACACAATGCTGCACTCGCAAAAGACACAACCAAAAGGACGACCTAGGCTACCACAGAAACCGTCTAAGTCGTGTAGGTATAAACAAACCGTACACACATCGGTGACAACGACAACAGAAACCTCATCCCAGTCTAGCATTAAATAACCGAGCAGAGCACTACTGATAATGAGGGAGACACACACAAGAGTCATAAAACCTCCATAAACTAAGGACACTGAGGAAGACACACGCAGAGTCATCAAACCTCCATAGACTAAGAACCCTTATAGCCTATTCTAATACATGTAAATATAATATGAGAGCGACGCTCACAATGCGATGGGCCGATATGAAATCGTGTACAGAACCCAAAGGGAGTGCTGTGACGTTAAAAGATTAGAGGAATGAAAGAAAGGAAGTTGAGTGAGAGAGACAGTATCAGAATGGTGGGGATATGGGGGAGAGTTGTAAAAAGGATGTTAGTCGTGTGCGTCCCTGGCCTGCTCTGAGGAAGGCAGCTCCTGGGGACCCCCATGAACACAGGAGCCCACAAAGACGCGGTGGTCGGCCAATCACAGGCCGAGACGTCACAAGGCAGCAGGTGTCACGTGACACAGCCAGACACGCCAGCCAATCAAGGGGCGTGAGAAAGCACGCGCGTGAGCCTCCGAGCGAGGGAGGCAGCACATGTATACACACGCACACACTACCACCACACTGCCTATATTGTTCTCTCTCCTTAACAATATACAATGCATGTTATATTCTATTAATGATATAAAGCACTTCCCGTTGTCACAGACGAAATTAAAGACCACCACTGGACTGTCTGTGACAATACGATTGCTAGGAAAGAAAGAACAACATTCTCTGATAACTGTAGCCCACTTCAATGTCCCTGGCGAGCGCTAGTGGCTACCGAGAGGCGATTCTGCCAACGCTGGTAGGCGTCACATTTGGTAGAACGATAAAGTTATTTGGAGGGCAGGCTGGTGTTGCCCTCGATATTGGTGAGGCACGGAAAGGATCAGCAAGGGAAGCCAGATGGTGAGACAGGAGTACCAGCTGCCCTTATCATCCATCTAGCACTCCCCGGGAGTACTGCCCTGTTCGGCTGGAGCCTACAGCCAGGGGCGTAGCTAGAGATTTGGAGGCCCAGGGGCTTGGTGCCTGGAGGGGCCCCCTCCATGGTTTGCTAATTATAGAAGGGGGTGGGGGTGGCGAGCGAAGCGAGCCTAATCAGCTGGGTGGTTCGGGGGGGCGCTGTAATCCCCCCCCCCCCCCCCCCGAGAACATTTTAGAATAATAATGCTACCTAGGTACGTTTTGACGATATCCATGACTCAATAGTGAGGTACTGGTAATAATTTAATATACAATTAATTATTATATCACCGTTATCTAATGGATTAGGAATACATGTACAATGGATGGTACAATACTGTAAAACATATACCACTTTGATGAACTCTTTCTCTTTGTCGTTCATTAGGCATGTCTGAAATAAGAATATAAAATATAATACTAACATAATAACAAATAATAATGTACATGAAACGTGATAACATTAAAATATTATTTCAACCCCACCACTGGCGTTAGGGAGTTAAAATAGGCGTCATTGGTAGGCCTAATCAAGCTATGCATTACCTCAAATCTCAATACTCTTCTTGAGAACCCCAGTAACTTGTTAGAAAGCTTACCAACGTTTGCACCTGACCCTGAACCAGCCAAAGGGCTAGATTAACCTACAAACGAGTATTTAATGCTCACAACTGTGTTCCTTCTTATTTCACAGTTCCTGGGCTTGATATGTACAGCCACCATAGCCTATAGCCTATATGGAAGGCGTATGGTAGCATAAATAAAAGTGCTCCAGAGTCTAAATTTGAAAGAATGAGTCATAGTGCTCATAGCCTAGCCAAGGTAGCCTACACTCTACACCATTAATGTTGCCTCTCTATGCTCTATTTTAGCTGATGTATTGCACCCATACGTAATTGACTAATATTAAACGACTATGCATCTTTTTCACGATAAAGCTAAGGTTTAGTAAGACCATAAACATTGTATAGGCTATGTTAGGCCCCCTACAGTTCGAGAAAAAAATATGAGACCAAAACATAGGCCTACAAATTTCAAGGCCTAAAAATTTAGCACTTTAGAAGTTTAGCCTACTCTACAAATATCTTCGATACCACTCAACTTTCTCACAAGGTTAAGTACATAGGTTATCTATGAAATATAGCTATCGATTTGACCATTACAGTTCACGAAAAAGAAAATATTACCGACATTTTTGGTTCATATATTTATATATAATTGTATGTCGGCCTCATCTTGGATTATACACTCAACTTACTAACAATCACCATGTTTCTTGTTGTCAAATTAGGCTATATCTTATTATTCCTTTACACATGCTTACGAAAAACACAGTATATTAACCAACTGCCAAACTCAATAGTGCTATTTTGTAATGTATATAAAGCATAATCATTAGGCCTACCTATAGGCAGTGCGTCCTAAGCAAGTGGCGGGTAGGAGGCTAGGAGCGAGAGCGACGATGTTTCCCCTTGCACCGCCAAATCAATACCGATGGAGTGATCGTTATTTTTCTAATTTTAAATACCCATGACGTCGCAGGATAGAAGAAAAGAAAGAGGTTAAATAAGAAAACACGCATGGTGTTTATTTTACTCATTATTAATATTACTTATATATACAATAATATTATACAGTATTTACTATTAGTATAATTAATATTATTTTCAGATCCATTTGGGGGCCCCCTTCTCTTGGGGGCCCGGGGGCGATTTCCAACAGCCCCCCCCCCCCCCCCCCCCCCCTTAGCTACGCCACTGCCTACAGCCTCCTCCTATGGAGGTTAAGTCACAAATAGGCGTGATCAAATCATGTAGTAAACCTCGCAGGGAAAAAATGATCATTGGAACTCCAACCTTTCGTTTATTCTCTCAAGAACATTACCCTGAAGATGTCTTGAGAAAATAGACAACAGATTGGTGTTCCAATGTTTCATTTTCAGTTTTTCTATATATATATATATATATATATATATAGAACATAAGTCTCACTTCAATCATAGGAAAGCTACTAGAGTCAATTATTGCTAGGAAAATGAGAAACCACTTAGAAACATTTAACTTAATCAATTCTTCTCAGCATGGATTCACACAGGGACGTTCTTGCCTTACTAATTTGCTTAGTTTTTTCTCAGAGGTATATGAAGCAGTAGATAATGACAAGGCATACGATATTATATATTTAGATTTCAGTAAAGCTTTCGACAGAGTCCCTCATGAGAGATTGATGAGGAAGGTTGAGGCACATGGAATAGGTGGGGCGTTGTTGGGATGGATTAGGTCATGGCTAATGGTAGGAAACAGAGAGTCAGCATAAATGGTACCAAGTCAGAGTGGGGAGCAGTCAAAAGTGGTGTCCCCCAGGGATCGGTATTAGGTCCCCTGTTGTTTCTTATATACATAAATGACCTAGATTTAGGTATAACTAGTAGTAGGATAAGTAAATTCGCAGACGATACTAAAATGGGGAGATCAATTGATTCAGATAGCGATATAGAGTGCCTCCAAAGGGATCTAGATACCTTACATGAATGGTCAGTAAATTGGCAGATGAAAGTGTAACATTGACAAATGCAAGATATTAAAGATAGGGAAGATGCAAACAAATGTTAAATATAACTAGCTAATTTAGAATTAGAAAATTCAGACTGCGAGAAAGATCTAGGTGTGTTTGTTAGCAATGATTTGAAGCCTAGAAAACAGTGTATAGGCGTTCGTAATAAGGCAAACAGGATTCTCGGGTTCATCTCTAGGAGTGTGAGTAACAGAACTGCTGATGTTATCTTAAAACTTTACTTGTCATTAGTGAGACCCCATATGGATTATGCTGTCCAATTTTGGTGTCCTTATTACAGAATGGACATAGATTCATTGGAGAGAGTACAGCGTAGAATGACAAAAATGATCCATAATATTAGAAATCTTCCGTATGAAGAAAGGTTGAAGAAATTAGGTTTACATTCGTTAGAGAGACGCAGAGTTAGAGGGGATATGATAGAGGTGTTCAAGTGGGTTAGTGGGATTAACAAAGGGGACATGACAAATGTACTAAAGCTCAGTGATAGCGAAAGAACTCGTACCAATGGTTTCAAATTAGATAAATTTCGTTTCAGAAAAGATATAGGCAAATATTGGTTTGGTAACAGAGTTGTAGATGGGTGGAATGGACTACCAAGTGCTATAGTGGGATCTAAAACTGTAGGGAGCTTTAAGATAAAATTGGATAAGCATATGGACGAGAAGGTTGGGTGTGAAGGGGGATCAGCCGGGTTGGGCCAATCAGCGCTCTGCAGACCCCCATAATCCTGCGTTAATCTCTAACCGTTTTGGTAGGATGATCCTCAGGGTATTAGAGTGTTGAGCCTATAATTGGGCTTTGTAATTGATTTGGGGTTGTGTGGGACAGGGATCTGCCTTGCTAGGCCAATCGGCTTTCTGCAGACTCCCATTTTCTTATGTTCTTATGTTATATATATATATATATATATATATATATATATATATATTATATATATTTTTTCTATGTTCTTATGTTATATTATATATATATATATTATATATATATATATATATATATATGTATACTGTTTTATATATATATATATATATATATATATATATATATATATATATATATATATATATATATATATATCTAGGAGAGACAACATTCAATAAATCCATACTGCTTACCTAATAGTGAAGCAGGTTGGTGGGGCGTTTTGTGTATAGCCACCCTGAACGGGAGATAAGCGTCAGGCAATAGATAGATAGATAGAAATAGTGAAATAGTGAAATAGTTAAAGAAACAGAACAAGTGATCAGATGCGGAAAAGGCTGGAGTAAGAATGGGAGAAAGAAATGGACAGAAGAAATAGTAAAAAATTAAATCCAGAGAAGGGAAGGACTGATTAAGAGATGAGGTGCGAATGAAAGACGACCAACACATGGGATTTGTTAATAAAGAAGAGGGAGATTAAAAAGCAGGAGAGGGTAGAAGTGAATAAGAGAGAGAGATAGAGAGAGAGAGAGAGAGAGAGAGAGAGAGAGAGAGAGAGAGAGAGAGAGAGAGGGGTGGGGGGGGGAAGCGAAGTGACATGTAGTATACAGTACATACATTTTGTTTGTTTGATCTATGTGGATGAGGGAGACAAAAGGCAAAACTGCCTGCAACGAGTGCACCCCCCAGTTGAAAGAGTGACGGCCAAAATCAAGGAATGTTCAAGCCAAAATGCCTGTACACACGGAATTTGAAGCAATTTAAGTCATAGGATGAGGGGAATGATGGATTCAGTGAAAGAGTTATATACCTCTAATGGCATGAATTTGTATGGTATTCTGGAGACTTGAGACAATTTAGAGCGATATTTTAGAGATTTGAGCCATTTTAGAGATTTGAGCCATTTTAGAGATTTGAGCCATTGTAGTGCGATATTTTAGAGATTTGAGCCATTGTAGAGCGATATTTCTTTGAGATTCGAGCCATTTTGAGCGATGTTTTAGAGATTTGAGCCATTGAGCGATATTAGAGAGATTTGAGCCATTGTAGAGTGATATTTAGAGATTTGAGCTTGTAGAGCGATATTTTAGAGATTTGAGCCATTTTAGAGATTTGAGCCATTGTAGTGCGATATTTTAGAGATTTGAGCCATTGTAGAGCGATATTTTAGAGATTTGAGCCATTGTAGAGCGATATTTTAGAGATTTGAGCCATTGTAGAGCGATATTTTAGAGATTTGATTTGAGCCATTGTAGAGCGATATTTTAGAGATTTGAGCCATTGTAGAGCGATATTTTAGAGATTTGAGCCATTGTAGAGCGATATTTTAGAGATTTGAGCCATTGTAGAGCGATATTTTAGAGATTTGAGCCATTGTAGAGCGATATTTTAGAGATTTGAGCCATTGTAGAGCGATATTTTAGAGATTTGAGCCATTGTAGAGCGATATTTTAGAGATTTGAGCCATTGTAGAGCGATATTTTAGAGATTTGAGCCATTGTAGAGCGATATTTTAGAGATTTGAGCCATTGTAGAGCGATATTTTAGAGATTTGAGCCATTGCGTAGAGCGATATTTTAGAGATTTGAGCCATTGTAGAGCGATATTTTAGAGATTTGAGCCATTGTAGAGCGATATTTTAGAGATTTGAGCCATTGTAGAGCGATGTTTTAGAGATTTGAGCCATTGTAGAGCGATATTTTAGAGATTTGAGCCATTGTAGAGCGATATTTTAGAGATTTGAGCCATTGTAGAGCGATATTTTAGAGATTTGAGCCATTGTTAGAGCGATATTTTAGAGATTTGAGCCATTGTAGAGCGATATTTTAGAGATTTGAGCCATTGTAGAGCGATATTTAGAGATTTGAGCCATTGTAGTGCGATATTTTAGAGATTTCAGCCATTTGTAGAGCGATATTTTAGAGATTTGAGCCATTGAGAGCGATATTTTAGAGATTTGAGCCATTGTAGAGCGATATTTTAGAGAGATTGAGCCATTGTAGAGCGATATTTTAGAGATTTGAGCCATTGTAGAGCGATATTTTAGAGATTTGAGCCATTGTAGAGCGATATTTTAGAGATTTGAGCCATTGTAGAGCGATATTTTAGAGATTTGAGCCATTGTAGAGCGATATTTAGAGATTGAGAGCGATTTGAGCCATTGTAGAGCGATTTTTTAGAGATTTGAGCCATTGTAGAGCGATATTTTAGAGATTTGAGTCATTGTAGAGCGATATTTTAGAGATTTGAGCCATTGTAGAGCGATATTTTAGAGATTTGAGCCATTGTAGAGCGATATTTTAGAGATTTGAGCCATTATAGAGCGATATTTTAGAGATTTGAGCCATTGTAGTGCGATATTTTAGATATTTGAGCCATTGTAGAGCGATATTTTAGAGATTTGAGCCATTGTAGAGCGATATTTTAGAGATTTGAGCCATTGTAGAGCGATATTTTAGAGATTTGAGCCATTGTAGTGCGATATTTTAGAGATCTGAGCCATTGTAGAGCGATATTTTAGAGATTTGAGCCATTGTAGAGCGATATTATAGAGATTTGAGCCATTGTAGTGCGATATTTTAGAGATTTGAGCCATTGTAGTGCGATATTTTAGAGATAGCGGCATTATTCTAACGATTTTCGACATGATCTACTATCTCGGGACTTGATTTAGTAACCCTGGTCCCGTGCCGGTAGTCTGGCTTGGTTCCGCTTCACCTCACAATTTGACCCAATATATGACTCTATATATTTTTTCCAGCCGATGGTAAATTGAATCCCTTAGCATCTCATTTCTCGATTTTAAAGGGGAGGTAGTCGCTTTTTCTGGACACCCTCCTACCTCATGTTTATTTTAACCTTATTAGTTTTGAAAATTTACGATGTTCGTTCCATTAGTTTGGCGATTTTAGACGTTTCGCCCTATTTATTTGTCAATATTAAGACCTTTAGTGCCATTTAGGTGTTGATATTTTCCTGGCGAGCATTAGCGAGCCTGTAATTCTAGGAAGAACCGGCCTTCGGCTGGGACATTTTTATACCGAAAAATGTACAAATTTATCTTGAAAGGAGGTCTAGGGGGTGTTTTACTAAGCTTAATGGAGGTCTAGCAAGGAAACTAAACAATAAGCTAATAAATAAATAAATACACCAAAAACAAGTATATACTACCCTCCGGAAACATATGGTACCCCAACGCCGCCGCTGCGTCATATTATTGCGAATCATTTTCATAATTCGCAATATATTTCACTAAAAAAATCTTGGTAATAACCGAGTAATAAGGATGGGTAGATAACAATTCACCATAAGCTGGAGAAAACAGACTATACCTATATCATGGCGAGGGATTGCCAACCTGCAAGATTAGGAGGATTTGGCCGAGACATTTTTCTACCGAAAAATGTAAAAATTTATCTTGAAAAGGGGTCTTGGGGGGTGTTGTCTTAAGGTTGATGGAGGTCTAGGGAGGAAACTCAATAATAAAAGAATAAATAAATAAATAGACCAACAAATAAGCACTTCCCCCTTAAAAAGATTATAGATGCAAGTGTTGTGTTCCCAGACGGTGTCATACGGTGATCTCGGAAGTAGGGAAGTTTGGGTGTTGTCCCATCTACAATTGTCTCGTTCACTTGCCTGTACTTTGCTGGGTTACAAAGTTTATGGGCATATTGGGTGCTTATGAATAGATTTAGTACTTTGTTTACCTGTTTATTGTTCCATCAGCTCCGTCTCATACACCTCCACACCCTCCCCTCCCACTCCATCTGCCCCCCTCACACCTACTCCACCCACCATCCCTATCTGTTCACCCATACACAAACACACCCATACCTCCTACAAGGGACTGAAGTCATCGAAAAGATGCTCCAGTCCTGAAGTTATTCTTGATTTACAGTGTGCTGACTTAATTATCCAGAAGGGTTGATAGCCTCTGAAATCCTATTTTAACTAACAAATCCCCGTCCGTACACCCATACACAAACACACCCTTCTCTTCCCCTTTCCCTGGATTTAATTATCCTCTACCTGGGCTTCGTGTCAGCCAATAGGAAGCCTGACACCAAACCTTCCTGGGTTTTCATTGGCTAGTCGACTCGGGACAAGGCATGGAGGGCTGGCTTCAGAAGATCAATGTTTATATAATAGATTGTGTTTTTCGTTATCTTCTGTAATACCCTGTACCTGCAAAAATCCCGCAACCACAAAACTACCCGAGTTGACGTCTTGGATAGCGTAAAATAGTCGTTGGTGGCGAAGTCTAAGAAACCCACCACGTGAATCACTACGAGACTATCACCTGGTTCCTTCAAGGAGAGCTAAGGTTGCTATCCTATTGTACGTCCGTGGAAGTACAATGGGTTATCGTACGAGTCTGGTAAATCATACTGAGGTCCCTAACCAGGGTTCGAAACCGTGCCAGGCCACTGGGGATTTTCGAGAGGATTAAACTCCCTTCACACCCTGCAGTTCATATTCCCTCCTCTCTGAGAGATTTTTACCGTTAATTCTTTCCAATATGTTATTTTTCCATGTCTTTTTTTTTCCTCTGTGCACTATTGTTCATTTATATTTTTGTTGTGCTATTTCTTTAGTTTTCGTGTTCTGTTGTTATTGATATATTACGTGTGTGTGTGTGTGTGTGTGTGTGTGTGTGTGTGTGTGTGTGTGTGTGTGTGTGTGTGTGTGTGTGAATAAACATTTGTGAATGAGACATGAGATAAATATGGCTTACGTTTGTGTATATGTCTGAGAGAGAGAGAGAGAGAGAGAGAGAGAGAGAGAGAGAGAGAGAGAGAGAGAGAGAGAGAGAGCGAAAGCGAGCGAGGTGAACTACAGGCGGTGGGGTAGTAGAAAGGTGGTATATTACGTAAAGTGGCACTGTAAGGGACAAACCAGAGTTGTTCCTTTATAATATATATGAGTATTATCGTTAGCTTAAGGGGAGATGGTTCACTTGTTTGTATTAGTTTATTTATATTATTATTATTTTTTAGTTTCCTCCTCAGACCTCTATTAAGCTTCAAAAATTATCCCCTAGACCCCCTTTCCAGAACAATTTGTAAATTTTTCGGTAGAAAAATGTCCCGGCCGAAGGCTGGTGCCTTCTATAATTACAGGCTCGCTATCGCGCGCCAGGAAAAAATCAACACGTAAATGGGACGAAAGATCATAATATTGACAATTACAAAATGGGATGAAAGGTCTTAAAATAGGGCTAAGTATGAGGGAGCAGGGGATTTGGAACAGTGACCCATCTCTCCTTAATGAAAAGATCATAACGAAATTCATAATACGCTGCTAATATTATTTCCCCACACACTCCATCTGTTCCTGGTGCTTTCCCCAACTTCACTCTTTTCATGGCTTCCCACACTTCTGACCTCCTGATCCCCACCTCCTCCTCCACCACTTCTCTTCTTCTCCTGCCCATACCATATCCAACTATGTTTGCTGGCTCTTCATTCCTTACATTTAGCAACTCGTTCAAGTACTCCCTCCATCTTTCGGCTCTCTCTTGCTTCTCGGATAGCATTCTCCCATTCTTATCTTTCACACCCTTACTGTTTCCCTTGCTAACTTCCCTAACTTTCTTGACTTCTTTCCAGAACAGTTTCTTACACTCCCTCCATTTTACACTCTGATTCCTTCCAATTTCCTCATATACTCTTCTCTTACTTTCCTTCAATACTCTCTTCACCACTCTCTTTCTCTCCACGTACCTCGCTCGTTTCCGCCTCTCCAAATCATCCTTCCCTCTACTACCCAACCACTCTTTATACGCTTTCTTCTTGTCTTCCACAGCTATTTTTACCTCTTCTGTCCACCATATCCACCTTTTACTCCCCTCCCTCTTCTCCTTATTCCACACACCTCAAATGCTGCACAGATCTCTTACTTAAGCACCTTGCTTATCTCCTCCACTTCCTCCATATCTTCCAGGTCGAACCCACCTAGTCGTCTTTCTACTGATCTCCTGTACTCTTCCTTGATTTCCTTCTCCTGTAGCCTCTCCACGCTCCTCACCACTCCACCTTCCTCTCGCCTCCCTCCAGCTCTCCTCACCCACTTCTTTTGTATCCTAACCTTAGCTACTACTACATAATGCTCAGACAGACCCCCTCCAATACCCCTATACACCCTAGCATAAATCACAGATTTCTTCATTCTTTCATTCACACGTATATAATCAATCAGTGACTTTCGTTCCACCACTATCTTATCCTTCATCGTCCACACCACTTTCCATGTGTACCTGTGTATCATTCTGTGTCGGAAGAAGGTATTGGCTATCCACAACCTTCTCCCCACACATATGTCCACAAGTGCTCTACCATTCCCATTCACCTCTGACGGTACCCCCCACTCTCTCACCGCTCCATCAACTTTCCTATCACCCACCTTACCATTCATATCCCCAATCAGAAATATTCTTTCGTTCTTGTCAAACTTATCCAGGCACGCCTCCACATTCACCCATAATTCCTCTTTCTCTCTTACTTTATTATCCTCTGTCAGAGCATACACACACATAATCACCCACATTTGAATTCCTACTTTCATTCTCACCCACACAATCCTGAACCCACAGACCCATATTCTCTTACACGCTCCTTCCATTTGTTACTTACAAACAAACACGCACCTTTTCTCGCTGCCCCCTCACTCACTCCAGCCCACACACCCATTCCACACTCCCACTCTCTCACATCTGTACCCTTCCATTTGGTCTCCGTCATTCCATATACATCCAGCCTGGCATTCACTAACACTTCCAGTACTTGTCTCTCTGTTGTGTCATTATTTATGCTACTCACGTTCCATGTAGCTATTCTCAGAATGTCCGTAAGCTTGTCCATAGTTGGTCGGGGTTCGTGAACACAGGCTCCGTCCGCATCCGAGGCTGATTGTTCGTTTATTGTTACTACATATTTTTCACGGGTGGGGGTCGCAAGCCCACCGACCCAACCTCTTTAGTAGCCTCTTACGACACGCAGAAGGCATCTGGGGCATATTCTAATCCCTTACCCCCAGGGGTCTCTGTCACACATACAATATATGATGTGCCGCTGTGCTCTTCCACGACCAAAACATTATACCTAGTTGATGCGAAAATTACGCAACTTGTGATGATCATTTAATGTCGCAAGTCAGGTGGCGCCCTGTGTTGCATGGTTTTCGGGTCGTTGGTTGCGCATAAGTTGCGACATGCAGGAACCCTATTGCGACCATCGCAACATTCAAATTTAAAAACATTTTTGGTTCTGTGATATACGTCGCACCACTTACGATGGCCTTGCGTCGCGCTCCGAGGCCGATACGACCCAGATACACCCTCTCCTTGCGACGTTCCCACCCAACCACCGTTCTCCATGCACCTACGCTGCCACTGTCATGGAAACCTACGACCTAGAGAAGCTTAAGCTGATGTTTGATGTGGTGCGAACCCCCACGACCTCCTGCGTGCACCATTGTATATAATAAGTGTCCCCCTGAAGCTAAAAGAGTGATAGAGAGCCAAATTCAATGTAAGTTAACCTTGTATCCCACGTTGGCGTACTATGACGACGAACAAATATTTCTGTGTTTTTGCCAATAAATTCACCAATCATCACTAAGTGCGTCAGAGGTTCTCTCAAGGTTTGCTGGATTTCGCGTTTATTGCGCAATGGCCGCAAATGTTTTTAACATGTCAAGAAATTGATGGCGAAGTGAAATTTTGCTGGAAAGTCATATGGCATTCACGGGTTTAGCACGGCATTCGCGGGCTTCACATGGCATTCACAGGTTTCGCACAGCATTCATACTACGCTTGCAGCGGCATTTCCATTATATGTATTTTCGTTCATTGGCGAAATTATGGTGTTGGTAGCACTTTATGTGCGCAACATTGACAAACTTTATACGACAATGCCATGACATAAGTGAATGGTGGTGTGAATGTAACTTGTATATATAATGATAGTGGTATGACTATTTATATAGAAAACATAATCAGAGAGGCAAGGAAGATACATTACGAACGATTGCTAAATGTTGAGTTTGAATGGTACAGAGAATAGCTCAATACTGAACTCCCAGTACATGGCCGCCCGCCTCAAACAAGATATGATGCTTTGAAAAGTGTTACAGATAGAATGAAGACTGGGAAAGCCGTTGGAAGCTCCGGCATAGTCGCTGAGCTGTAAAAAGCAGCTGCAGACGTAAGCGCAAGACGGGTTATAGAGCTGATTAATGCGATCATAAAGGAGGACAAACTTCCTGAATAGTGTGATAGTCATTATATACAATGGCAAGGTGATTCCTTGGATAGGGGAAACTACAAGGGCCTGAAGATGCTTCACCAAGTCATGAAAGTTTGTGAAAGTGTCTTTGAATGCATGAACAGGAAAAGCAATTCCATTAGCGACATACAGCTTGGCTTTATACCCGGTCGGGGCACTTTCAATGCTATCTTCATTCTTAGGCAACTGCAAGAGAGGCTCCTAGAGAATAACAGGGATCTATACATAGTCTGTATTGAACTTGAGAAGACCTTTGACAGGATAACCAGAGAGGTTATGCAGTGGGCCATGATAAACCTTGAAGTAGGGGAATGGTTGGAGAATGTGATTATGAAAATGTAGGAGGG
Source organism: Paralithodes platypus (assembly GCA_032716605.1). Classification (NCBI taxonomy): domain Eukaryota; kingdom Metazoa; phylum Arthropoda; class Malacostraca; order Decapoda; family Lithodidae; genus Paralithodes; species Paralithodes platypus. Next base: position 45,140,818 of record CM064567.1, on the reverse strand, counting down.
GTCATGCTCAGCAGTTAGAGTAAATGATGGCTTGAATGAAGAAAGTGGTGTGAAAGTGGTGTTCTTCTTGGCTTGATGCTGAGCCCACTGCTGTTTGTCTTGGTCCTGGAGGCACTGCTAAGAAATTAAAGAACGACTCTCATGGGAGTTATCATATGCAAATGTGACCTATTTCTTGTTTCAGATATTGTGCAGGAAGCAGAGGTAAATTTTAATAGATGGCAAGAGAGTATGGCAAACAAGGGATTAGGAGTAAATATAGAAAACACAAAGATAAGTGGAATAGGGTGCAGAACTAAGAACGAAGTGTCTATAATGACTGGATGCACACAAGGTGTATTGGGCTGAGAAGACCATTCACGAGGAGCACAGACTTTGAATGTGCTGTGTGCGAGGGAGAACTTTTATTGAATGACTCTTCTGATGGTGTCAATCTCGGCAGTGTAATGTTGGAGTGTGTGAACAAATGTTGCTACTTATGTGATACAGTTTCTGCCAAAGGTGGTGCTGAAGCTGCCTCCATTACCAGAGTCAGAAGCGGATGGGTGAAGTTCAGAGAACTGTTGCCTTTCTTGATGTGTGAGGTCTCCCACTTCACTATAAAGGGAAAGACAACAGTGTGTGTCGTGTGTTAGGAGTATAATGACATATGCCTTGGAAATGTGGCTAGATAGAGTATGTATGTATGTATATACTCAGGCACTGACCCAATACCAGGGGGATGTCGGTTGCCGGCTCGAGACCGGAACAGAAACCTTTATGATTCCAATTCTTAGGGTCCGGGGCCACTTTCGTGTACCCTCGCCCGTTTCTCTGTCTCATCAAGTAAGATAATTTTACAAGGGGAGGAGGATTCTTAGCCTCCCACCCCTTGAAGGAAAAGTGTGACTGTAATTGAGACAGAAAAATTCGGCAAAGGTTGGGTAGAGGATGCCAAACCTCACTCTGGATAGGACAATCCCTCACTAATAGGACCAGCCCTCACCAGATAAAGTGGAGATATAAATAAAATGGATTGGGTCAAAAAGAGAAAGGTGAGATGGATGTGTGGGGTAAGTCCCAGGGATGGGGTATCAAGTGAGGAACTAAGAAGGTGTCTGGGAATATGTAGTATCAGTGAGGTGATACATACGAAAAGGATAGGTTGGTTTGGACATGTGAAGAGAGAGGATGATCAAAACTGGGTGAAGAAATGCCAAACTATGATATACTGTATATATATATACAGTATGCTGTATATGGTATTATATATTACTTTCCTTCTTTCCCAGAGATCATTATTCTGGTTGGTGTTGTAAGCCCTGGTCCCTCCTCCCTGTGTTGGTCTGGTGGTCGGGAGTTATAATGCAGGAATCCGGATGTTTTTGTTAACATACACGTTTTCTATTGGATGGGAATGTGAAAAAGAAATGTATAAGGGTGACTATACTATACTGTACTATCTCTCTGGCAATTGGATTCATATAGCTGGTATTTTTGGTGTATTTTTCCGTTTCCCTCTTTATATATACGTTCACTTACCTTGACTGTCTTATCGTAATGGTATTTTATTAATGACATATTAGTTAGACTTACATTTATCTCAATATTTTGTGTTTACTTAAACGTGAAATTTGAATTGTCATTTTTGGTGTGATGTTACATTGCGATCAATACCTGTATTAGCCTGTAAGTTAAGCTTTACTACATACTTAGAGTCACTTTAAAGGGGAGGCAGCTGCTTTTTGTGGACTCCCTTCTCCCTCATGTTTAGCCCAACTAGGATTGAGATTATATGACTTTCGTTTCATTATTTTGATAATTTTAAGACCATTCACCCCTTTTCTTTGTCAATATTAGGGCATTTCGTGCTGTTTACTGTAGGTGTCGATTTTTTCATGGCGAGCGATAGCGAGCTTGTGATTATAGGAGGAATTGACCTTCGGCCGGGACATTTTTACCAAAACATTTATAAAATTATCTCGAAGGGGGGGTCTAGGGGGTGAATTTCCAAGCTTGATGGAGGCGTAAGGAAGAAAGTAAAATAACAATATTTTGTTTTTATGTTCAGGACGAGACAAAAGGCAGGTTGCCTGTAACAAGTGTCTCCCCCAAAGTTAAAAGAGTGACAGAGCCGAATTCAAGGGACGTTGGAGTCAAAATGCCTGGACACACTAAGTTTAAAGCAGTCATAGGATGAAGGAAAGATTGATTGAGGGAGAAAGTTCCAGAGTTCACTTGTTTAGTAGAAGAAAGACTGAGAAAATTTGCCAACTCTTGGGTTGGAGAGCTGGACAGAATAGGAATGGGACTGTGTTGAAAGGCAAGTGGCTCGCACTCGCTGCAAGGGAGGGGTTATACACTGATAGAACTCTGAAGAACACTGATTGTTATAATAGTGATAGAAGAGTGAAAGAGATGCAACATTGCGGCGTGTAGAAAGAAATTGTAGGTATCTAGTAAGAGGAAGCGAGTTGATGAGGCGTAATGCTTTTAATTCTACTCGTTCGAGAAGTGCGGTATGGGTAGAGCCTCCCCACACATGCGAACAATATTCACTACAGAGGTGCACAGTGCCCCGATACAGAACAAGAAGCTGTGCGGGGGTGAAGAACCCACGGAGATGGTTGAGCACACCCAATTTCTGGGAAGCTGTTTTAGCACGAATGGTAATATGATCTTTACAAGAATGGTCAGATAATGAAGATACACCTAGAATATTGAGAATATGAAGGGTTTAGTTGTGTATTGTTGAAAAGAAGTTGATAGTCTTGTGGAAGATTGTAATGGAGAGATACATGGAGAAACTGGGTCTTGGAGGCTTTGAAAGTAACAAGATTTTCTCTGCCCCAATCAGAAATAATTGAAAGATCAGAAAATAGGCATTCTATGGCCTCGCCATTTTTGTTTTGGAGTGCTTGCATTCAGGGTTGATGTGAAAAACTAGTTGAATAGTGTAAGGTAGAGTCATCAGCATATGAGTGGATAGGACAAGAGGTACAGTTGAGGAGATCATTGATATACAGTATATTAGAAAGAGAATTGGAGACTGGACAGAACCCTGAGGAACACCGGAGTTGATCGGATGAGGAAGTGAATAATGGCCGTTCGTAACGGCAGATATGAAATGATCTGAAAGGAAATTTGAGAAAAAGGCACAGATAGAGGGATAGAAACCGAAGGAGAGTACAGCGGGTAAGCTAACATATTGTGCATTTTTTTATAAAAGCACCAATTTTGGCACAGAGGTAGACCAATATATTATGAACAAATTTGGATGTGGAGCCATCGCCCAACTGTCCCCTGGCGGCCGTGGTGGCCATTTTCCAAAATGGCCGCCAGCAGACACCCAAAAGACACACAGAAGTTAGATAAAGTTTGCTGCTGAAGGTTTTAGTGAATGTTTATTGAATGTTTTGAATCAAGACATGCCAGATAGCTCTTAGTCACATTTTGGGAGATGCTGCTGATATTAATTAACATATTTAGGCTAATTGCAGATGAAATGGCGACAAGGAAACCCATGATCAGGCATCAAATGCTGACATTCCTTGTGAATAGGCTAGATTCATTTAAGTTGTGGAAATGTTATCTGACCTTCTTCCTCTGTCTGTCAATAGCTATTCATGGACACTGCCCACGCCAATTAAGATGCCAATCAACAAAATTATTAACACAATTATGCTAATTACATCGATAATACAACAACAATAACAGAACCAGATAGTGATAATTATGGTGGCTTGCTCTCATCAGATCAATCCTGGGCAAGTCAAATGTTATACTTCTGTGGTCAATGGACACTACTACATTTAATTATCATGTTAATTAACACATAATCTGCTAAATGCAATATGCAGATAAGTTCAAAGTTTTACAGTACCTGTGTACTGTCTGGAACAGTTCAGAATCTTCATCTTAAGTTTGCAAATTCAGTTCTGAGAGTACTCCCCGTCGCAAGCACACAGTGGTGTGCATTCCAGACTGGCCTTCTTGCACTTGCACTTCATGATGCAGCCGTTCTGGCATTTGCAGGAGACAAGCTCCCGGCAGACCTTGGATGCCTCGGGGAGCGTTGTCCAGAGAGGTTCGTACATGTCGCTGGTCTTGATCCAACCCCAGTCGGTTGGTGATGGCAATGTTGGTGCAGGAACCAGGGCCAAACCCCAGACATATCCGCCCTGGTATATTGCTCGTCGGACGTGCTGCTTCAGGGCTGCACTAGTCGGTGGGATTAGCTGGACATTTCTCTTCTTTGCAAACAGTTTGCGGCGTGCCTTGTCGATATCGGTTGCGTGCTTGTTCTGTCGTAAAGCAGGATGACGAACCTCTCGATGGTGTGCATGGCATCTTCATCAATATGATCCGGTGAAGTGGAGAGGTCAGTGAGTGTCTGGGTCACCTGAGGTAGAGCTGCCCACACTGCTCATGCTGTCCTCTTGCCATGTCCGGCGAAGCAGGAGACCGTGTCGCAGCCCGTCAAAGCATGAAACATCGGTAGTGCCTGTGCTTTCTCAGGGCCCAGAGCCTGCGCCATCTCATGGGCTGCCAAGAACCGGAAAGCCTTGCCCGTGCCGAAGGACACCCACACTTCGGCTTCCTCCTCCAGGGTGCGTGCCAGAGCCACTGCCAGGACAACAACATCAGTGTCAACTGTGCGGATGAGGATCTTCTTGTGGCCATCATGCGGCTGTCGGCTTCTTCGTGGTTGCAAGGAGCCAGGGCTGCAGTATCTAGGAGCGGTGGCTTGCTCAAGACATCATCTCCTTCAGTGATGACCAGCTCCTTGTCTGCAAGCTGGAATGAGTCGTGGAGGACGCCAGAGAGGAAGCTGAACAGCTCTGTCTTGTTCTCGTCGACTCTGAGGAAGCTGGCCCAGTTCCCGGGGATCGTTGCACCACCCACCACATGTCTTCTCACCCCTTTTCCGCGCTTGGCTCTTGCAGTACCCTTCAACGAGTCTGTATTGTAGCGGTCCCACACCAGGTCAAGGCGCATGGCTTGATGGAGTTTTGAGAGTTTGTAGGGCACAAAGACCTGATGTGCATACTCGTTGAAGCTTTTTGCTGTAGCTGGCTTCAGCATATGGATGATGACCACTCCATCTAGCACAATGCAGCTGGTTGGAGGAACCTCTGACTTGGGCTGACTGAGGTCTTCTAGACAAGCGAGAAGATCACTCTTGACACACAGCCGGATGCCACCGCCATCTGATAGTGCAGGGGGGCAGGCTTGGTTTTCATGTTGGAAGAATTCCTCTAGATTCCCATCCAGGTTCTGGCACCCGACATACAGATGAGAGAACAGGTCCACGTCATTCTTCAGGGATTTCATCTGCTGCTTGCCCTTTCCCGGAGGTTTTGAAGCAGGCTGACCGAAGATTTTCAGCTTGTTTCTGTGGATGGCATCTCCTATGGGTTTCGTTCTCTCCACCAGGCGTTCTCTGACGAAGTTGTCAAACTGCAGCTGACCCACTTCGTGTGCATGACGGAGGGCGTCTATAGCTCCAGGTGGCGCGATCTCCTTGGTGTCGAGTACCAGCAGATCTTGACTCTCCTCTTCAAATGGATTCCCGAAGTCTTCCATCACGTTGACCATCGACTGTACATCTTTCAGGAAAGCAGTCTGCACACTTGCTGACTGGTCATGGTGCCTTGTGCCTTGTGGTCTGTTCCCCGGGTCAGTTTCATCGTGGAACTGTTCGATGAGCGTGGCAACCTCTGGTCCTGCCACCATGCACCGTCGTAGAGCGCTGGGGTTGTCAGTCAGGCCCACTGCACTTCCGTCTCCTTTGATGGCAGCATTGTTCTGCTCGTGGGCCTGATCGACGGGTATGGCGGAGAACGACCTCTTCGTCTTCTGGACGGTGAAGTTCCCAGCTCGGAATTCCTGGGCTATTTCAGGGTGTGTCGTCGGCAATTCCACCATGTCTCGCAGATGCACAGGAATCCAGCGCGCGTAGTTGGTGTGATCCAGGGCATGGAACCACACTGCTAGTTCTCTCAGGGCATCTACGTACATCGCAAACGACGCTTGGCGCAGAGAGCGCACATATACCAGGACCATCACCCCCAGTTGCAGGACAGTTGCCTAGTAGTCGAACTGGGGGCAGGTCTCCTCTTTTTGCTGGCACCAATCGTCGAACTCCAGCTGCTCGTTGCGTGCGTCACCCAGCTGGTCAATGTAGTGGTTGTAGGCGTGCTGCTGCAGGGTGAAGAGGGCTGCTGCTGTCACTTGATGAGCCCTCCTGGTTCGACTGACATGGGATGCCCGCAGGAAGGAGTCCGCTGTCCCGGCACTGGTGATCTCTGCCTGAACCAGTGCTTGCACCCATCCGCTCCCTTGCAGCCAGTCACCAAGGGTCTTCAGTGCTGCCATCTCGATATGAAGACTGCCGAAGAGGACGACAAACTTCTCTTCACCATACTCCTGTGGCCACTTCCACTGGATTTGCTTTGCCAAAGCAAACAGCGGCTGGTCGAATGTGACCACTGGAGTCTGGCCAGGGTTGAGATGTTCCACTGCAATACTGACCACATCCATGGAGTGCTTGATCATAGCCACAGTGTGGGCGCTCTCCAGGAAGAGTGGGAGCAGTGCGGTGGGACAGATGGCCCGACTGGCTGGCATGTCCTGCTGGCTTGCGTGGTATGCAGCCCATGAAGTGTTCTCCACTGGAGAAGTTTCTTGTAAGGCGACTTGGGTGTGTTTTAGCCAGAGATGCTCTCTTTCAGCATGTTGCTTGAGGTCGCTGGTGCTGCTCAGGGATGTCACGCTGGTAGCCGGCACGGGGGTGTTCTTGATGCTGCCGACGGATGGGACATCTGTATAGTAGTGCGGCAAACGGTCAACTGTTTTGAGGCCTCTTTCGTTCGGCCCTCCGAGGATGATGATGCTGCGGTCAATGCCGGCCCCAGGGACCGCAGGGTGTTGCATGAGGGAAATAGCAGTCCCATGGAATGACTGTTTTGCTGTGGTGGAACTTAGGTTGTGGTCGATATTGTCTACCGCGGCAGTCGTGAAGACTCTGCCTCTCATCTTCGGAGGGCAGACTACTTGCTCCTGGTGGTAGAGGCGGCAGGCACTGTTCCCCAGCTGTGTGGAAAGGGACAGGATCCGATCATAGGAGATTGAAATCCCCATGTGTGCCAGCCTGTCGACGAGCTCCCTCTTGCGCGTGTGTGCATGTAGCATTAGGCCGATGTAGGATGGAACTGGCGTCTCCTGCGTGGTGGCGTGCCTGACTGGGCGAGGCGTACTGCCTGTGGCGGCCCGTCGGTGCATAACGCTGTTGAACTTGAGGAGCTGGGCGATGCTCAGTACCGCTGGTGTTGTGCTTTCAATCTGGTGCTTGATACTGGGATCTTCCAAGATCATAGTGACCAAGGCAAGCAGCATGGGTGGCACGGAGTCCTGTTGGCATCCTGCAGGAAACCCGTTGAACATCTTGGCATCTCCGATGCTGTGGTGTCTCACAATTTGGGCAGCACGCGCCAGGTGGACAGCATCAAGGTCTCTGTCCAGTTCACAAGCCTATGCTAGGGCATCGCCGAGGTCTTCATTGAATGCAAGCAGGACATCGCGCCCCTGGTGCTGTGCACACATGTTAGGAAAGTGAGCAAGCAGTCTCTGCTTAAGACGGGTCGTGTGCACCCTGCCCTCATGCTTGACTCCCAGCTGTTCCATCCTTGACGTGTATAACTGCGCCAGGTCAGCAAGTTTGAAGACCGGAGACGTCTCGTCATCCATGTGAGCTTCTTCAATAAACACCACCAGCTCTACGAAAGCAATTCCTGCTATTGCGTGTTCATCGTCTGTACCTTGGCCCGCCATTTCCTTAATCTTACGTGCGCGATTGTACAAGTTCAGGAGACAATTTCAGTGGTACTTGGCCTCCTGTGCAACCATGTCCCCAGCGTTCAGTTGCGTCAGGAGGTCCATGTCGTCCAGAATCAGTGCGCACGACCTGACACGCGAGTCCAGTTGGAATGTCGCAGCTTCATGAAGACCAGCACTACCAGGAGCTTCTCCGAAGAAGAAGCATTTCACTTCTTGGTGTTTCGTCTCAGTACTTGATGGTCGTGACAGATATCGAGTTCGCTTGCGGGCAACAACTTCCTCTTCTTCGTCGGCGCCTATTTTCAGGTGCCTCTTCTCAGCTCTGTCTGACTTGGTCTTGTTATACCTCAGCCTGCAGGTCTTGTGGTATCATGTATTGTTGGCGCTCAATGCTGCTTCAACGCCACTGCCTTCATCTAATCGGCTCAACAGAAAAGAGTTGGGGAGCAATCCAAGCTCATTGAACCTTCTCAGATGTCCAGCGAGAATGCTGTAGCTGCTCCCCTTGTCTTGGCGTGTATTCTGGGATGGACTTGTCAGCGACTCTGGCGTAGTTTCTTGGCATATGAAGCATAATGACCAGTCTGTCTCTGTTGCTGGCTGGGCGGAGGTAGACGGAGCTGCTTCTGCACCACGAGGCTCAACGAGTTTGAAGCTATTCGACATTGTTCTGTAAATGGAAAATGACAAAGTTGTATGAAAGGAGCACTCAGAATCCAAGTGAATTAGGACATGTTCAATTGAGAGATGTTTGTCATGGTTGTTATGCTAATCTATGAATAATTCAATAAATCGATAATAAGATAAGATTCTAAAAACACATGGGCACCTTTCTTTGTTGTTAAGTGCTACCCTACATTAGCAACAACACGCAACATAATGTTTGCACAACATTGCAGATTCAAAACAATAATTTTTTCCTGCACATTTACTCAGTACATCTCATTCACCTAGGGATAAGTCTTCCTCGGCAGCCACATGGCGGCCATTTTGGAAAATGGCCGCCACGGCCGCCAGGGGGCAGTTGGGCGATGGCTCCACATCCAAATGTGTTCATAATATATTGGTCTACCTCTGTGCCAAAATTGGTGCTTTTATCAAAAAATGCACAATAGGTTTGAATATCCTAGGTAAACCGCCCCACTAAAAGTCTCACCAAAGTCCCGAAAGGAGGAAGACCAAGCGTTAGTAAAATAAGCAAGAAGATCACCGGTAGAGTGGCCCTTAAGGAAACCGTACTGGTTATCTGCAAGCAGATTATGATATATACTGTATAATTATATAAATAATTAAAGAAAAAGGTCGTCTCCTGGGCGACCTATATGTGTAGGAGTTATATTTATAATATATATATATATATATATAAACATATAATATATTGCCATGTTTTGTTGTTTTTGTTCAGGCTCAGTCTCGAGTCGGCCAGCCCCAGCTATTGGGTATGCGCCTGATTATCTACATACATGCATACATACCCCTTTAAAAGAACTATGAAGGCCACAATCACACGCCTGAATACGGCACCAACCAGTGAACTAATAACATGTTATCATCTGAACATAGCACTGTTGGAACTGACCTGACAACGGACAGGTTCTCTATATACAGGTATTACAGCAGCTACCATTATCCCTTGCTGTTGCGGACTTTTCTGGAAGCTGTGTGGACAAACCGTAATCTATTATTACTTCGCTCTTCCTCTCTCTCTCTCTCTCTATATATATATATATATATATATATATATATATATATATATATATATATATATATATATAGTAGTGGCAATAGATTCTCCTTGGGGGAAGCGGAGTCTTATAAGGGCAAGCAACACCAAGGTAAACACGAACATCTTTATTCTGGTACCGGTAACGTTTCGACATTAACATATGTCATCATCATCCCTAAATCAATAAGAAATAAATGTATTAATACATTATGTTGACATTTAAAGCAAATATATTTTTAATAATAATTTAGAAAAACATAAACAGTTAGAAATCGCGAAAAAAGAGATAGAAACAAACACAAACAACAGCAACCGCTAAACCATAATTATGTGAACTACGTGTAGATATTGTAGGCTAAAATATACACAATACCTTAGAAACATAATAGGTTGGAGGTTGGAGCAATCCTCTATTGTTTATCAATATAAATGTAGCTGCTGTAATGCAACTTATATAGGCCAATCAAAACGGCACTTAAACACGAGGGTTGCGGAGCACCTGGATCGATCTTATAGAACTGGACTTCCCATTTCTAAACCATCCTTTTCAGCCATTCAAGACCATTGTGAACCTTTAGGCCATTCCATTAACAAAAAAGAGTTTTCAGTAATTTTCAGTTGTTCTGGTGACACCACCCGGTTAATAGCAGAGTCCCTCCTCACTCACCATCTTAAGCCCACCTTGGGCACCCACGAATTCTCCGCCAACCTATTATGTTTCTAAGGTATTGTGTATATTTTAGCCTACAATATCTACACGTAGTTCACTTATGGTTTAGCTGTTTCTGTTGTTTGTGTTTGTTTCTATCTCTTTGTTCGCGATTTCTAACTTTTTATGTTTTTCTAAATTATTATTAAAAATATATTTGCTTTAAATGTCAACATAATGTATTAATAAATTTCTTTCTTATTGATTTAGGTCTGATGATAACATATGTTAATGTCGAAACGTTACCGGTACCAGAATAAAGATGTTCGTGTTTACCTTGGTGTTGCTTGCGCCTATATATATATATATATATATATATATCTATGGCCTGACGCCGTGATCGCCGAAGGATTGGTCACGAACGAACCGCCCCCATGCACCTCTGTCCCCAGTCAGTCGTCGTCCCTCCTCCCAACCAGCACCGCCTTCATCCATATGCTTCTTAACTCCATCCTTCCACCTCTCTTTCGGTTTACCTCTCCTTCTCTGTCCTTCCACCTCGCTCTCGTACACTCTCTTAGTAATTTTCTCGCTTCCCATACGTTCTATGCTTCGCTTCTGTAAGTCAGTGCCGGGATTACCACACTATCATGCAAGGACTTCTCCACTTCCATACTGACCACCCTATTTCTTGTTACTGCTTTCAGCATTCCTACAACCCTCTTCCCCTGTTGCACCCTCTCCTGCATTTCTTCATCCAAAGTCCCATCTTTACTCAACACACTGCCCATCTCCATAGCCTGTCGATTCAACTTCACCTTACACTCTGTGGCTTCACCCCTTTCGAAGACCATAACCTTGCTCTTCCCCGCATTTACCTTCAGATTCCGTTTTTCGCACACTGTTCCAAACATGTTTACCAGACCCTGCAACTCCCATTCATTATCGCTCATCAGAACTGTATCATCAGCAAACAGCAGTATAGGTAGCTTCTACTAATTTTCCTCCCTTTTCAGCGATACATCCACATCCACTACTCTTCCTTTTATTTATTTCATGACTCCATCCATATATACAGCAAACAACCATGGGGACATCACACACCCTCGTTTCAAACCCACATTCAGATCAAAGGACTCGCTCTGCTCATTCTCCACACGTACTGCTGCCTTTGCACCATCATACATGCTCTTCACTGTGATTCCCCAGTGACTCCCAGTGAGTCCTGGTGATTCTGGTGAGAACTGAAACTGAAACCGAAACCTGTCCGCGAATCAGATACGAATCACTGAGAATCACCAGGACTCACTAGGAGTCACTGGGGAATCACTGGGGATCACTGGGAATCAACTGGGAGTCACTGCGAATGGTCCGATTCGTGGCAAGACTTTAAACACGGTGAACATTTTGTCGGACAGGGCCAATCGCCCGCGAGTGGTTTGGAGTCACTGGGAGTCAAACAGGAATCACTAGGATATCTCTAGAGTCACTAGGAGTCATCGATTTTTCACCGCAAATTGGCCCAGGAATCCGAATTTTCAGCTACTCCTAGTGATTCTAGCTCGCATTCGTGACTGTGTGAAGTACCCTTTAATAAATATATGATTCATATAAACCTGTAATACTTCTCACGTGAAAGTATAATATACAGTATACGGGTAGTTAACTTTTCTTGGTCAAAAGGAGGAGATTGTAGGCAACAATCGATCAGGGCTAGACGCAGGTGAGGTTATAGGCATGTGATAAAGAGTCTCTGGAACTCCTGTTTCATTTGCTTGACCTCTTACAGATTTTCTTTGTGCCTCATTTACACTGAGAGCAATCCAGCTAGCTCTCACAAACACCTCCTCTTCCTATCCACTTCACTACACTAAACATGCACACCACACTTCATTCCTGCACACCAAAATTTAAAAAAACAAAATGATGAATTCTAGCCCAGCCTCGGAGTCCCCAGGGGGGGACCATAAATGCCCCCACACCCGACCGACCATCCCCTGATGATCCCACAAAATTACCTGCACCTCGGCCTGTTACTCTTTCTATTAATTTCTGCAACATTCGCGGACTTTCCTCAAACTTTCACTCTGTTGAGCACCATCTCTCCTCCTACAAACCTGATCTTCTCTTCCTCACCGAAACTCAGGTGTCTGTAGCAATATCCAGCAGTCCCTTCTCTGTATCCTCCTACTTTCTCTATCCTAGTTTCAAAGCCAAAGGCGGATGTTGTGCATATGTGCACAACAAACTCACTTGCTCTCGTGTTCCCGATTTCGACTCCTCTGAATTCTCAACTTTATGGCTCAAACTTTCCTGTCATTCTCTTACTAAATATTTCTGTGCTGTCTATCTTTCCCCTAACTCTACCAACTTTCCCAAATTCTTTGACTATCTTAACTCTACAGTGGAACACATTCTATCCATTTCTCCTTTCTCAGAAATCTCCATCTTAGGAGATTTCAACGTTCACCTCCGCCAATGGCTCTCCTCTCACACTACTGATCCACCTGGTGAACAAGCCTATGTCTTTTCTATCCTAAATGACCTAGAGCAGATAGTTCAGCAACCCACCCGTATCCCGGATCGCATCGGAGATCGGCCCAACATTCTTGACCTGTTTCTAACTTCTAACCCTTCTTCTAATACTGTCGATCTTTTCTCTCCTTTGGGCTCCTCCGACCATAAACTTATCTCTGTCACCGGTCCTATCTCTCCAGTACGGCCACCCGATCCTCCTAGCCGGCGGCGCTTGTGGCACTTTGGCGCTGCCGACTGGGAGGCTCTCCGGCAGTACTTCTTTGATTTCCCATGGAATGATTTCTGCTTCTGTGGCCGAGGACCCTCGGAGAGTGCTGAACGCATTACCGAGGTAATCCTATCGGGCATGGAAGCATACATTCCATTCTCTTTCTCTCAGACTAATGCTAAAAATTCTTGGTTTACTCACACCTGTTCTACTGCTGTCCGCAATAAGGAGGAAGCATTCAAACGGTACCGACGCCTTAAAACTCAAGACTCTCATTCTTCATATGTTTTTGCCCGGAATCAAGCCAAATCTGTTCTTTGACTTGCCAAACACTCTTTCATCAATAATAAATGCACTGAACTATCCAACTCTAGCTCTTCCCAAGCTTTCTGGCATCTAGCCAAAAACCTCTCCAACAATTTCTCTTCCTCATCTTTCCCTCCCCTTTCCCACTCTGATGGCACAACCATCACTTCTTCCGCTGACAAAGCTAAACTCTTCGCTCAAACTTTTGCTAGAAACTCCACCTTGGATGATTCCGGTGCTATTCCTCCCTCTCCGCCCTCCTCTCTCTTACTTATGCCTAATATCCTAATTTCTTCTAAAGATGTACTTTCTACCCTCTCTGGGCTTAACACTAATAAAGCGTACAGTCCGGACGGTGTTACTCCTATTGTTCTCAAAAACTGTTCTTCCGTGCTGACTCCCTGCCTAGGCAAACTCTTTCGTCTCTGTCTATCCTCTAACGTCTTCCCTTCATGCTGGAAGTTTGCTCACATTCAACCTGTCCCAAAGAAGGGTGACCGCTCTCAACCCTCCAACTACCGTCCAATTGCTCTCATCTCTTGTCTTTATAAAGTTTTTGAAACTATTCTTGCTTCCAAATTTCTTAAGCATTTCTCTTCTCATAATCTGCTCTCAGATCGCCAGTATGGCTTCCTTAAGGGTCGCTCTACTGGTGATCTTCTTTCATATCTTACTAACTCTTGGTCATCCTCCTTTCGGGACTTCGGTGAGACTTTTTCTATTGCACTAGACATATCGAAAGCCTTCGATAGAGTCTTGCATAAATCTTTAATTTCTAAACTACCCTCTTTCGGTTTCTATCCCTCCATCTGTGCCTTTGTCTCTAATTTCCTTTCCGGCCGTTCCATAGCCGCGGTTGTGGACGGCCATTGTTCACTTCCTCACCCTATAAACTCCGGTGTTCCTCAGGGCTCTGTCCTATCTCCTATTCTCTTTCTAATTTTTATAAATTATCTCCTTAACTGTACCTTAATTCCCATCCATTCATACGCAGACGATTCAACCTTACACTACTCCATTAGTTTTTCAGAACGCCCCAGCCAGCAATCCCTCAACGATAAACGTAATGAAGCCATAGAACTCTTAAATTCTGATCTAAATACTATTTCCAATTGGGGCAGAGAAAACCTTGTTAACTTTAATGCTTCCAAAACCCAATTTCTCCATCTATCTACCCGTCAGGATCTCCCAGCGGACTATCCCTTATTCTTCAACAATACAAAAATCAACCCTTCATCTTCTCTCAATATTCTTGGTGTCTCTTTTTCTTCTGTTCTCATTTGGAAGGACCATATTACCAGTCTTGCTAAGGCAGCCTCCCAGAAGCTGGGTGTGCTCAACCACCTTAGGGGGTTCTTTTCCCCTGCACAGCTTCTTGCTCTGTACAGGGGCATAGTGCGCCCTTGTATTGAGTATTGTTCACATGTGTGGGAGGTTCCTCTCACACCGCTCTCCTAGACAAAGTTGAAAGGAAGGCCTTTCGTATCATTAACTCCCGTCCACTCACCAACTCTCTGCAACTCTCTGCAATCTCTCTCTCTCCGCCGCAATGTTGCATCTCTCTCGCTATTCTATCGCTACTATAATAATCATTGTTCCTCAGAGCTATCCCAGTGCATACCACCTCCTTTATGTAGGGCACGTGGTACCCGTCTTGCAACTCAATCCCACCCCTACTCTGTGCAACTCTCCAACCCATGAGTGAAATGTTACTCTCAAACTTTCTTCTACTCAACAGCGGAGCTCTGGAACTCTCTCCCAGAATCAGTCTTTCCCTCTTCCTATGACTTAAATTGCTTCAAACTCCGTGTCCAGGCATTTTGGCTCGAACGTCCCTTGATTTTGGCCCTGTCACTCTTTCAACTATGGGGGAGGCACTCGCTATAGGCAGTTATGCCTTTTGCCTCCCTCAATCACATAGAAAAAAAAAAAAGAAAAAAAGCATTATAAATAGGCCTAGTATTAACCTGTGTAAGTACAATTTCCCACAAGACATTGTATTTACCCAATGATTGTGTGTAGAGAAGGAAATTACGGTAGTTGAGGTAATTAAATGATATGAACAATGTATGGTCAATGTTACAATACCCTACTTGTAGTCTACAGGTTCTGCAACTCCCCTTACCTAACATAACGAGAGTGGTGGAGACGTGTTTTTATGTGTTTTGAAATGTCAAGTTCGTTTGGTGGTGGACAGTGGAGTTTGGATTACTACTTCGAGGGGCGTTGTAGTCGCCGGGGTAGACTTTGAGCCAGCGTAATCATGGCTTGGTTGTTTAGGGGCCGTTGTAGTCGCCGGTTAATAATCTAGAAGTTCTTCAACTCCCCTGACCTAACTTAAGCAAACTAACACAACCTATAAGTGTTACCTATTTTAGGTAATCGTATGAAATATTACAGAACTCGATAACGAATGAAAACAAGAAGGTGGGAAGGATTAACTATCCACTATTTAGACAATAGTTTATATATATTTGTTTCTTAAAGTATAGTAAGCATTGATATTATGACCTTACGGTACATAATAATACAGACTTATCGTATTATAATAATGTCTGTAATGATGTATGAATACAGTCACAATACTTAATGATGATATTAGAGGACTGTAGTTATAGTGTCCGTGGGTCGGTGGTGAGCGTGCATGTGGCTTGGCACAGCTTTGGGGGCCCTTATATAGCTGCTGTGCACAATGGTGGCCATGCCTAGCATACTCGCACCTCATTCCTATCAAATCCCAGTGATGCTCGGTGACTCCCATGAGTGACTCCTATATAATTCCCAGTGATTCCTATATTACTCCTATCGACTCTTATATTACAGCAATCCGAAATTTTAAACTTTTCAATAACTCGCACTTCATTCCTGGTTTTATCCTGGTGATTCTCTTTGATTCCCAGTGACTCCCAGTGATTCGCAGGTACACTCCCACTGGTTCCTACGGTGTTGTGAGTGCACAGGGAATTGCAGACATTCGCGGTCGTATTCCCAGGAATCACCAGGAATCATTACTCCTAGTGATTCTAGCTCGTATTCCTGACTGTGTGAAGTACCCTTTAGAAGACATATTCCTCAGTGGTTACCACACACTCCTCTTTCCCTTTTACCCTTATATAGGGGGACTATTATGCCTGTCTTCCAGTCATCAGGTACACTCCCCTTCTCCTATGGTAGTTTACACATTTTCCATACCCATTCGATCACTACCTCACCACCATACCTCAGCATTTCCCCACACACGCCATCTATTCCTGGTGTTTTCCCCAACTTCACTCTTTTCATGGTTTCACACACTTCTGACCTCCTGATCCCCACCTCCTCCTCTACTACTTCTCTTCTTCTTCCTCCCTTACCCCATCCAACTGTTTTCTGGCGCTTCATTCCTTACATTTAGTTATTCGTTGAAGTATTCCCTTCATCTTTTGATTCTCTCATGCTTCTCGGCTAGCACTCGCTTATTCTTATCTTTCACACCCTTACTGTTTCCCTTGCTACCTTCCCTAACTTTCTTGACTCCTTTCCAGAAGTTCCTTACACTCACTTCATTCTACACTCAGATTCCTTCCAAATTCCTCATCTACTCTTCTCTTACTTTCCTTCACTACTCTCTTTACCACTCTCTTTTTCTCCACGTACCTCGCTCGTTTCTGTCTCTCCAAATCTTTATTCCCTCTTCTACCCAACCACTCTCTATACGCTTTCTTCTTGTCTTCCACAGCTATTTATACCTCTTCTGTCCACCATGCTGAACATTTCAATCCCCTCCCTCTTCTCCTTACTCCACACACCTCCTCACATGATGCCAAGATATCTTCCTTAAACACTTTGCTCATCTCCTCCACTTCCTCCATACCTTCCAGGTCAAACCTACCTAGTCGTCTTTATGCTGCTCTCCTGTACTCTTCCCTGATTTCCTCTTCCTGCAACCTCTCCACCATCCTCGCCATTCCACCTTCCTCTAGCCTACCTCCAGCTCTCCTCACCCACTTATTTTGTATCCTAGTTTTAGCTACTACCACATAATGGTCAGACAGACGCCCTCCAATAACCCTATACACCCTAGCATCCAGCATAGATGTCTTCATTCGTTCATCCATACGTATATAATCAATCAGTGCCTTTCGTTCCACCACTGTCTTATCCTTATCCTTCTTCCTCCACACCACTTTCCATCTGTGTATTATTCTGTGTCAGAAGAAGGTGTTGGCTATCCATAGCCTCCTCCCCACACATACGTCCACGAGTGCACTACCATTCCCATTCCTCTGACGGTACCCACCACCCTCCCACCTCTCTATCAACTTCCTTGTCACCCACCTTCCCACTCATATCCATTCACATCATATATATATATATATATTAACAGAGTCAAAACTGTACTCAACGCCATCTTGATTTTCACTTACTTCTTTTCAATTTCTTTACACATTTTCGGCCCACATCAGGGAAGCCATCTTCAGGTAAAACAACTGATCCTTAAACAAAATGAAACCTAAAATTAATGCAAAGTAAAAGTTGATCAAATATAATTAAATATTTAAAGTTTAGCAAAAAACATGAACACATTCTATCATCCAAGATCACAAAATAAACGTAAATAATCAATACAAATTTAAAAAGACCATTACATTTTATCAATACAATAAACATGTTTCTATAATATTCCCCCCCAACAAACACATCGTAAAAATGTTACTTCCTAAGCCAGCAAGAGAAGGATAAAGTACATCCACACTAAAGAAACTGCCGTGGACAACTGAAGGTTAACACAAATATAAGTGAGAACTGATCAATCTACACTGAAACCCAAGAAATATACTAAACATTAAGAAAAATAGCTATCAAACAGCAACTATCTAGACTAAAAGCTTCGAAATCACACCTAATCATTACAATAAACCCTAAATGATATCATAATGAACCCTAAATGACATTATCACTAAGCTACAGAGACACACAATTAAGAGTTAATTGAAATGTTAAGCTCAGGGTTGTCTTTTTGTATAAGCAATTTCTCTCCAATGAGTGCTTCACTTTGACTCTTTAATCTACCAATTATTTGAAAATTATCTATTGTGTACGGATGATCTTGTTCTCTCGCATGATTTCTAATGGCGGAAAATGACATTTGTTGCAACATTTGACCGGATCTGTGACTCACTAATGTGCTCGAACATTTTAACCTTGAATGATCGTCCTGAACATCCAATATACCTGGCCTGACAGCCAGGACATGTGCATTGATAAACAATGTTCGAGCACAATTGGTTAGGTATTTGATCCTTATGTCGGAAAAAGTTATTAATTCTAAAGTCATTAGTGAATACAACTCGAAAGTTGCTAGCCGGGAAATTGTTACTCAAAAGCTTCAGCAAATGTTTTCTATACGGTGCCCTAGGCCACCGACGGATGTACCAATATTTTATATATATATATATATATATATATATATATATATATATATATATATATATATATATATATATACCTGTATAATATATATATATATTTTTTTCTTTCTTTTTTATTGGTTATACTCCCAACCGCTCCCAACCTGACTTAAACCACCGACAGTCAGGACGAGTGTCCATGTTTTAATCCACTACACAACCGGCGTGATAAACGATACTTGAACTTTTCCTATTAAGCTGAAGGGAAGTCCTACTTGGAGAATGTATTTCAGATCATACACAAGTCGTAGCATCCATATTCCACGATACCATACAGGGTTTGGCCTAGCTGTCGGTGGTTCGAGTCCGGCTTGGAGTATACACACATTTAATAGCTCACAGGTATTTGTGATATATACACTATATATATATATATATATATATACTGTATATATGTATATATATCTATATCTCTCTCTCTCTATATATATATATATATATATATATATATATATATATATATATATATATATATATATATATATATATATTTATATACTGTATAATGTATATAGATAGATAGATAGATTGACCATGGCTATCGTTAACCCTTTGAGGACAATGACACATTTTGATAGTTTATTATTGCTATTTTTGGACGATTTTCTCTTTTGATGCCCACCAACCCTTCCTAAGCTTTATAAAATCATCTACATATACCCATAATAAACTGCTATAACGCGTCATAATCCTCAAGGGGTTAATGTTTGGGGGTCTTAGTACTGTACAGTCGGCCAAATTAAAATGTAAAACTTGCAAACTAAACAAACCAAAATTGGGACAAGGACAATATAAAGTCAAATTAAATTATCAAAATCGCTATGTGGAAACAACGTTTACTAAAATGAAAATTATTAAATAAAAGAACACAATCCACCACATAGGGTGTACATTACTACATGAGCAAGTTAATCTGTTTCCCAAGCAAACTAATCGCACATATAACAACGCACTATCGTCACGTTAAAGGAAGTAGTCAAGTTTGGGAAGAGATGTTTCGGCATCAAGAATAACTTGATCAATATTTGGTATCAGCAATATGTAAAACTTGATTTATTCGTTTCGAGTGAGATATACAAACATGTTCCTACACTAACCCACCCTATTCAAAAAAATTGAGACATAAATACAGCACAGAGCGAGCCAAACATAATGACAGCTGAGACACGACATATTAGCGCTACCGTAGTTAATTTTGGGCTTCATTTTCATAATTTGAATATGAATGTAATTATTTGAATGCCCTCTGTTGTTTTTTGTCTTTGTATGAAGGTTTGTTGTCAGTAAAGTACTCATCTCAATAACAAATATTGAAGCCTAAAAATAATGTGGAAATGTTTAACAATGGACATAACAAAGTAGTCGGCACATAATATATGAATGTAATTATTTAAATTCCATCTGTATTTTTTGTTTTGGTATGAAGGTTTATTGTAGTTTAATCAGTAGAGTAATAATTTCGGTAACAAATATTAAAACCTATAAACATAATGTGGAAAATAATAACAACACAAATGGCGCATGTGTAGAGGGGCTTTTCTTCCTGTCTATTAAGATAATGAAACTTTCCTGAATACAAGAGAGAGAGAGAGACAGAGAGAGAGAGAGAGAGAGAGAGAGAGAGAGAGAGAGAGAGAGAGAGAGAGAGAGAGAGAGAGAGAAACAAAAAAAAGTGGGGTGGTCTTTGGGAAGGAAGTACAGTAGATGTTAATATTCATGATGTACTTTTTGAGAAAGGTTATGCCTTTACACGTATGGCGATTTAACCCCTTATGCACCGGCGACCCCTTTCTCCCGCATGTTTAGCACCAATGCTTTTAAGATTGTCAGACGTTCGCCCCATTAGTTTGGCGATTTTAAGAACTTTCGCCCCATTTCTGTACAATTTAAGACCTTTCGTGCCACTTAGGTGTCCTGGCGAGCGAAAGCGAGCCTGTAATTTAAGAGGATCCGGCCTTCGGTCGGGACATTTTCTACCGAAAAATTTAAATTGATCTTGAAAGGTGGTCTAGAGGGTGTAACTTTAACCCTTTAACCCTTAACCAACGGTGACCGTCATATGACGGGCGAGAGATAAATGGCCTATCCCGCGGTACCCGTCATATGACTGGCTGCATTCTGAGCACATTAGGGGCTCTGAGAGAGAGTATGTGCGTTGGGAGGATGATAGGCGGGGTCTGACTGCTAGGCACCACCACTGGGCCGGTTGTGGGACTACCACCGCCTACCTCCACACCTCTGGCCTCGTGAGACAAGGAAAAATCTGAGGAAATTGCCTTATTTTAGGGTTTTTCACCTCCGGTTGGGCATTCGCTACAGGATAATCCGTGGTGGTACAAGGATGATTCACGTGTCATTGGAAAGCTCTATTATCGCCCTTTCACGGATACAAACTTGTATTGTGCTCTGGCTCTTGTTTGTGCATGAAAAAGTGCATGGAATGAAGCTCGTTTTCGGTAAATATGCCCGCTTGGCAGGTAGTTGATGTTTCAAATGGCCCCGATTGTTGGGTGTTAAGGATGGGCATGTTTGTTAACATGACCGTGCTGCTGGGCGGGTATATTTACCAAAAACGAGCTTCATTCCATTTTGGTTTTCATGTATAAACAAGAGCCAGAGGATAATACAATTATATATCTGTGAAAGGGCGATAATAGAGCTTTCCATTGACACCTGGATCATCCTTGTACGACCACGGGTTATCTTGTAGCAATTGTGTAATCGGTGAAAATACCCTAAAATAAGGTAATTACCGTAGTTTTTTCCTTGTCTCGCGAGGACGGGCGATGGTGGGGAAACCTAATATGCACCAGTGACGGCCCAACCGTGGTGCCGACCGGTTGAAGCATAGCTGTTGTCCTCATAGCACGCGGACTCTCTCTCAGTGCTCATAATGTGCTCAAAATGGCGCCCGTCATATGATGGGCACTGCAGGGGTGGCCAATATTCTCTCGCCCGTCATATGACGGGCACCGATGGTTAGGTGTTAAAGGTGGTGGTGCATAGGTCAAGATAAGCATGGATTAATTATCGCCAACCTGCATATAACTATCTTGCAAAATGCAATGGCACTGAAATAATTATTATCAATGGTATAACGGATTTTGTGGATCATCTACTCCGGACCTGTGACATCATAATGACGTCATAGAAGTATCCTCATCCCGGACTGGATGGTGGACTTACACTTCTATGACGTCACAGGCCCGGTGTAGACTATCCACAAAATCCTTTATACCATTGTTTATAATTTTGTCAGTGACATTGCATTTTGCAAGATAATTATGTGAAGGATGGCGATTATTATTCCATGTTTACCTCAACCCTTGCACCCCCCCCCCCCCACCCCCCACCCCTGTAACTTGATGGAGGTCTAGGGAACAAACTAAAAATCTCCCCTTACCTGTTTGCCTACAACAGTATCATTTATACCCTTCTGTATGTCATGCCCTAGTTAGTTAGGGTAGTAAACACAAAAATAACATACTATTGTTGATTATCAAGTCATAATGACACATATCATAAACGAGCTTCATTACATGCTCTTTTTCATGCATAAACAAGAGCCATAGCCTAATACAATTATGTATCCGTGAAAGGGCGATAATAGAGCTTTCCAATGACACCTGAATCATCCTTTTACGATCACGGGTTATCCTGTAGCGATCGTGCAACACGAGGGGAAAAAACCCTAAAATATGGTAATTTTCCAAGTTTTTTCCTGGTCTCGCGAGGCCGTGGGTGTGGAATGTTGCAGAGGTAGTGTCAGTCGTGGCACTGGGTCCGTGCCGAACGGTCAGAGCCCACCTATCCTCCTCCCAGCGCGTGGACTCTCTTTCAGAGCCAATAATGTGCTCAAAATCCCGCCCGATTAATGTCGGGCACCACAGGGGTGGCCATTATTCTCTCAGCCGACATATGTCGGGCCCCGCGGCTTGAGTGTTAAGCAGGAAGGGAAGATGGGAGTAATAAAAATCAAAGATGGGAAGGAATGGGCAGAAACACATAAGTTGTGGGCAGGAAGAAGGAAGGAAGAAGGAGACATAAGACATAAGTTGCATTCCATATTATCCTGGCAGTGACATATTTTGTGGGATCAATGGAGCGTAAACTATTCGAATCTGTGTAAGCATCATAAATAGCTATTCACAAAAATCGATGTTATTTGGTTTAAACAATTAAATATGTCTTGTTTTTAAATAGTGTTAAATGTAGAAGCAGAAAACTGATGTGTGCCACCAAAACACAAACACATGAAGCACAAATTTAGTTTACAGATAGTTTCAATTATAATTAGATATATATAAGGATTCCTGAACAATACAGGTATATGTACGTATTTGCAACGTAATTGGCAGGAATCTTTAACAATAAACTGAATTAAAATATAAATCAGCAAACAAAATAAATTTGCAACTTCGAAACCTGGGTGCCTAAAACCAATATTTAAATCAAATTGAGAGATAAACTGTGGGAGACAAGAACACAATAGTTGAAAATGTTGTGTTATTTCGCGAAGTCTGCCAAACCTACAACATCACTAAACACTGTGGTAAGACAAAAAAACAGAGCACCAGGTGGCAGCATTATCAATTAATACATGAAATATTATGACAGAGCATCAGTCTCCAACCGGAGATCCCTTGTATGCACTGCTCTGGACAACAATGGCCTGACACGCTCCCGTTGCCACCATTCCAGCGCGTCTCTCTTCCATTCAATGTGCAAGAAGTCAATACCGTTGCCACCAAACAGGTGGGATACCACAGGAAGTGCGCCAAACAAGCAGGGGTTCAGAACAAGTGTCCCAGACAAGCAGGGCATCACACAAAGTGCATCACCAGTAGCTGATCTAATTGGACCACATGTAATACCCAGCCGTGATAACCAAGAGGAGGAGAAAAATTCATCGAGGAGTTGCACAATGTTGGGAATCGACAGCATCTTCCATAACTTACGATGACCATCAGGAGGGCACATCACCACCTTGGCCAGAACAGGAACCCAAATCACCATTGCCTCCATTCAGACAACTCAAGACAGTTTTGGGAGAAATATTCTGGGACCTGTGATGGACGTTTTGATGTGAAATATAAGTAATCAAGTCATGCTATGCAGTGTATTAACCCATTGAGCCCCATCCTAACAGGTCCGGGGGTATCCATTTAGTATTCAGAAATATAATTATCTTAATCTCATGATTACCTCTCCAGAATTAGATTTTTGCCAAAAACTCGCTCAAAGACAACTGCAGAGGTTGAAGTAATTAAACTAAAGGTTTCTAAACACTCCTGATGGTCACAAAGGTTTTAAACTATCCCTGTAAGGACACAATCGCATCCTGGTACGCGAAAGGGTTAATGTAACGACCAGTTCCAGGTGTTCTTCATATTTGACTATTTATATTTTTATATTGAGCAAAATGAGGTGGCCCAGGTCTGTCTTTGTGTGCTGCTAACTTTGCCCCCCACATCGTATGTTACCGTGTAAATTTGAGACCCCTACGAGCCTTTTGGGAGGCATAACATTATTTAAATAAGGCGAGAATAACCATCGGCCAATGGCTGACCATGGTTCTGGATGTGTTAACCCCTTCCGTACCGGCGACGTTTTTTTCATTGCATTCTGGCTATTTGTAGACGATTTTGATCAGTTTAGAAGGATTTGTGGTAGTAAAAAGGGTTAAGTGAGATAATTTGAAGCCTGATAATTGCTAGAGGACCTTTAAACACTGAATGAAACCGTCTAATAGTAGCCAGAATATAATTAACAGGACGGCGCCGGTACAAAAAGGGGTTATATGATCTGTGCTTGTGGCTCGGTACGGATATACTATAGAGAAAACGAATGACGGGAGAAGCGGAGAGAATAGCATCGAGGAGGAGTGGCATGGAAAGAAGTGCAGACAAGAAGAAAGAAAGGAGAGGAGAAGAGATAACATTGTGGAAAGAAGATGAGAGGATAAAAGTGGAAATAGCAGAAGAGCAGAGGAGATAAGTAAGTTAGAGAAAAGTGGGAACACTAAGTAGATAGTGGCTATATAAGAACTTACATATATAGGCAAGAGTGAGATAGAGAGAGAGAGAGAGAGAGAGAAAGATGCCTGGGGGGATAAGAATGACATAACTCTTCAACTGAGTGAGATGGAGCAAGAAGTTCAAGTGAGCGAGCTGATATTGGCAGGAATAAAGTACGAAGGACTAGGTGAGAGATGATGGTGGAAAGTGGAAGAGTGTAAGAAATGGGCAGTGTTAAAGTGAGATAGTGAAGTGATTTAAAGAAGGAGACTATAAGCTAGAGAGAGATAAGACTCCTTCCAGACTCTCTTGTTTGTGTCTGCATCTCAAGACAGTCACGTTTTCTTATTGTGGTCGGCATCCTGGAATACTTTATCCTTTTGGCTATAGGTTTGTGAAATAATGGAGGAGTTTGATCTGTCGGTGGTTCCTGTAAATCCCTTACAAATTCCGAGGGTTGCCACCTGGGTCTTTCCTGAGCCATCATGCTGCAGGTTTTGTTACAGGCACGAAGGATTCGGTGGCTCTGCAGTCTTTTCTTCATATATTTTTAGAACATTCTTCTAGTCATTGTAGTGTTGTTCCTGTGTATACTGATGGCTCTAAATCTGCATCCAGTGTTGGTTTTGGAGTTGTGTTACCAGATTTAAGCCGTGGAGGTAGTATTCCTTTAGCTGCCTCAGTTTTTACTGCAGAGTTGTCTGCTATAATTTTAGCTCTTAACATTGTTGTTTGCTCACCAGGACACTCATTATACTATTCTAGTGATTCTCAAGAGGGGCTTATGGTCCTGGAATCTTTGAATTCTTCCCATCCTATAGTTTTAACGATTTTGGAGTGGCTGTTTCTCATTCATCTTTGAGGGAAAAGAGTGAATTTTTGTGGGTCACCTCATATGATGGTGTGAAGGGTAAATACAGGGTGGATGGTTTGGCAAAGGCTGCAGCTTCGAGACCTTCACATGCACATTACCCTCTACCTGTCTTTGAACCGCATACTCCACTCATGTTTGCTGTTCGTGCTCGTTGGCATTTACTATGGAATTGCTTTATTATTAACAAGCTCAGGGAAGTTACCAAGTTAGTCACGCCAAGAGTTTGCCCTACCATGCCTCGCAAGTTTGTGACTGCTTCGGACTGCCTCTGTCTTGGACATAGCAGACTCACACACGAGTTCCTCATGTGTGGAGGTGTACAATCGGCATTCTGTGATGACTGACTAGTTCCCCTTACTGTCAGGCACTTGCTGGTTGAGTGTTCCAGTTTGGTCAACTAAAGAGGAGATCTCTTTATGCATTTTTTCGAACCCTCTTCTCCCTAATGTTTAGCCCCATTAGTTTTGAGATTTTTAGACATTTGCCCCGTTAGTTTGGCGATTTTAAGACATTTCGCCCAATTTCTGTCAATTTGAAGACCTTTCGCGCCATTTAGGTGTCGATTCTTTCCTGGGGATATATAGAAAGCCTGTGCTTTAGGAGGAACCGGCCTTCGGCCGGGACACTTTTCTACCGAAAAATGTACAACTTTGGGGTATTTTTTACAGCTTGATAGAGGTCTAGGAAGCAAACTAAAATTATCCCCTTAAGTAAGTGGCTGTTTTGGCGGCACCGGAAGGCAAATAATACCAATACTGTCTCTCAGGTCAGGTATCAGGTGAAAGTATTAAGGGATAAGCCTTTACAACGGCACCTCGTAGCTACTTTGTCTCTCTTCAGTGCTTGGAGGGGAGGCTGGTACTCCTTGGTGTCCATGTTTATTGATTTCTGAAATAAACTGGTCTTCTTTACTTTTTATGATTGCATTGCTTTTACATTGATGTCTAGTTTTAGTCATGATGTTTTGAGGGTTTAGTTTTTCTGCATATATGTTAGCTTGGCCAGCGCTATCATTGAGTATAGATAGATAGAGATGAAAGCATGACGTCACACGGTCATTACAGCGTGTGTCCTATATTATAACCAAAAGACCTCTGTGGTTACTCCTTATTAAATACTCCTTGATATCTGCGTGCCATCCTATATTATAACCAAAAGACCTCTGTGGTTACTCCTTATTAAATACTCCTTGATATCTGCGTGCCATCCTATATTATAACCAAAAGACCTCTGTGGTTACTCCTTATTAAATACTCCTTGATATCTGCGTGCCATCCTATATTATAACCAAAAGACCTCTGTGGTTACTCCTTATTAAATACTCCTTGATATCTGCGTGCCATCCTATATTATAACCAAAAGACCTCTGTGGTTACTCCTTATTAAATACTCCTTGATATCTGCGTGCCATCCTATATTATAACCAAAAGACCTCTGTGGTTACTCCTTATTAAATACTCCTTGATATCTGCGTGCCATCCTATATTATAACCAAAAGACCTCTGTGGTTACTCCTTTTTAAATACTCCTTGATATCTGCGCGCCTGGTTTGTCTGCAGTGTTAACATAGTTAGGGAAACTTCCACATAATGAGGGGGCATTAGATTAAAGAGTGAACGTCTTTAAGAGTTAATTAAGATGGGTAAAAACACATGTAAATTAATTAAATTATAATAGATATATAAAAGTCAGAGAGAAAATAAGTAAGTATACTGTATATATACAATGTATATAATACTTATATATGATGAAGTATAACTCTAAGCAATACAACAAGAATTAAAATGTAATTTTGAATATATTTTATTAGTTATATACATGTTATGTAGATGCTAAATTGTAAAGTTGTATTAAACTGGACATTTTGACAAAATACGTAGTTAGGGTATACTAATGACATCAAACGATATTGTCCCAGCCTGTTTGACGTTGGCAAGTCCCGGATCTCACTACAACAATGGAGGAGGGTAGAGGCATAGAGTACTGAAGGATAGAGCTAAAAGCGTGACGTCACACGGTTATTTTGCCGAGCGTCCTAGGGATTTGGTGGCAGCACTGTTGTAGGGCATACAACCAAAACACCTCGGTTGTTTTTCCTTATTAGATACTCCTTGATATCTGTGTGCTTGGTTTCTCTGCAGTGTTATCAAAGTTAAGGGAAATTCAGCAAAATGAGGGGGCAATAGATTAAAGAGGGAACGTCTTTAAGAGTGATTTAATGTTGGTAAAAACACTTTTAAATTATTTGAAATAAATTAGGTATATAAAAACAAGAGGAAAATATTAGGAATACATATACAATATAAAACAATACTTATATATGATGTAAGCTGTATAACTACAAGCAACACAACAATAATTAAAATGTCATTTTGTATATATTATTAGTTACATGTTATGTAGATGTTAATTTATAAAGTTGCACTAAAACAGGACATTTCACGAATTCCGTTCATAGGTTATACTTATGACATTTAGGGACATTTTGGCCAAGCATGTTTGACTTTGGCAACTCCCCTCTCTCACAACAACAATGGTGGGGGAAGAAGAGATGTGGCTGTGAACCTCCTCATAATGACGACAATTTCACGATGATCTGGCCTTTACAGTAGCCTCTACTTATATCAATTTTACTCTGTCATGTCTATAGAATCTCTGGATAGCGTAGAATTGATTATTAATAGCGTTATTAGTACAAATTAGGGATTATTACGAATTAATGGGTACCCTCCCATTTTCCTTTGCGATCGTGCTGCCATCTCTCGAACGCACGGCACACTATTTTCAGATTTGTAGCGTCTCTCTTTCCTCTCCATCCTTCTGTACTCTATGGGTAGAGGAGGCTTGACTGTGAGCCTCCTCATAATGACGATAATTTTACGATGATCTGGCCTTTACAGTAGCCTTTAGTTATGTCTGTTGAACTCTGGCTAGTTTATTGAGTCTGTGGATAACGTTGATTTGGTTATTCCAGCGTTATTAGTACAAGGTAGGAATTTTTACGAATTAATATGTACCCTCTCATTTTCTTTTGTGACTCTTTACTTCTATTCTTTTTGGGTGCCATATGACTTAGTTGTTGCGGTGTAAATTTTATATCAATCAATCAGTTGGGAGGGTGTTTGAAAAGACGATCTTATAAGGACGTCAAACAAAAGTAACGTGTTGGCAGCATATTAGAGGTGGTGAGTGTATCTGTTGGTATAATAATTTTAATTATTCTGTGTGTACAGTGTAGGGCGGCAGAGAGAGACAGGCGGGGGTCGGGTGAGGGTAACTTTAGTCCGTTCATCCTACTATCGGTTTCAGAGGCCGTGTGGCATCGTTTTTTCGGGAATAACTTATTAACAAACAGTTGGATCAGTATGATATTTTGACACAGCCTTTTTCACACCGTCTCCTAATTTTCGACAATGTAGTGCATTTCCAAATGTGTAGAAATAAACCACTTGTCCTTGTGTCATGAGGTTAAAGTCACACATTAATGACTAAGAAACGGACAGGTTACCGTGGCTTACCTGTGAGAACCACCAAACCATAATTGCTCCTCCATCAACCACGGTAGTTATCAGTCACCACCCAACCCTATTAACGCCTTTAAATTCAAGTTATCTGTCAATATCAAGTATAAATATACAAAATGTATGCATTTTTGTATATTTATACTTGATAATGACAGCTAAATTGAATTTAGAGGCGTTAATAGGGTTGGGTGGTGGCTGATAACTACCGTGGTTGATGGAGGAGCAAAAAGTGGAAGTAAAACAATTTATTGTAATACAAAAGTCATGTATTATGAGAAAATTGATACAAATACAATTACACCATAATAATATGTAAAAGTGACACATATGTATATAATAAGTGACATTCATATGATTAGAAACTATAGAAATATATAAATAAGTGAAAAAAGATACAATAAATTGTATATAAAACGTTTACAAAGCATATAACTAAGTGAAAGTGACACAAGACATAATATTTGATGGCCAAAGTATAATAAACACCTGTGATAACGAATAATCAGTGCCTAATATAACAATAACCTACCTCAATTACTAATAAAACGTACGGTATCGAGTGAAAATGAGCATTATCAGTGACAGTGACACTCTCTAAAGTCTAAAGCATATATACCAAAGTGAAAGTGACACAACACCTAATATTTGATGCCAAAGTATAATAAACACCTGGATAACGAATAATCAGTGCCTAGTATAACAATAACCTACCTCAATTACTAATAAAGCGTACGGTATCGAGTGAAAATGAGCATTATCAGTGACAGTGACACTCTCTAAAGCATATTTACCAAACTGAAAGTGACAAAAGACCTAATATTTGATGGCCAAAGTATAATAAACACCTGTGCTAACGAATAATCAGTGCCTAATATAACAATAACCTACCTCAATTACTAACAAATCGTACGGCATCGAGTGAAAAAGAGCAATATTAGTGACAGTGATAACCAAATACACATACTTTATATAATTGGCCTCAAAATAACTATAAAAATATCAAATAAACATCAAATTCTCAATATCAAACACTAAAATCGTCTAAGGGAGGTAAACACTCTGGCGCGACGAGTGGCTTTGTGTGTGGTAGCCGTGGCCGGGGCGACGCATCCCAACGTGGGAAGAATTTTCCGCCGAAAATCACTCTAATTCCCGCGCTCGCCATTATGCAACCACTGGGGCTAGAGACCTCTACTCAACGGCATTCTACAGACGAAGGTTTGTGCAACATTTTAGTTTTTTATTCATAACATTACATGACCTATTTATTGAGTTACAGGTGAGTTAACACCCGGTACCACAGTACAGTCGCGAGCTAGAGGCCCCGGGTCTGGAGGGTTTAATACTTGAAATTCTGTATACAATAGTAACAACACATTATACCGTATGTGTCTTTTGTGGTGTCCTTGAAATAAATGCTAAATAATGGCAATTACATAATAAAAACCTAACATGTTAAGGCAATTAATTCAGTTCTGCTTCATAACAGTGTTCACAAGTTGGGGTTCAGATGAGTGAGCTTCTCATCATACTGTGGTCGTGTCCGATCGCCTGACGCTTCTTTAATCCTGGCTTCAACTCACCTCAAGCCAAGGGGGTAGAGCTATTAGGGATCGTGACCGTACAGTGTAGTGAAATATAACCTCAGTGTCGGCGGTGTTTGTTCTGGTGATAACAATACTGTGGGCTTCCCGGCTTAACACCAACCTGCATTATTTACAACAAGTAAATGAAGGTGTTAGGAAGGGTAGGAGAGGTTTGTTGGTTGTCTGATGTTATTGAAGGCAGTAGAAAGAGCTACAAGATGAATAGTATTGATGCTGTTGTCGTGGCGGTGCACTGGCTGTAACCGGTAAATACAAATGTGTGAAGTTGAAAATTATCTCCCACGACATGTTTATGTATTGTTTTGATGTACAACACTTGTGGGTAAATTTGCATAATTGCACCATTATGAGTTTTAATTAGAAAACATGACCTTTCTGCTATGTTTTCATGTGATTTGTGTGTTTTGAATCTTTATTTCTTGAGGAAATGCTTCATTATAGAGACACACCCCATTCCCCAAAGTCTATCAATCTAGATGTGACACAGATTTTACAATGTTTCAGAAAGACATTAGCATAACCTATCAATCTTACCTAACCTATCCTAGTATTATGGGTGGGGGCTGCTGCCCCCACACCCCTGCTGGTGGGGTAAAACGGTAAAAGTCCAGTTGGGGTGGAGTGAGTAACCGTAGATTTTCGTAAGGGAGTCAGAGGGGGCGGAATGCCCTTATAATCTATTTCCGCATATTGCCACCTATACCACATCACTTACCTCGTCGTACCTTCCTTTTAAATACAATAATAATTTGCTTAGCTCGAATATGTGTACTTATGCAATAATTCCGACTTGTGTATCCTGAAAGTTCGGTGTATGTTATTGAAAATTATCAATTTTGGACGGAAAGGTATATATTATCGCCTTGGTCTTGGTGTTGGTGTTGGGTCGGGGAGATTGCCTTTATTTTGTTATTGTCACGTACAATATATGAGTTGACTAACGTTTGTCTTTCTTTCCAGACTTCTTGAATTATTCTTTTTGCCTCTTCCTTCGGACATTATAAAGTTTATGTAATTAAATTCAGCCGTCGATTATATCGTGGCCTATAGCTTTCTTATACAATGTATTTCATTCCTATATGTGTCTAAATGCGCGTAGACATTTATTATTATTCCCAGAAAAGAAAAAAAAAGGATAAAATTGAAGACAACCCGGATACAAGCCCCATCGATAATTATCCGTGTTCTAGAAGTTTCATGGACGATACTTCGTTGGTGTACATGTAATTACCGTCGCAAATTCACTATAAGTGAAACACTGAAATACGAGAAACTGTTTACCCATAAACAGGGATCGTGAGATGGGTTTAGACCGTCGAGCACCCTTAAACAGGGAACGTGAGCTGTGTTTAGACCGTCGCACACCCATAAACAGGGAAC
This sequence comes from Paralithodes platypus, assembly GCA_032716605.1. Taxonomy (NCBI): domain Eukaryota; kingdom Metazoa; phylum Arthropoda; class Malacostraca; order Decapoda; family Lithodidae; genus Paralithodes; species Paralithodes platypus. Next base: position 45,108,721 of record CM064567.1, on the reverse strand, counting down.
GTGAGCTGGGTTTAGACCGTCGGGGGAAGACCAGTTAGTTTTTATCCTACTGTTCACACATTATAACAGTCATTGTGATAGTAATTGTGATAGGTTAGGTTAGGTTATTGGCTCGGATTTAATGTATTTAGCCGGGGTGTGGGGGCGGCAGCCCCTACCCATAATACTAGGTTAGGTTAGGTTAGTTAGGTTAGGGTAATGTTGAAAATACTAAAATGCGATGGTCCTCGATATTAAACAACTCTGTATATCAAAGAAAAATACAAAAAAAGAAAAGAATTAACTAGTAAAAAGGCTGTCTGGGGTCTCTTCAATTTTTACCAAAAAAAAATCTCCTATATCGCCTACCTCGCAAGAGGTGGGTGGGTTTGTTTACATCTGCCGCGAGTGTAGCCTCGGCAACTCGCGTTGGGGATAATGAGGTTTGTGCCCCCTACTGTTGAAATATATGAGGATTACTCACAGAAACTCACAGTAGAATCCCTGGAAGAGGCCCTAGTGGGCCTGTGGCAGCCTGTACACTAACTATTGGTTGGCTGCGTGTGGTGTTCTTGATAAGTGCTTTATAATTATACCTCTGGTCCTGATTTTTCCAGAATCTATCAAGCCTGGATTCAAACTTTTTCACAGAATCAGCGCTCACCACCCACTCTGGCAAATTATTCCAATTATTTACAACACAGTTGGGAAACGAATGCTTTCTCACATCCAGTCTTTCTCTTGGTTTCAAGAACTTCTTTGTGTTCCCCCATGAGGTGTTGTCCTCCCTCAGCTCAAAGAGACCCTCGGTGCATTCCTGATCATATTTGCCGGTAACTATCTTGAAGGTTTCAATTTGGTCGCCACGGGATCTCCTGTATGCCAGTGTGGAAAGATCCAGCCTCCTAAACCTCTCTTCATAGAACATGTCCTTTAGGTTAGGCACCAGCTTTGTAGCTCTCCGGAGGCCCCCCCCCCCCCCCCCCCCCCCACCCCCTCAACTTATTCTCTATTCTCCGGCAATCGACTATGGCCAAATAAGCTTATTTTCCGTTTTGTATCCTATTCGATAATGGGTAAATATGCATTTCCTACTAATATCACAAATCAAAACACCCTTAAAAACTTCTAAAATTGATTAACCCGTGGAGCCCCGGCTAGTTTTGTAATGTTTGCGCACCAGAACCCGGCCGGTTTTCAAAAAATGGTTTTATTCCAGAAACAATAGCGAATGGGTTAGGAATGAAGGAAAAACCACGAAAAACCGCTCAAAAAGCTTAAAAAATGGTCCTACAGAGCCCCCGAAAACGGATTTTATAAGAGTAAAAAATTGAAGGCAATTATCCCAAAAAAACAGGTTTTTGCGCGCACGCGCGCACGCACGTGGACTTTGAGAGTTTTCAACCATCGGCACGGTTGCGTGGGATACGTACACAGTTCCCATACAAATCTGAGCCCTCTTGAGTGGCTACACCTGAGGTTACGGTCGGCGCAATTAGGGTGACGCGCCAGGCGCGTCTCTGGGGCTGTGTGTTACATACATCGCCGACGCGTCAGGCGCGTCGCTGGGGCTGTACGGGTTAAAAAAAATTTTTTTTTTTTAGCTATTTAAGTACATAAACTTTATATTGACCCTTCCTTCTTTTGTTCTTCTCCGAATAGTCTCAACACATACTGTTTCCCACGGCCTAAATCGTAATTCAATCGCCAAGCCGGGAAATAAATTGGATGTGAGAAGTAGCCTACTAATCTCTAGTATAATGTAAGGGTATTCTGCAGAACAACAACTCCTCGATTATGGGATTCCTGTCTTATGAAATTATTTGTTTTCGCTCTTAACTTTCTCAAGGGACCTTACTGATGCACAGATAAGTGCTACTTCTCTTATTTTGTCAATTTGATTTTAGTACAGCCAGTCTAGGACACTTTGTTTACATTCTAGCTCCCCTCATACACTCTAGGCTCCTCCCCAATGTTCAGTAGCCAATCAGAGTGGAGGTCACCTACAAGACGTCAGTGCAATGTTGTTAGTATTTTCCTGTTATGGACAGGCAAAGCTGAAGATTGCGGAGTAAACACTGTAGACTTCATCGACTTTGTTTCGGCGCCCGTCAATCGTTTATTGTTTTAATACCCAACCAGCGGAGGTGTAGGGGCGGCAGCCCACACCCATAATACTAGGATAGGCTAGGTAAGGTTGTTAGGTTAGGCTAATATCTTTTCAAAGTTGACCAAATTGAGTAAACCCCGCATCCCAAACTCTCCCCTAGATTGTTGGGGCATTGGAATTACAAGTAACAATGCAAATGCAAATAAAAGTGTTTTCCACACTTTCTAACAATAAAATACACACCTACGAATCATTACAAAATACAACTTACAATTAAATAACTAAAATAACAGTTGTTGTTCTGCAGAGTTACCTTATTATTAATATTATAGCGTCCCATTTACTTTTTTGTTGTGTTTCGTATACTAGTAAAGGGTGTAGCTATGTGATGGATCCGTGGAAACCTAAAACAAGTCTCTCATTAAGTCCATGGTGGTGCTCTACCTGTAAAGTGCATGCTGCTAAAGTAAAATCGCACCCTTACTTTTATCAAAAATAACTTCAATTTAGGATGTTTGTGATTACTACTATTTTGTACGATAGCCCCCAATTAGGAAACTAGGTTAGAAAAGGTTAGGTTTTATGATATTCTAAAGCTAGATAGTTTTGATAACCGCAATCAATTATTTGTTGAAGCTTCCATGTGTCTGGTTCTGCAAGCGTCTATGTGATTAACTGATTAACAACATAAATCGCTACAAAATCTGTATAAAAACTGGGTATTCGAGATCAGAACATGAACATTTACCGCAGTGTGTCAAACGAAAGCTGAGTCCATTATGGTTAGCCTTTCTTATTGTATATGGCAGGATAATATTATCGTTTATAGTTCAAATTATATCTTTGAAAGAAAAAAAGGGCCAAAACAAGCATATTGCATGTTCATTGTCTTGTCTTCCTTCTCATATTCATGCAATTATTTATACAAATTTGCTCCGGTTTGACTCCCTGATTTACCGCCAGCTGAAAATAAGTATTTGGCCACATAATATCAAGAGCAAATACGGCCACAAATTTACCAAGTTGGCGAGATATAATGTCAAAGGGGAAATCTGATTATGCAAAGAGAGATATTTGTTTGAAAAGGTAAATTTGAATTTCGTCAGAGCCGTGGACTTTCGAAAACAGTTTTCTGAAGAGGACATGAAAGCGATAGGATCTGACCAAATGTTTTCAACGTTTTACGTTTGTCCTCAGTATTTGGGAATGGTCAAACACTGGTTAGTTGTGTTCCGGTTTATGTATACTATGGAATTATAACTTAGTCATATATTATGCATTATATTATGCAGTAGTTCAAATATTCATATACACATTTTGACGATTTCCCTGCCTATTGCCATTTGTATACCATTTGCATTTCTAATTGGTTATCCTGAGAGCGAAGAATAATATATGAAATATGAAGTATGGGTGATTGGAAACCATATGATACGAAAGGCTTTCCTTACTACTTTGTCTAGAAGTGCTGTGTGAGAGGATCCTCCCCACACATGTGAACAATACTCAATACAAGGACGCACTGTGCCCCTGTACAGAGCAAGAAGCTGAGCAGGGGTAAAGAACCCCTTGCATAGGTTGAGCACACCCAGCTTCTGGGATGCCGCCTTAGCAAGACTGGTAATATGGTCCTTCAAAGAGAGAACAGAAGAAAAACAAAACAAAATACTGACAGAAGTTGAAGGGTTGATTTTCGTTTTGTTGAAGAATAAGGGATAGTCCGGTGGGAGTTCACAGCGGGTAGATAGATGAAGAAATTGGGTTTTGGAAGCATTAAAGGTAACAAGGTTTTCTATGCCCCAATTGGAGAGGGTATATAGATCAGAAGACAAGTGTTCTATGGCTTCAATACGTTTGCTTTTGAGGGATTGCTTGCTGGGGCGTTCTGGGACACTAATTGAATAGTGTAAGGTAGAGTTGTCTGCGTATGAATGGATAGGACTGGAGGTACAGTTGAGAAGATCATTTATGAAAATTAGAAAGAGAATAGCAGATAGGACAGATCCCTGAGGAACACCGGAGTTGATTGGATGAGGAAGTGAACGATGGCCGTCCACAACCGCAGCTATGGAACGGCCGGAAAGGAAATTAGAGACAAAGGCACAGATAGAAGGATAGAAACTAAAGGAGGGTATTTTAGAAATTAGAGATTTGTGCCAGTCTCTATCGAAGGCCTTCGATATGTCTAACGCAGTAGAACAGGTCTCGCCGAAGTTCCGAAAGGAGGATGACCAAGAGTTAGTAAGATATGCAAGAAGATCACCAGTAGAGCGACTCTTAAGGAAGACATACTGGCGATCTGATGGTAGATTGTGAGAAGATAAATCCTTAGGAAGGATCAGTGGTAATTAAGGTTGATTGAGATAGTTCAAAGCCTTACAATTGGTAGAGATCCTACCTAAACTATATACAATCGATTTGTATTAGTCGGAATACAATAAATAGAATGTCGATGACACAGAAGGGGTTGATATATTCTACATTCATAAATATTCGGAGTAGTGTAAAGTAGGCCAGGTTAGGTTTGGTTACTACCCAGTTACTTAATATATGTTCAAAGACAAGTTCTGAAACATCTTAATTATGATATAGCATTGTGTTGTCTCGTTCGGAATTGATAAGGATTGAAAATGGATAGTAGCTATTATGGACCACAACTCTATGCTGTATATAATTAGAGTTGTAATGCATACAACAAGAAGGGAATGGAGTTTTCTAAAAGGGGCTCCAGTCCTAACGCTATTCTTAACTTGCAGTGTGCTGGCTTAATAACCCAGAAGGGTTGATACCCTCTGAAGTCCTATTTAATTAACTAACATTCAACACACTCACTGTCCATCTTCTGTTTCCTCCGTGAGCAAATAATCTTATAAAGCCCGATATATTCAGCGTGGACGTAACTAACCCTCTCCACCTCTTCCAGCTCCTAACTCGGCCGTAAGATATAGCCTCCCCCCAACACACACACATGTTATCACTATAGGTAACCGGAGCCAAATTACCATATAGTAATCCTATCTTTCTGGTAAAAATCCACTGTGATAATATAACCATAAATTCCCCAGCAAGAGGGATGTAAACTAGGCTCTATTTCAAGTTTAAGGAGAAAGGGAGGAATTCGTAAGTTTGGAGTTCAAGCTTCTTAGTGACTGCAGATGGAATTATTGGTAAAGTTGAGTTGTGTGAGGAATGTGAACGAGTGTAAACAAACTAGTTTCCTTCCCCCCCCCCCACCCCTCTCCCTTATTATTCTGGCTGCTACTAAACTATTTTATTCAGTTTAGGAATGATCTCCAGCCATTATAAGGATTCTAACTACAGTATCTCAATCAACATTATTTACTACAACAGATACTGCCTAAGCTGCAAATACTCGTCTAAATATAACGATAATATATTATAGCAGATGTGGCTGGTACAGAGAGGGTTACTAAGCTGAACTAGAGAAAGAGCGAGATAGATAGATAGATATTTATCGTAATCGTATACAAACCATATAGGCCTACAGTATAATTACCTTCAGAAACGATTTGGACGGAGGCTATGGTTTTGCTTCTGTCTGTCTATTTGTCTGTAAAACAAATATCTCACGAAGTTATGAACCATTGTTCACGAAATTTGGAAGTGAGATAGGATATGCGCCATAAGTTATGAACCAATGTTCACAAATGTTTATGGCCAGATAGGATATGAGGCGATTCAGATCATATGTCACGTGAGTGTTATTGTTGTGCAATTAAGGGGAGATGGGTCGCTTTTCTGGTCCCCCTTCTTCCTCATGTTTAGCCCCATTAGTTTTCAGGTTTTAGGACGTTTGCTCCATTACTTTGTCGATTTTAAGACCTCTCGTCCCATTTCTTTACCATTATCAAGACCTTTCGTGCCATTTAGCTGTTGTGTTTTTTCCTGGCGAGCGACAGCAAGCCTGTATTTTAAGAGAAACCGGCCATTGGCCGGGATATTTATCTATCGACAAATTTAAACATATATCTTGAAGGGGGGTCTAGGTAGTGTGGTTTTGTTTTGTTCTTAGCTGGATGAAGGTCTAGCATGGAAACTAAAAAGTAAATGAAAATATAATTATACATTAATAGACTAAACAAAATAACCATTGTTCCCTTAAGTTTATTAGCCTACGTGACAAAGCCAGTGTCATTGAAATTATGTGCTCTATAGATTGTCCCTCTAGTTACATTACATTTGTTCAAAAGGTTATTGTTTGTGTAAGTATATATATATATATATATAAAGACAGTAACATTATGTTACGACCGGCACTACGATATAAACAAGGGCACTTAATAATGGACTAGATGATAGGCTATATCTGCAACAACGGTACGCTAATTCCAAACCCTCGAACTATTACGCCGGTGAACAAAAACACTTAAAACCCTCCAGAGTTAATCTACTGGATAACGGGGTATCAATTAACTGGGTTTTAGTGCACTTCTACAAAGGCTTTCCGGTGACGGCAAAGCCAACTCACAACAGGAGTACTTACGTTACGAAAATGCTCTAAAGTAATAACAATGCTTGAATAAACTATCATAAGATTTAATAAAGGAATATGTGCTTACGTTAACTTTAGTGTGAGTCTGTACTCAACACTAAACTCTACAATGCTCTATGAAAACACTGGAAGTCTAGTCCTACAGCAATCAGATAAGGAATCTTCTGAAAACGTCTGATGCTCTAAGATGCTCGTTAATATAGAACAGAAATAATGCAGGGGCAGGACACCAAAGTGTGTATCTTAAATACACCAACAAGTAGGATACATATATATAACAAGGGAGTGCAACAACTCTGTGACAGCACTAATAATAACCACTAAGAAACAGTATTTCCTTAGCCAACGTAACAGCCAAACTGGGTTGTGCACTATGCATCAACCTAGGCTAAAATAAGGCGTGAATAATTCCTAAAGCATACACAATGAAAGTTAATAAACACAATGCTGTCTTTCTCACTAATACAGTCTAGCAGTGGCATAAAAGGTATCAGGAAACTAGGCAGAGCGCAAGCATGCTCGTAGCCTACTGTCTCCCCTTGAACAGATTTCCCTTATGTTACGTTAAGTGACTTGGAGGCTCTCTTGGTAAGTCCAGATCTCTAGTAGCTGGTCTTGCCCTGGCGCTCCACAAAGGTCAACAAAATGAGGTAGCAAGCATACAGGTAAGAGTAGGCAAAAGCCCTTCACCTGTATACTGCTACACTCGCAAAGGAAAAATATGCACAAGGGTTACAGGCTACCTAGCTTCGTCGATGTTGTACAGGCTCTGACTTGCCACATGCATAACTCAGACAACGACCAAAGATACTTTCCACTGTCTAGCATTAAGTAGTAGGAAAGAACAACTCAATAATTAGAAGCACCCCAATACATGTGACTATGACTCTAATAATCCCTAAAGCTAGTGCAAATATATATGGAAAACTGGTGCTGGTAATACGACTGGCCGACTATGGAAGTCGTATGCAGAACCAGAAGGGATAAGTAATTGAATAAAGATGAGAAGTATAAAAACGAAGAAGTTCAGAGAGAGAAATAGTAGTACAGGGGGTTAGATGGGGGGACAGATTGCAAAGGACATGTAGGACCAAGCACGCTGTGCCAAGCTCTGCAGGAGAAACGCGGGCAGGAGCCCCCCAGCACTAACAAAGGCAGCAGCACCCAATCACAGACGACTATGTCATGAGGAGCAAGCGTCCTAGGACGCGCCAGGCCCGCCAGCCAATCAAGGGCGTGGGAAAGCCCGCGCGAGCGAGGGAGGCACACGTACATACACACGCACATAATACAACCTCGCTGCCTACCTCGCTCTTTCTCCTTAACTTCACACTGCATATCTTATACTCTATTACTGATATATAATACTTCCATGTGTCACAGACAAGAACAAAGACCACCACTGATCTGGCTGTGACTACATGAATACTAGGAAAGAAAGAACATCGTTCTACGATTATTATAGCCCATTCCACTGCCCTGGCGAGCGCTAGCGAGTACGAGCACATTCTGGCAAGCTGGCCAGCGTAACAATTATTATGTGATAATCTATTCATAAAGATATAATATAGTGATATATGATTCTGTGGTCATCCAATTTTGTGGACATTGAAATTATGAACATATTGACAGCAATTATTGTTGGTTAACTTTGTTTAGTACATTCAGTGTAAACCTTCAGAATATTATTTGCTAATGTCGTAGGAGCATATGTATTATGTTTGTAATACCGGTAGCTTACGTATTGCATGGTAGTGTGAATATGTGAATTATTATATGATATTGTATACCCATGCATTAGCGGTGTACTCTAAATTCGTGATATTATAACATACATTAACAGGAAACTGTATTTAAACATTGATAAGAAATAGACTTCTTTAGTAGTGTCTTTGGTCAATAATTATTTAGAATATAGTACAATATAGAATAGCAATTGAACGCTATCTAATTCTGGCGTATAATTCTGTCTTAATTTCTGTCAATTTCCCAATCATATATAACTTAGATACATTTGCACTGATTATATAATCTGTACATTTTAAGTTTATCTATCTAATATGTCAAGTTATTTATATATTTGGATAAATGTCATGAGTGTTTTCATATGTTCACGTATCTTTAAGACTCCCGTGTTCCGGCTAAATTGGCTCATTATCTAGCACATCAAATTGGCTCATTATCTAGCACATCAAATTTCCTCTGAAGGTTTCTCATCTCCTGTATCGTCTCTCCCTGTCCCTTCTGATTATCTCATTAAGGGGGGATGGCAGTATTTATTTGATTATCTATCTCTCTCTCTCTCTCTCTCTCTCTCTCTCTCTCTATATATATATATATATATATATATATATATATATATATATATATATATATATATATATATATATATATATATATATATTACTTCCCTCCCTAGACCTCCATCAAACTTTAAAATAAAACCTCCCAAGACCTTCCTTCAAGATAAATGTGTACATTTTTCGATAGAAAAATGTCCCGGGGCCGGTTCCCCTTAAATGACACGCTCGCTATCGTTCACCAGAAAAGATCGACACCTACTTGACACGAAAGGTCTTAATATTGACAAAGACATGAGGTGAAAGGTTTTAAAAGCGCCAAAGTAATTGGTCGAACGTCTTAAAATCTGTAAACTAATGAGGCTAAACATGAGGAAGAAGGGGGACCAGTAAAACGACCCATCTCCCCTTAATAGAAATGGGACCCGACTGAATAATAATCGTTGATCATTTAGTATACACACACACACACACACACACACTATGAACGATAAAAGGTTGTTCCCCCAAACAGCCACTGTGTGAATCCGAAACACCTGGAGGTCGAATACGAAAGATCTGCAAGAAGTGCAATTTAGACCCAACATTGATCCCCAGGTATTTCGGATTCACACAGTGGCTGATTAGGGGAACGAACTGTTGTCGTTAGTTAGTTAAAATAGGACTTCAGAGGCTATCAACCCTTCTAGATTACTTATCTATTTGTATTGATTTCACTCTAACACCAAACAACTCCCAACGAAATTAATAAAAGCATGTGATCCACCGGGATTTGAACCTGGGTTAACACACACAAGTTTTAAACACTAACCATTACACCATCAAGACAGTTATAAGTACAGCACATGACTACGATTAATATCCTGTTATCGAATACTGGAAATCAAGAATAGCGTCAGGACTGGAACCCCTTTTCGAGAACTCCAGTCCCTTCCTTTTGTCGTTGATAGTACCGTCGTGATATATACAGTGCTGTATATATGGTTCGGACTTTGTTTATGTTCTGAAGCATGTGTTATTATACAGTATTGTATCGTCTCGTTGCCATCACGGGGATCACGGCGTCACGCACTAGATAGATTGTCTTGTTGGCGCTCATTACTTACTCAAATGGATGTGTTGACCTTATGCTTTAGGCCTCTGCCTACACACACACACACACTATCTCTACCACATACGGATGCATGTAAGTGTACTTATTCATTATCCACGTTTCGCATAATTTTAAGGTTTGAAAAAAGTGAATACTAATATGAACAACACATAAATCGTACGCCATTTCTACACCATGTTGTAGGACTCAGATGGTTGCTTAGATATAATTCTGCAAATAGTATATTACAATAATCAGTGTTCCTCAGAGCTCTCTCAGTGTATGCCACCTCCTCTTCGTACAGCACGTAGCAACTGTCTTGCAACACAATCCCACCCTTACTCTGTGCAATTCTTCAACTCAAGAGTGAACCGTTATTCTCAATCTGTCTTCTATTCAACAGCTGAGCTCTGGAACTCTCTCCCAAAATCAGTATTTCCCTCTTCCTATGACTTAAATTGCCTCAAACTTCGTGTGTCCAGGCATTTTAGCTCAAGCTTCCTTTGAATTTGGCCCTGTCTCACTTTCAACTCTGGGAGAGGCACTCGTCACAGGCAGTTCTGCCGTTTGTCTCCCTCACTCACAAAGAACAATACAATGCTATGGCTTCACATAATTTGCCAACATATGTCGGATCCCTTTCTTTTACTAAGTTTGGTAATCTGCTTAATCATCTGGTAATATGTAATAGTAAATAATTATACCTATACCTCATACACGAATGCTTGATAAATATCAGCTCAAAATCTATATATCTTTCTATATCTATCTATGAATAAACACATTAGGTAAAATAGAATTGTCTCCTCTCTCACTTCCCTATAATTAATGATAACAACTAAGACGTGTATCGCCACAGGAGCTAATATCATCAAATTGTATGGGGAGTAAACGTAAAGGTATTTATGTAAAGTCGGTAAAGTATTGCACACCTTTAATTTAGAATCTGCCTGATTATAATTGTAGAAGAATGTGGCAAGAAAACTTGCTCGTTTTGGACCGAATTTGTCATGCTATATTATAGTATTCCTTAATGGTAGCCAGAATGCAATAACACTATCGCCAATATATTTTAGAGTATCATATTTTACACTGTATTCTCTAAGTTCTGTTATCCGTCTATCTCTCCCCTGTATATGATATATTTGGCAGGATAGTGATCATGATATCCCTTTTTTCCCTCATCACATCCCATCACTGTTATTGTTCTTCCTGTCTGGGTAGATGGATAGAGTTCAGCTGCCTTATATTATTAGTCCCCTTGAGCTGTTAACCCCTTTTTATTCTTCTGTCCATCATTCTTTTTGGTAAACATTTCTCTATGTTCCCGTTTTCCTATCCTCAAGTAACCTATTAAGAACTGGTCAGGGGACTGGTTATAACTAGTAGGGTGTTTAATTGAAGTGCGGAAATCAGTATTTACTGAGAAATAACAGTCTTAACACCTTACGAGCGGCCTATGCGGTTTATTTATATGTACCGCCCAGCGGGGTGTTTTTAGCCAAAATAGGGCTGTTTACGTGATCATTTTCATGCCTAAATAAGACCCAGAACGTAAAACAAGTACCTATCCCTGAAAGGGCATAAACAGAGCTTTCGAATGACACCATAATGATCCTTTTATGATGGCTAGTTTTCTTGCAATAACTGTGCAACACGAGTGCAAAAAGCATGTAATTAGCCACTTTCCCGATACAATTCCTTATATAGCGAGTGAGAGAGGGAGGAGGGAGCTGGGATTCGTGTCAGTATGTTCGCCGCGGTGGTCTGGAGCAGTCATACGCTCGCTACTCTCCTGCCACCACTTGTCTCTCTCTCTCAGCAACATTACGTGCTGAAATTGCCACTCGAGTTATGTCGAGCGCCGCCACATAGTCCAGCTTTATTTAACTCGACTTATGTGGTGAGCCGCTAATTAAGGGTTAAAATGCCCCTCCCCCTCCCTCCCACCCCTAAAATTCGCCTTATTTTTATTTTTTATTTTTTTTATGAACTTAGACGCGGAAACATAGATAAATAATAACCTAACCTAAGCTAACCTAACCTAACCCTGGGTGACCCAAAGAAAAGGTCGAGTCTGGTAAAACATAGCGCATTTTAAGACTGTTATTTCTCAGTAAATACTGATTTCCGCACTTCAATTAAACATCCTACAAGTTATAACCAGTCCCCTGACTAGTTTTTAATAGGTTACTTGAGGATATTGTAACGTGAACATTGCGAAACATTTATCTTCTTTTTAAACCCTCAGAAAAACATGTAATATAATACTGTATGTAGTATCAACCTTAATTCCATCCCCTCAGACCCAGATTCAATGGTTATGTATCTATCTATATATCGACAATTACCTTGTCGGTTTATTATTAACTGTTGCATTCATCTTCAACTTTATGACGCCTAAGTAGTTTTATTTCCATTATTTGTTGATTATATTTGAATTAAGCTAAACATTAAAATAGTTTCACTCCAATGCATATAAGATGCATTATATTGATTAATGTTAATTTAAAATCATTAGTAAGTTCCTTTCATACATGAATATGGTATTTTAATGTTTACTTTTAACTAAAGGCACATTTTTCGCTTTGGTCATTTATGTAGCCTTTATATTTGACTACCTTAACTAAAAACTAAACTTTCTCATTTAATTACACGAGAGGGGAGTCCCAGGAATCTTTTGTTATATCCACGCCCTCTCAATCTGGTGAAATAATTCCACATTCTTTATCGTGGTGTACAGTTGCCCACATAAGTTATGTTCCTCTTTGTGATTTATCGTGGTGTACAGTTGCCCCCATAAGTTATGTTCCTCTTTGTGATTTATCGTGGTGTACAGTTGCCCACATAAGTTATGTTCCTCTTTGTGATTTATCGTGGTGTACAGTTGCCCACATAAGTTATGTTCCTCTTTGTGATTTATCGTGGTGTACAGTTGCCCACATAAGTTATGTTCCTCTTTGTGATTTATCGTGGTGTACAGTTGCCCACATAAGTTATGTTCCTCTTTGTGATTTATCGTGGTGTACAGTTGCCCACATAAGTTATGTTCCTCTTTGTGATTTATCGTGGTGTACAGTTGCCCACATAAGTTATGTTCCTCTTTGTGATTTATCGTGGTGTACAGTTGCCCACATAAGTTATGTTCCTCTTTGTGATTTATCGTGGTGTACAGTTGCCCACATAAGTTATGTTCCTCTTTGTGATTTATCGTGGTGTACAGTTGCCCACATAAGTTATGTTCCTCTTTGTGATTTATCGTGGTGTACAGTTGCCCACATAAGTTATGTTCCTCTTTGTGATTTTATGTATGAGAGTAAAATTGGTATGCATGAATTGAGAATGTGGTTTATTCGAATTACCAGTTGTCTAATCAGATGAGTCAACCACTGAACGAAAAACTACATTCGAAATTCAACCACGTGCATTATATTTCCATGTGTAAGATCACGGAGAGGAACATAACTTATGTGGCTAACTGTACATTATCTGGTGTTATAATCTCACCACAGATCCTAGGCTGCCTCCCGCCTTTTTGTTCGTAAATTATGAGTTCCTGTAAGTTCTCTTCCATCTTCTGGTAAACGTTTTTTACACTATTTACATTATATGCTTGTTTTATTATCTGGTTTCTTCATCCTCTTATCGTCTGTGTTTTATGTAACAACCCTCTCCCTTATTCCGCTTTGAGTTTTTCATGTTCCACTTTTGTCTGACATTTAAATTAATTTAGGCAGTCACTGTTTCTGACCAAACCATTTCTCAAGGAGAGGCAAATGCAATTAATGTTCCAATGTAAAATTAATTCAAAATCATAATATACATAGGCTACTGCAGTATACAGTATATATTCATACTACTAGATTTTATGCTGATATAAGAAAACCAATCATATATATTATACTATATTCATAACCTGTTCCCGTGCAATTTAACACTCCTTATTATATTTAAATAATTTACATCTCTAGTCCAACGCGGTCTTAAAATTGGACAACTCCTCTCCTTAAATGGAAAAAGCACAGCAAGTATATATGATTTCCAGTAGTTAGTGCAGTACTTCGGATGTTACTCCTATTAAAGCCTGGCTTACTCTAGGTTATTCATAGATATAGGTAGATCACAGTACTGTATATAAAGACAATATATCGTTATAAGTTGTGTACTGTATGAACTGTACAGTACATTAACTACAATATAATGCATACACACTGAAGCTTCATACACACAAGCATACTTCATTCTCAAAGAATCGTTCAAAGAAGCTATGTTCACCTAAAACACATTCGCACACACCACACAACATTCCACGCACACTGACATACACAATCACATTTTACAAAGTTGCTAACAACGAAGTGAAACAATAATATAGGCTGAATGTAAGTCGAGTTCTGTGTATTTAATATTTAACAGGTTACGTTGATAGACAGTTTGTGTGGTAAACATTAATATAATGTGTACAATATTATCCAAGTTATCTCTCCTCATGTGTCTTGTTGAAATACACTACTATAGCAACAATATTTGTGTTTGTGTCCTTGTTATATATTAAACAAATGTAAATATAACACAGATTATATCATTGTTTCTACATTCCAAACCACCAAGGACGCCATTTCATGTATATAACTCTCTTAGTATCGTATAGTTTAGATTCATGTGTTGAGGACGAACTTACTATACCCTATTCAATGTAAGTAGGTCAAAATTTTTGCACATTAACCTCTTTAACCCGTACAGCCCCAGCGACGCGCCTGACGCGTCGGCGATGTATGTAACGCACAGCCCAGAGACGCGGCTGGCGCGTCGCCCCAATTGCGCCGACCGTGACCTCAGGTGTAGCCACTCAAGAGGGCTCAGATTTGTATGGGAACTGTGTACGTATCCCACGCACCCGTGCCGATGGTTGAAAACTCTCAAAGTCCACGTGCGTGCGCGCGAGCGCGCAATAACCTGGTTTTTTGGGATAATTGCCTTCAATTTTTTACTCTTATAAAATCCGTTTTCGGGGGCTCTGTAGGACCATTTTTTAAGCTTTTTGAGCGGTTTTTCGTGGTTTTTCCTTCATTCCTAACCCATTCGCTATTGTTTCTGGAATAAAACCATTTTTTGAAAACCGGCCGGGTTCTGGTGCGCAAACATTACAAAACTAGCCGGGGCTCCACGGGTTAACTCACAAACTACTAGAGTATTTGAGCTAACATATCAACCGATTGGGGAGAGTCATCCAGGGAATAGGTGTAAACAATTACTGACCATTTGCTCTAGCCGTTTTGAGTTACAGAGGTTAGGGTTGACGATTTTTGGACTACTTATTTAAAACAGGGTTTAACCATTGAATTTGCTAGAATATTGCATCCTAAATTATTGACAATATCCCTTTCTAGATCCCTGGAGGTCACATTACCAGCGTATTAACGACCACATAAAGACCCGGGGAGCTTCGGAGGAGCTTCAGACCAGTTAGTGTGAAGCTTTAGCCCAAATTGTGATTGAAGTTATTGCATCTTCTTCATACTTGTGGGCATGTGAGTACCCCGACTCTCAAGTTATGTATAATCTATGCATGCATGTATATACTCAGGCACACACCCCATAGCAGGAGGTGGCCGTCTCGAGACAGAACTCAGAGCTATATAAAGCTCCTATTCTTATGGTACAGGTCCACGAACGCTTTCTGTACCCTATCTGTCTCTTTTAGTAGGGGAATTTCCAGCCTCCCACCCTAACAATAGTTGTTTGTAAATTGAAATTATGTTTTTGTTTGCGTTTTATTAATTACACGACAGGAGTCTACTTTAAAAAAACGTTGCAATCACATTGATAGACAGTGAACTTGTAAATAGGAGTCATGTTATCGCTCTGAAGATGCAAACACACAAATATAATATTTATTTCAGATTGGTTAGTAATAATTTTCCGTATAAGTTCCAGAGTGTTCTTTTGAAATTAGAAGTAAGAGTCGACATTCCTATTCTTGTATAGCAAACTTTGGAAGCCATGAAGATTTCTGGAAAGGGCATCTATTATTTGACTTGAGTAGCGAGCGGTCACATATATATTCAAAGGCAATTTGCCACGTATGTGAAGCCAAGCTGTGAGGAGAGGGGTTGGGATAATTTGTCTTACATAACAGTCGCATTAGATTAAGAAATTTCGTATCTTAGTATTGTAATCATGAAAGGAAAATGCTGTCGTACTGTGCCAATTTAATCTGTATTTGTGTATAATTATACATGACAATTATATAGGAGAAAGGTCATGGAGAGAAGATATATTTGTGTGACGTATTACACCGTGTGGGAGCATAGCTCATCTTGCCTTATATTAAGCTATCTGTATAATTGTATGTCTACTACTAGTTTTGTGTAATGGATTCATACGTACCTATCCATTCATTTTACCTTTATTGTCATCAATATATTTTCGTACAAGATAATAAAATGTTGTAAGGGTAATTGCCCTGGCACATATATGTATATACCATTGTGCGAAATGAGTGAATAATATAAAGACAAGGGGCCAGGGATATTCACTCATTCAACTAGGGAAGACATATTTGTGTAATTCCAGCAGTAGTGGCAACGAGTTTAAACGGAAATACAATTCAGAAAATAACTTGAGTTATCAGCGCAAGCGGACTACTTCTGTTGGTCTAGAGGTCGAGAGTGTCCACCTCGTAACCGTGAGGACCTGGGTTCGAATCCTGGCCCGGTAGCCTCACACGAACATCTGTGGGGGCGATTTCTGCACCTAATTACCATGTGTAGGTGTGTTGGTTGAACTGTAAATAGTCGAATACAATTGGTGTAAACTTAGCAAAAATAGTACGGTAACACATAGGTGAAGGTATTAAGGGATAAGCCTTTACTCACTAGTTACTGCCCATAGCACATTTTGTATATGGGAATAATCCTATAATGCCACTGTATTGGAACGAACATTTTGTTTGCTTTGTGTCATGTCTGTGGTCTTGGGTTAATGTTATCCATCCATATGGTAAATTTGGTTTTCTTTTCTCACGTCTCAGTTCTGTTCTACATCTCTTCCTTTTTGTATCTCTCTCCTATCTTAAGTTTTCCCAGATCATTAGCGTCTGGTATTACTCTCCTACCATATCCTATCACCTTCCTATATATCGTCTTCTCTCACATATCTTCCTTCCTGTCTCTCCTTTCTAATTTAAGGAAGGATGGGTGTATATATATATATATATATATATTGTTTTATGTATCTTATTATTATGTTTTTAGTTTTCTCCCTAGACATCCATCAAGCTTACCCCCCACCCCCCTCCAAACCCTCCTTCAAGATAATTTGTCTACATTTTTCGATTGCAAAATGTCCCGGCCGAAAGCAGGTTCCTCTAAAAAACAGGCTCCCTATCGCACGCAAGCTAATAATCGACACCTATATGACACGAAAAGTCTTACTAAGGCGGAAGGTCTTAAAATCGCCAAACTATTGGGCCGAACGTCATAAAATCTGAAAACTAATGAGGAAGAAGAGGGACCAGAAAAACTACCCATCTCTCCTTAAGAAGCCCCACTCTACCAGCAGCAACCAATATATCCTCATGTATCCTATCCTCTGCTGTCATCTATGTCCAACTTCATTTAGCTCATTCATCCTGTCTGTTCCTCCCCCAAGAAGCCCCACCCAACAACATCCAATAATCTTCGCGTATTCTATCCTCTGCTTTCATCTCTTCTTCTCTTGTATGTCCACTTTCTTTTGCCCTTTATTACTGTCCGTTCCTCCTTCAAGAAGCCCCACCTAGCACCATCCAATATTACCCTCCCCTGGACCACACTGCCTGGACTGTCACATCTCGGCCGGGACACCCTTCAATATCTCACTGGGCGCCAACATCAACCGGGCTTAACACCTAATCAGACCCTCAGTGTCAGATAATTGCCTTAACTCAGGAATTGATCCAGTATTATATATATATATATATATATATATATATATATATATATATATATATATATATATATATATATATATAATTCGTGGTTACCATAATATGACGGAGAGAGAATATTGGCCACCCCTGCGGGTGCCCGTCACATGACTCTTGCATTTTTTAGGCCATTATGAGGGATGAGAGAGAGAGCGAGCATTGCATGGACAACAGGCGGGCTCAGTCCACTCACGACAGCGGCAGAACCCGTACTAAGACCTATTGTATCTGGCCTCAACCTCCACACCTCTCAAAATAAGGATAAAACAGGGGAAAATACCTCATTTTACGGTATTTTCCCTTCCACTTGCACGATCGTAGCAAGAGAACCCGTTGTCGTGCAAGGATGATTCAGATGCTATTGGAAAGCTCTAATATCGCCCTTTCACAGATATATAATTCTGTTACGCTCTGGCTCTTGTTTATGCATGAAAAAAAGCATGGAATGATACTCATTATCTGTAAATATACCCGCCGGGGCTACAGTGATATACACACACCAGCCCGCTCGTTAAGATCCGGCATGACTTTTCCTTATAAGACTTTATCAGCTCTTGGTACTTGAGCATTAGGTCCTCTGATCGGGTCTTCTGCTGCATGTCATTGGCTCCAACGTGGTTATAGTATGCTGTGGTTGGCGAGGCTAGTCTGACCACTTTGTTGATTGCAGCAACAACGTCATCCACACCACCACCTGGGATACAGAAGCGTGTCCTGGTCCTAGGTGCCCTGGCGCAGAACTCCGAGAGTTGGCCTTGAACCATCGAGTCTCCAACTAGCCGAATTTCTTCCATTTCCTCTTCGTCGTCGGAGTCCTCTAAAATCTTGAAATGGTTGTGGCACACGGTGATGGGGATGATCTTCCTCGGAGTGGGTCGAATGTTGTTCCTCACAACACGGAAGTTATCCTGAGGGAATGCCAAGTTGCTAGTTGATTCCTCCCGAGCTGGTGTATCAACTTAAGTGGGCATTGCAGGCGTTGGGCTGATGGCACTTGACGTTGATGCGATGATCTCTACAGCAGAACGAGAGAGAAAGAGAGAGAGAGAGAGGGAGATTATTTATATTGTGAAAAAAATATACCTCTTGCCTGTGTTGTGTGGGACATCAATATTCATTCTAGATGCAAATACCAATGCCAATTATAGTTAAGGGCAGATGGGTCGTTTTTCTGGACACCCTTCTCTCTCATGCTTAGCCCCTTTAGTTTTTAAATATTAAGAAGTTTGGCTCATTAGTTTGGTTATTTTAAGACCTTTCACCTCTTTTCTTTGTCAATATTAATTTTTGTTTTTGTCATTTAGGTTTCGATTTATGCCTGTAATTTAGGAGGAACCGACATTTATGCCTGTAATTTAGGAGGAACCAACATTTTTCTATTGACAAATGTACAAATTATCTTGAATGGGGATACTGTTTTTTTTTTTTTACTGTTTTTTTCTTTTCTGTTTTCTTTTTTTAAAGTTTGATGGAGGTCTAGGGAGGAAACTTGCAAGATAATTTATACAGACACACAAAAATTACCAAAAAATTAACCAACCCTCCATAAAACGTTGATTACAAAATGTCGCCCATCATAAATTTACGATAAACGTGGCCTCTAAACAACACATGATGTAAATAGACAGAACGGAAATGGGGAGGGAGAATCATGTAAATATAAAATATATGACAACATCCTTTAAGCCAACATTTCTTATATATTCACGACACCCCTTCCAACATACAGTACATACAGGAACAAAATAGCATTTATCTCATGCATAACCTCATTACACTTCTTATAAACTAACTAAAACATACTTAACAAAATCTAACTACAGTATTTTGATTAACGAAATACTTTCATCTGTCATTTTTATAAGAGCATATTTCGTAAGAACATTTTCAAAAATATAAATGGACTCCTACTCATTATAAAAAAAGGGTTCAAGTTGGTAAAAAACATACGATAAACCAATAAATACATATATAAATAAGTAACTACTGTAAAAAAAAAAAATATATATATATATATAGTTATATATGTATATATATATATATATATATATATATATATATATACTGTATATATATATATATATATAACATAACACAATCCCAGCCGGTAAACTCGTTATCTGACGAATTTGCATAAAGATTGAATTTCCACTGCTACATATAAAATGTAACGCGATACCTGGACCATAATACTACAATAATTCAGTTGCTGTCTAGGTACCATATTGCACTCCGCAGATAATAGGCTGTAACAAGTGTTCCCCTCAAGGTTGAACACATTATAGAGAGCCAAGATCAAGGAATGTTTGAGGTAATTTAGGTGTGTGTGGTGCGCTAGTTAACTGTAGTGAAAATAATAGGAGGAGGTGTTTGTTAGAATTTGCTGGATTACTCTGTGTAGGTGAGGCACAAATAGAAACAGTGGGGGAAGCAAAGCAACTTAAACAGGAGTTCCACTCTTTATCATATGCCTGTGATGCACGGTAGTGAACAATAATGTCACTGTGTATTATTTTGTAGTGGATGTTTATTTCTGGAATGCCTTGTCTTTCATAATATTTAACCCCATTAGTTTTGAGATGTTAAGACGTTCGCCCAATTATTTAGCAATTTTAAGATATTTGTTGTCATTTACTGTAGGTGTCGAGTTTTTCTTGGCGAGTGATAGCGAGTGTGTAATTTCTTCCAATGCATAAAACATTGCATGTAGCGGCGATGATTGTGATTAAAACAGAGCGATAAGAAAAGTGTATCATATCGCGGTAGCCATGAGACTGCTGGGGAGTGTAATGTAAAATGAAAAATAAGTTTTCTGTGAAGCTCAGGGGGTTAATAGTGTAAAATGTTTAACATAATTCTGCATTCAATGGTTGGTCTTCCTTGGCCGTCCTATTAGCTCTATTCTGGCTACTTTTGGGCGATTTTATTAAATTAAAAAGAGGCCTCCAACAATTACAAGGCTTCGAACTGTCTCACTTAACTATTTTTGCTACCAGAGATCCTTCTTAAACTGCACACAATCGTCTATATATAGCTAGAATAAAATATATATGACGTCATCGGTACAGGGTTATTCTTACCATATCGAAGTAAAGCTCACATATTGTCACCACTCATATGTCTTTCTCGCAGTGGGCATGTTTAGTTCTTCCGTACTTTTCGTGTTTAAGGTTTTACATTTGCGATTTATACCATAATGCAATTTTATGGAGGATAACTTAGTTGCTATGATTATGGAACCTTTTCAACACATTTATGTGTTACAATAATGTTCAATATTGACTTAATTCGTATTATGTGTGTGTCATTTTAGACTATATAGGTATATGTTACTACATAGTTTAAAAACTCTGGAAGTATATTTACACACACACACACACACGTATATATATATATATATATATATATATATATATTAAGTTGGGTATAGCAGGGAGTGTATTTTCTTTGAGAGATACGAGATTAAAGGAAATAAAAGACTCACAACTAATGAGTTATTAATTTAACTTTCAATATTTCGTACTGTCTTCCTCTCTTCTTCGTTGGTGAGTTGGAATAGCTGTCCTATATAATTATATATACAGTACATATATATATATATATATATATATATATATATATATATATATATATATATATATATATATATATATTATACAGTATATATATATATATATATATATATATATATATATATATATATATATATATACCGGTATATATATATATATTTTGTTTTTATTCAAAAGGAAAAGGGTAGCCAAAACAAGGAAGATCCCCATCTTCATATTGTGTGGCTTTTAAGGTGGTGCCTAAGTTTGTAAATGTCAAAGTTCATAACCAGAATTTTCGAAATACGCCCACCTACCGTGATTGGCAAAGTCAACTTTTAGACCGTGAACTTAAACAACATAAACGAAAACTTGAACGTGTTAAAAAAAGTTTGGAAGTGTTAAAGAATACATTAAAAAAAGAGTCAGTTTCTTAGACTTTTTTGTATTTTTTGGAAGAATAACTAGGAATACTCGTACTTCATACACTGATGTCCGACGACGCCATGACAAGAAATTGAAGGACCTTGGTATTGGACCGCTAAACTGGAATGACATTTGCATTTTTAATTTGTCGAGTAGAGTCCTCACAAGTAGAGAGAACAAAATATCCTTAGGATTGCATTTTTGCATTACTCAATATAAGACCAATTTTGTTAAACATAATTTAGGTATAGATAAGCTATGTAACTTTGTCACTGACTGTGCTAATAATGGATTACTTCGGAGTGGAAGAGTGATAGGAGATACTCTACGGAAAATAAAGGATTTAGGTCGGTTTTGTTTTAATTCGGCTAAACGATCAAAAGGCGATGTATTGTCTCCTGTGTTTGAACCTGATGATGTTGATATTCTTTGAAAGCTTAATGAAGATGAATCTATTATTATTACCAAGCCAGACAAAGGAAGGGGAGTGGTAATTTAAAATTAAATTGACTACTTTACTAAAATTAAGCAAATACTTTCGGATAGATCTACATTTCAGCGAGTAACTGGTAACCTATTTTCTCATATAATTAAATTAGAAGATACACTAAATCGAATTCTTCGTTCTATTAAGGATAATATTGGAATTTCAAATTTTAATCATTTGTATGCTTCAGGAACTTCCCCCGGGATTTTATATGGATTACCAAAGATTCACAAATTAAATGTACCATTAAGACCCATAATTTCAACCATAAATACAGCAGCTTACAAACTTGGTAAATTTCTCATTCCATTACTTAAACCCCTTATCAATAATGAATATACAGTAGAAAATTCTAAGACATTTGTAGACGAATTACTGTCACTAACTCTACCCCCTGAATTTGTCATGGCCAGCTTTGATGTAGATTCTTTATTTACCAATGTACCACTACAAGAAACCATAGATATCATTCTCAGTAAAACTAATCCACAAGAATTTTACGGGTTTGATAAGAAAACTGTTAATAATCTACTAAAATTTGCTACGTCTGAATCATTATTTGTGTTCAATAAAGAAATGTATAATCAAATCGATGGCTGTGCGATGGGATCTTGCCTAGCACCTAGTTTAGCAGATACCTTTTTGTGCCACAATGAAGCAATTTGGCTCAATAATTGTCCTAAAGATTTTTTTTTTTTTTTTTATAAACGATATGTAGATGACTGTTATTTTATTTTCAATATAAATGAGGATATACATTTGTTTTTGGAGTATTTGAATAAACAACATCCCAATATTAATTTCACCAAGGAGGTTGAAGATAATTATACATTAGCTTTTCTGGATGTCAAAATAACCAAAACCGGGAATGGATTGATCACTGATGTTTTTAGGAAACGAACCTTTACTGGTTTAGGTCTCAATTGGTTTAGTTTCTGCCCAGATATTTTCAAAATAAACCATATTAAAGCACTTTTAAATCGTGCCTACAATTTGTGTTCTAATTTTAATGTTATGCATCTAGAATTCGACTTTTTGAAGCAGTATTTTATATCCAACAATTATACTATTAAGTATACTTAAAAGATATCTATACACGAAACAAAATTTAGAGGTCACAGCTTCGGAAGTACCTAAACTTATCAAATATGTTAAATTGCCTTTTTATGGGGAATCAAGGTTCTTATTCAGGAAGAAGTTGCTAGCCTTTCTCAAAATTGAATTTCCTGTCGTCAACTTTTGAATAATATTCAATAATTATTTCACTATAGGTTCATTTTTCAATTTTAAAGACCGTATTCCTAACCTAATATGTTCAAATATTGTATATACATTTTCGTGTCCCAGCTGTAATGCTAGGTATGTCGGATGTAGTTCCAGACATTTCAAAATTAGAATATCTGAACATTTAGGTAGGAGCTATTGAACGAGTCAATATCTAAATAAAATGCCTTTTTCGGCCATAAGAAATCATTCACATGAGAATGACCATCTTTTCTCAGAGAATGATTTTGAAATAATAGGTAAATTCAATAATGAACAAGATACTTTTTTAGGGGAAAAAATATTAATTCAACAACTCAAGCCGGAACTAAATACTATGACCTGATTCAATTGTTTAGTCAGTTTTCAAATAGTTTAGTTTTAATTGTTTCATATTTGTTTTGTTTAATTTCAAATTCATTAGGAGTTTTTCACATTGTACGCCCAGTCAGAATATATCATTTTCAGATGTTCTTTTGTTTTGTGTCTTTGGGGTTGTCGGTGTTAGTGTTAAATGATCAAATAATGGTCTTCAGTTGTACTCGAGGTGGGCTTGGGGTTGGATCTAGGTGGGTAGGGATTGGTCTTTATTATTTAGTTATATCGCATTAGTTTTCCTTTTATTCATGTGGTACTGGTGTTTGTTAACGAATTAATTTCATTTAGGTATTTTATACCCTTATTTACTTTGTATTTAAACTATTTTACGGGTCCTTCTATTTACGAAATTTCATGTATGGTAATTTCATTTTATAGGATCGTGTACTGACATGATGATGGACGCAGATTCCGAAATATTGCAATAAATATGAAGATGGGGATCTTCCTTGCTTTGGCTACCCTTTTCCTTTTGAAAATACGTTATCCTGGAGGACAACTCACTGATATCATCATTAAAAAAAAAAAATATATATATATATATATATATATATATATACGGTATATATAATTATATATATATATATATAGATATACTGGTATATATATATATATATATATATATATATATATATAATAGAAGAACCAGAAGCACTCGGTGTAAAAACATGTTTTTTGGCGACAGTTTCGGAGGTGACTTACTCCATCATCAGGCGAATCTACAGCATAAAACATAGTCCTATCAGTTAAAATTACAAAACAAGGCTAAACAGCGAGATAGTAATGTTGCGAATCAATTATTTAGGGACACCGTGTGCAATTGAAAGTTAAAAAATAGAAATGAAGAAAAGAAAGCAAAGTCAGTACCATAGAGAACAACAATACTAGATATACCTAAAATAGCTCAAACATAAGTAAAAGTGACTGAATGTGAACAAAGGACGAACACATAAAATATGAAATGCTATGAAAAGACAATGGAGAAAAATAATAGTAGTTAATCCTATAGAAAACAATGGTTTGCTTGGCAACGGACGACAAATGAAGCGACTTATACACTACATACAAAATACGTTTAAAAACAAAAGAGGTCAACTGATGTTTCGTTGTGTGACAGAGAAGGCTTTTCCTTAATTGACAAGAGAGACTCACTAATGCAATGCATAGCTGTGTGTCTGTAGGGTGCGAGGCAAGGACTGAGAAAGTGAGAATGACTCAACTGTAATGGAATGGTCTGATTCCAGATAATGTTGCCGAAAACCACTGAATGAAGGATTTGATAGCGGATTATTTGTTCTAATAGATCTTCCCTTGTGTTCAAAGATTCGAACCCTGAGTTGGCATTTAGTTTTTCCAATATACACTGCGTTACAGCAATGACACTCGTACTTATATACTACAGAAGACTGCAGTTCCTCAGGGATCGAATCCTTATTAAAGAAGCTCTGGATAGTGCGGTTGGCATTAAAAATAACTAATATTTATTTGTGGGACAAATTCTCGCAATAGTTCGGTGACTTTGTTTCTCAAAGCAAAGCTGCGTTTTTCTGAGAAAGAAATGGGAAAGTACATTGTGGCTTTATTTGCAGTGGAAATTTGTTGTTTAGGTTCAAAGATCTTGTTCAGAGTCTGTCCTCTATACGAATATGTGAACCTTTTCGCATAGCCGTTATGAAACAGAGTATTCTTAAGGAAATCAAGTTCATTGTGCAGATTAAAATAGTTTGAGCAAATGACAACCCTAGCGACACAAGCATATCGCATTTGCTCAAACTATTTTAATTAAGCTGCACAATGAACTTGATTTCCTTAAGAATACTCTGTTTCATAACGGCTATGCGAAAAGGTTCACATACTCGACACGCAGCCAATCAGCTTCGACCCCACCAACCGACCACCATCCCGCATCCAGGCATCCAGTGCGCATGCGTGAAGCGGTTCTCCCTTTCTCTCTCCTAGAATACCCCTCCACCAATAGCAGACTTTTGCCCCCTGATTTTCGCCTCCTCTGATCCTCCACCCTCTATATATACCCTTCCTGTTTACCTTTTATATCATTCCTTCCTTACTTGATAATGCTGGTTGTCCAGTGAAACGCGTCGTATATCCTGTATCTTCATGTACTTTAATGTAACCCTGTACCACCATGAATTTTGCTCATCTCCTTCATCTACTTCCTGCCACCCAGCGAAAACTCATCAGAGACCTGGAAACTTTGAATAATAAAATTTCCAACGCAGAAATTGTCATTTCTTTCAACCTCGTATGTATTAAAGAAGACAAAAAAAAAAAAAAAAAAATATATATATATATAATAATAATAATAATAATAATAATAATAAACGGTTTATTAAAGAATGTCAGCCTCATGAGCTGAAAATACACATTTTACAATTTAGTGGATGAACATGAGATGTACAGATATGAGGATGGTAAGCTTAGTTTACAAACAAAATAAATAAATACAATAATGATGCATGTGCAGAATACAAATTATCATAAAATAACCATGAGAGTAAGTGATATACAGTACATATACACATTTATTTACTTACTCATATACAGAACATACGTATATACACGTACGTGCGCACATACATATACATACATATATAGGAACATAAGAACATGCAGTAAGTGTGCACATGTCCGTACACACAAACGCTCACGTATGCACACAAACATACATACATACAGAAACTGTTTTGGTAAGGTCAGGTAAAGAGGGTGCAGGTACTACAATGGGAGGTTAATCCTCGGTAGTGTAGGTGTGTGTGTGTGTGTGTGTGTGTGTGTGACAGAAGGCGAAATATGGAAGAGCTGGGCGTTCTATTGTTAAGGGTGGAAATACATGGATGAAGATACGCGAACACTTAATAATAGATAATGCTTATGCATAGATTTATAATCAGATTTATAATATAGTTGTGTACATGTGCATATATATTTGCTTTATTATATAGGAACTCGTATTATCATCCCACATAGGCATATTTGATGTAGTATGAATCTATAAATAATCTATTATGTGTAACTTTATTAATCAAATATGTGCAGAGCCTTATCGAACACTTCTATGAAATCACAGTATACCACATCAATAGCGTGATCTTTGTCCAATATCCCTGAATATTAACCCTTTCACGCTTATGACGCGATTTTGAGCCTATTAGGGATACTTTAAAGCTTTGGTTACCATCAGGGGTATTTAGAAACCTCTAGTTTAGTTACTTCAACCTCTGCAGTTGTCTTGACTTAGCTGTGGGCAGAAAACTAAGTTTGGAGAGGTAGTTATAAGAGTGAGAGAACTCTATTTCTTATTGCTAATCTGGCAACCTCTGCGTCATAAAAGCGTGAAAGAGTTAATGTAAAACATTAGCCATTCATAACACATCGTATTATTTTATGTTTGAAGTTATGTCAGATAAGGAATGTGGTGTCCATAGGTTTGCCATGTTACCATATTCTATGCGATGTTCTAGTTTCTAGTATGATATTTTTGATGTATTATGCAATGTAGTATCATGTTTTGTAATCCTAAGTCAGTGAATATCGTTACATTTAAGTTATGCTATTATCCTACGGTATGAAATGCAACTTTATGAAATGATACGCTCTCAAAATCTAGCTGTAATATTTAATAAATACCTGAAATATAGATGCACAGCTCATTCACAGGCATATCTCTCTTTCTCTCTCTTTCTCTCTCTCTCTCTCTCTCTCTCTCACCAAACCCACCACCAATATACCAATATCAACATATCAATGCCTCTCGTTCACTATCTGCATTCCAGTGTTTGCCCTTCAACTCGGTATCCAGTCCCCCAACTATCAATTATTGTATATTGATATTTTTTGGGCTATGAAGATATGTTTTGCTTTTATTCCCGCAGTATACAGTAATTCGAGGTGTGCATGTCGGACACCATAATTGTCTAGTTTTTCTTTATATTATTAGGGGTATATTCACTTTAACTGAGTTAATATTTATTGTGTATCATAGAACTGATTCATTTTATTTCTTATTATAATTTTGGTTTTGTTAATGGATTTAATCAATTTGACTAGTGTTAGATATAACGTGTTTGCGGTGGATTCAACCTTATGGAACTACGTGCTATAATATTGAGTCTTCTTAAACCACATTACCACTTTTCCTGGGCGGGTGCCCAACCCCTAATGGAGTTAAAATAGGGGAGCTATCCCCTGTCAAAGGTGGCTTTCTAGGGCCTTTCCTAGCTGATGCCGAGAGGATTGGACTCTAGTCATCTGGTGATGGGCTGGTCTATCAGTCTGAGAGCTGAGCGATCTCTTCCATACCCATAGCTTACTCTGACTGTTCCTTTTACTCATATGTTTTCTAGATCTCAAGTGATGGCGTCTTTTCCGTGGATTGACATTCCTACTGCTAACCTAAAGGTTAGCAGACTGGGAGCCAAAGCGTCACATTTTTTCCTTTGCCCCTCAACTTTCCCTTCATAATTGCTGAGGGGCACAGGGCCTTGGGTGGCTCTATGGTTTCCCGGGCGTTTCCGCACCCTCCTCAGCACCCTGCCTTTAGTGGCTTCGGTCACCTGGGCTTGTGATGCTTCTGCATAGTAGCCACGTGCGGGCATGCGCGCGCGTCGGCTGCCCAGCCGTTTAGAAACCGGCTTTTCCTTAGTATATATCCTACGACAATGTAACTAATGTCTGGGATATTCTTATGTTGTTTCACAGCTTGTAGCTGCCCTTATTCTTAACCAACACATCTTAGTATATTTTATTCTCGATAGTTGATTGTTTCATTATAATATATAAGATGTAAGTTTGGTGAGAGTGGGAGGAGACGAGCGGGAGAGGGAGACCGGCTGGGGGTCGTTGCTTCGCGCGGAGAGTCTAGCTTGGGACGAGCCTGATGTGCCACGTGCATTTAATGGCAACGTTAGGCTTAGTTTTGACTCACGCACGGGGTAGACGATTTTGACCCGGCAACTGTGTTGAGTGTTGCCAAGCCTGGGATGTATTCTGCATGCCTAGTGCGGGGTCCAGACAGATTCAAGACTCAGAGCTCACCTCACTGTCGTACCCTTCGGACCCCCTTGATATCTATCCCTCTCAACCCCACTTAGAAACTTTCTCTCTTACTTTGTATACCTTCTTTCCACTACTTCACCAATATATTTAATTATCCCATCCCCTTGATAGACCTTATATCTATTATTGTATTAACGACGAGCTCTCAGATAATTAGATAGGATTTTGGGCCTTATGCAGAGACGTAATTGTTAATGAGACCTAGGAAACTTTTTTGTTGTCTCATATTTGGTGGTTTCATGCTTGCTAGTGTGTTCTTGTGTCAGGTTAGCAGGGGCTAGACCGGAGGGGAGGCTTTTTGCGATCCTTTAAGTAAAGTCTGCTGGTGCGAGTCCTGTGGACCCGCACGACTTTACTAGGATACCCGTGGGAGTCTGGGGGCATTTTCTTGTCTGTGTCCCTGTGTGTCTTGTGTTGTGTTGTGTGAGGGCCCTTGCCTAGTCCACTCAGCACTGCGCTAGCACGTCTTGCTTTTGTTTTAGGGTCGCCAGGAGAGTCAGATACTTGCGATTTGAGTCTCTCAAGAGAGCACCCTTTCAATTAGAGTAATTTGGCGCACAGACTTGGGAACGTCCCTAGGCTAGAGCAGGTGGCTCAGCGCGGGTATCCGAAGCCTATATCCTTCCGGCTAGACCTCTGCCACCTGGCAGATTAACAGCTAGGGGTATATTATTTCTGTATGCTTGTTATTGTGCCACAGTTTACCGTTTTTGTGAGCATTGTGAGTCAGGGTGTGGCTTAGAGACTCTGTCCGAGCAGGCTTGCCTGACTAAGAGTGAGAAGCACACCTGTATGTGGTTCTGTTGCGAGTTACTGCCTTTATTTAATTATACCTATGCCATTATACACTGTAGGTCCTATCACTAGTATTTATTCCTGCTTATGAGTTAAGAGTTCTCTAAATCCGTAACGTACTTTCTTTGCTAAGCATCAGATCCTACAGTAGCCGCATGCAGTTTAGAAACCCGCATCTATGTCTACCTGTACGATGTTTTGAGGACTGTTTGCTTTCACCTTCTTTCACGCAGGGGTGATTAGTTGTATTAATTAACGTAACGTTAAATATACTTTCTTCTAGTTTGTTATTAAATTGTTTTTGCAATTTAATTCCGTTATCTATCTTTTCCTTGAAGCTTTAAGTCAACTTAATTGTGTGATCTTTTATATAGCCTGCTTGACTATCAGCTGTCTATAGTGCGTGCACCCTGTAACCGAGTCATAGGATACCTTGTTGTCCAGGCAGGACTCTTGACGGTTTAGGGTGGTTTGTTGCTTGGGTTTATAGATAAAGGTTGGATCTAGTGTTTTCCGTTGTTGCTTGTTGCCGCATACCTAGTCCAATAGAAAGAGCCCAGTGTTTATATATCCCAGGACGTAACAGGCTTTATTAGTGGTAAGCAGGGAGGGCTCTCTGGGGGCACCTTTTATGGGCTTGGCCTTGCTCGGGACCTTGGGGCTGCTCGGCCACACCGCCTGGGGAACAGCAACATCAAACAACCACTTTTCCTTCCAACTTCTATCGTCAACACTGTTATTTTTTCTATGTGGATGAGGGAGACAAAAGGCAAAACTGTTTGAGACGAGTGCCTCTCTCAGAGTTGAAAGAGTGACAGGGCCAAAATCAAGGAATGTTCAAGCCAAAATGTCTAGACACGCTGAGTTCGAAGCAATTTAGGTCATAGAAAGAAGGAAAGATGGATTCAGGGAGAGTTCCAGAGCTCATCTGTTGAAAAGAAGAAAGATTGGAAATATTGTTTCACTCTTGAGTTGGAGAGTTGTACAGAGTAGGGGTGGGATTATGTTGTAAAACGGGCACTAAGAACCCTACGTATGGGAGGCGGTATACACTGGGAGAGCTCTGAGGAACACTGATTATTGTAGTAGCGATAAATAGTGAGAGAGGTGCAACATTGCGGCGAAGAGAGAAAGAGATTGAAGAGAGTTGGTGAGTGGACGGGAGTAAATGTTACAAAAGGCTTTCGTTTCTACTTTGTCCAGAAGTGCTGCGTGAGACGATCCTCCCCACACATGTGAACAATACTCAATACAAGGACGTACTGTGCCCTTGTACAGAACAAGAAGCTGTGCAGGTGTAAAGAACCCCTTGAGTCGGTTGAGCACACCCAGCTTCTAGGAGGCGTCTTACCAAGAGTGGTAATATGGTCCTTCCAAGAGAGACCAGAAGAAAAAGAGACACCAAGAATACTGAGAGAAGATGAAGGGTTGATTTTTGTATTGTTGAAGCATAATGGATAGTCCTCTGGGAGTTCACAATTATGAGGTAAACTCATGAGGTATGTTTAATAGACCTTTCTACTAAACTCTCTTCCAAATTAGTAGTCTAGAAATCGTGAACCCTAACCTCTGTAACTCAAACAGGGCTAGAGCATATGGGCTGTGAATTGCCGCCCCTGTTCCCTGACTGACTCTTCCCAAACGGTTGAAATATTAGCTTGATTACGCTAGTCGTTCATGAGTTATAGAGGTTAATGTTCACGAGTGTTGGCATACCTTACTTGGAATTACGCATAGTATAGGTCTACCATGACGCACTCTGCCACTTTACTCTGGCTAGTGGTAGACGATTTAATCAGTTTAGGAAGGGTCTACAGTGGTCATAGGGTTAATTGAGATAGCTTACCCCTTGGAGTGTTACAGGTCCTTCCTAAGCTACGGAAAATGTCTAGTGTTAGCAAGATTTTAACTAAAAATACTCTAAGCTCCTAAAAGAGTAACTTTATTAAAGTGTCAACCTACATGATGAATAGGTTTTCTCTATGTATGTTAAGGGCAGTGCTTAGTGTTTACTAGGAATGACAACAGTAGAGTTATGGAACTACAGTAGGACACAACTTTCGAGTGCAACTTAATTAGACAGTTAAAATAGGACTTCAGAGGCTATCAACCCTTCTGGATTATTAAACCAGCACACTGTTAGAAAAGCGTTAGGACTGGAGCCCCTTTTGGAGTGTAACTGTGAAATTTAGTTTTTGATATATACAATTCTTGTGTTGATAAAGGTGGGTATTATCACCCAATGGATGTGTGTTTGTTTGTGTGTATGGTCCACAAAACATCACACACATTATTCACGGGTGAGGGCTGGTCCTGTCCAGAGTGAAGTTTGACATCCTCTACTCAACCTTAGCCGCTTCTGTCTGTCTCTTTTCTCGTACTACTTTTCCTACTTCGGGTGTGGGAAACTAGGAATCCGTCTCCCCTTGTAAAATTCACCTACTTGACGAGACAGAAAAATTAAGGGGCAAAGGAAGACGAAAGTGGTCCCGGACCTTAAGAATTAGAACTTTAAATGTGTTTCGGTTCTCGAGTCGGCCACCCCCAGCTAATGGGGTATTGTGCCTGAGTATATTCATACATAAATATGTACAATAAGTGAATCATCATGAAACAACACTTGAATTATATTTTCTTTAGGACCAATACTGAAAATATCTGAATGTATGTCCAACAACCAAATGTGTTTGATTATTTATTAACACTCTTGTTAATAAAACAAAAATCCGTGTAATTAAAGTGTAATTAATCATTGTAGCTTCTGTAATGATATGTATAAGAATCACAACAATTGTATTAATCTGTATCTGGAAGCTACAATACAAATGTGTATCCTTAAACAAAAATTGTAAACAAATTTGCATCTTTAAACATTTACATTTAACCGGCAAAATATTTATTGTATTCAAATTGGGTGTAATGAATTTCTGATTAGGGAGTTATTGGTATTTAATTATTGCACTGGTTCATCGAGTATTTAATATAGAGTTAATTACCTAGTATGAATATTCCCATTATGACCATATTTATTTGTATTCAGTCTCATTATTTTAGTGATGACCTGAAATATTTGGTATACGTTATCCCCTTGTGTACCGGCGACGTCTTTTTAACTTTAGTCTAGCTATATTTAGACGATTTTGTGTAGAAATATCTGTGGTAGTAAAGAGGTTTAAGTAAGATAGTTCGAAGCCTGTTAATTGCTGGAGGCCTAATTTAAACTGAACAAAATAGTCTAATAGCAGCCAGAATGAATATAAAAAACCGTCACCGGTACAGAAGGGGTGAACATACTAGCAGGTCAGTTTGTACAAAGGTTGTAGTACAGGCAAACCATTATTAAAACAACAAATTAGTTCTTTCAACTTTGGCGGAGACACTAGTTGCAGGTTGCTTTCCCTTTTGTTTCCTTCATATACTTAACATTTATCTCCATCTCTCTCTCTCTCTCCCTATATTTATCTATCTATCTAGCTATGTGTGTCAGTGAATATACTGTACATCCTTGTATATGTAAAACTATACAATAAAATGTATATGGGTTGCCTGCACCTGACACAGCTGTTCCATATTAATATTGCACGTAACTGAAAAGCACGGCCGGGTGGGTTAACTTGTACAACGATATTCACTCCTGTATTCAATTTTTGTTGCCCGACTCACATCTGTTCTTTAAACATAGTTAGCATATCTATTTACTGTATATGTATGTATGCATGTACATATGAACATACAGTGTACGTGCTGGCATTTTAACACCTTACGAGCGGCCTATGCGGTTTATTTATGTGTACCGCACAGCGGGGTGTTTTTAGCCAAAATAGGGCTGTTTACGTGATCATTTTCATGCCTAAATAAGACCCAGAACGTAAAACAAGTACCTATCCCTGAAAGGGCATAAACAGAGCTTTCGAATGACACCATAACGATCCTTGTATGATGGATAGTTTTCTTGCAATAACCGTGCAACGCGAGTGCAAAAAGCAGGTAATTCGGTACTTTCAGTACATAATTGAGTATGTAGCGAGTGAGAGAGGGAGGAGGGAGCTGAGATTTGTGTCAGTAGGTTCGCCGCGGTGGTCTGGAGCAGTCATACGCTCGCTAGTCTCCTGCCACCACTTGTCTCTCTCTGCCATTACGTGCTGAAATTGCACTCGTATGAGCGCCGCCACATAGTCCAGCTTTTTTTAACTCGACTTATGTTGCGCGCCGCTAATTAAGGGTTAAAATGTGGCGGTTAATTTGTTGTCGAATACGACGAAGACCAGATGACGGAAATATATCAATTATATTATTAGCTAATGATTATCACTTTCACATTGAATTCTAGAGCAAATATTTAACCGTTTCTGTAACAGCGACGTCTTTTTCATGTTTGATGTCCGCTACATTTAGACGATTATATTAAGCTTAGAAAGGATATGTGATAGCTGAATGGATGAAATAGTCTGTAACATTTGTGTTGGTAGAGAGCTACATAGAGCTACATAGATACACAGACCACACAGTCCTTACTAGGCAGTCTGGCCTTACAAACTATATATGTATATATGCATATTATATATAATATATAATATATTATATATATATATATACATATACACCGGTACATATACACATACACACACACACACACACACACACACATATACACATACATACATACACACATACATACATATATATACAGTATATATATACATACTGTACAGTGCACACACATACACATACATACATTTTTTTTTTTTTTTCATATCACCCCAGCCCTCTGCAGATAGAGGTCAAGCCTTCCCTTGAAAGCATTTATTGTGTCGCTCTCCACCACTCTCGCTGGTAGTTTATTCCACTCTGTCGCCACACTGTAGGTGAAGAAACTCTTTGTGACATCTAGGTTTGCCTTTTTGGTTTTTAATTTCATTCCATTTCCGCGAGTTTGATTAGTATTGTTTAATGTGAATAGTGCATTTACATCGACTTTGTCGAAACCTTTTAGTATCTTAAAGCACTCAATAAGCTGACCCCTCAACCTCCTCTTTTTTAATGAGAACAGGTTCAATCGTTTAAGTCTTTCTTCATATGGTTTATTTCTTAATGAGGGTATCATCTTCGTCGCTCTACGCTGTACTGTGTACTGACTCGAGTCTTACAATGTCCTTGATCAGATAAGGGGACCAGAACTGCAAACCATATTCAAGGTGGGGCCTCACCATACTTTTGAACAGTGGCACTATTACGTTTTCATGTTTATATGTACATTTTCGTTTAATAAAGCCCAATGCTATGTTTGCCTTATTTGCAGCTGCTATACATTGGTCGGAAGTTTTTATGTTTTCAGATATTTGTACCCCTAGGTCTTTTACTACCGTTGCGGTTTTTATTTGTTTGCCATTCATTTCGTATTTGTATTTCATATTTTTGCTACCAACCTGCAGCACCTGACATTTATCGACATTGAAGGGCATCTGCCATTTTTTCGACCACTCTGATATCTTGTTTAAATCAGATTGCAACGCATTTCTATCATCTTCGTTCAGGACTGTATTTCCTATTTTTGTATCGTCGGCGAATTTGGAAATGGTGTTGTTTACCCCTACATCAATATCGTTAATGTAAATGAGAAACAGGACCGGTCCAAGGACTGAACCCTGTGGAACTCCACTAGTGACAGGCTCCCACTCCGATTCCACTCCATTTATCACCACTCTCTGTCTTCTGTCTGTAAGCCAATTTTTTATCCAAAAATGAATTTCACCTTTGATACCTATCCTCTCCAGTTTAGCCAATAGTTTTCGGTGAGGCACCTTGTCGAAAGCTTTTTGAAAGTCCAAGAAGATTATATCTAGTGATTTCGTCATGTCGTTATATGTGAATAGTTTGTTATAAAATTCAATAAAATTTGTTAGGCATGACTTATTTGATCTAAAGCCGTGTTGACTATTTTTGATTAGGTTGTTTGATTCGAGGTAATCTACTATCTCTAAGGATTTTTTCCATGATTTTTCCTACAATTGAAGTTAGACTAATTGGTCTGTAATTACTCGCTTTGGCCTTGCTACCCTTCTTGTATATCGGCGTAATGTTAGCATCTTTCCAATCACTCGGTACAATCCCCTGTAGTAATGATAAGTTAAATAGTTGTGTCAGGGGTTTTGCTATTTCGTCCTTAACATTCTTAATTATTTTCGGGTGGAGCATGTCGGGTCCCGGGGTCTTATTTACATTTAAATTACTCAATTTGCTTTGTATTTCGCTAACACTGATGGTGAAATATCTTATCACATGAGTTGAGGTGTTATTTTCAAGGGTATGATCGATAATTTCTTCTGTGAAAACTGAGCCAAAATATTTGTTGAGCAGATTTGCCGTGTTTGTGTCACCTGTTATTGTCTGGCCATCTTCTATTAGCGGTCCGATTCCGCTTTTGATCTGTTTATTTTTATTTTCGTAACTGTAGAATTTTTGGGGGTTTGTGGCACTTTCTCTGGCAATAGTCATTTCGTAATTTTGTTTGTTCGCCCTAATTAATTTTTTCACTTCCCTTCTACTATTTTTGTACAAGTTTTTAATTACTTCAGTGTTTGTGTTATTTTTTACAAGTTTGTGGAGTTGATTCCTTTTCCTTATTGCCTTGCCAATGTCTCTACTGTACCAAGGGGGCATACTTGATTTCGTATTACGTTTTGGTTTCATGGGTACAAATTGTTTATGCGCTTCTGTAATTGTAGACTTAAAATGTCCCCATAGTTCATTTACTTCGTTTATATTTATGAGGTTTGAGTGTATGTTTGATAGCGATTCCTTAAGTCCGTCATAATTTGCGTTTTTGAAGTCCGAAACCATTCCTGTTGTTTTTACTGAAGAATATTTGCTTATAACGTTGATTCTTAAGATTTTATGATCAGACGTTGCCAGATGTTCACCTACATCCAGGTTTGATAATAGATTTTCTTGGGTAGTGATTACGAGGTCTAATATTATTCCTGTCTCGCATCGGCTGTTTTACGTGTTGAGTCAAAAAATTGTCCTGGATGAAGCTTGTCATTAGGCGTGACTCAGCATTTTTTCCGGTCAGGGTATTCCAGTCAATTAGGGGGAGGTTATAGTCACCTAGTAAAACTGTTTCGTCGGAATTAAGGGTTTTCTCTAGTATTTCATAAAAGATTGTATCATCGGCAACAGTTAGTCTCGGTGGTCGTGATATTTAAGTTCATGTTTTTTGTATTTATTTTGACGCACACTATTTCTGCATTACTTTCGGCGAGAGTCACCTCAACTGGGTTTAAGTAGGTTGCAACGTACATTGCAACCCCCCCTCTTTGTTTTCCATTGTTACGGTCTTTATGAAAAAATGTATATGGCTCTATGTGATATTCATGAAGTAGATCTTTATTTTTAAGGTTCAGATGTGTTTCCGTTATACAAATAACGTCAACTTTCTCATTTAATAACAGACATTTGAGTTCGTCTATTTTGTTTCTTATTGAGCAGGCATTTATGGATATTATTTTTATATCATTTCTCTCAGCATGCGCTGGATTTGTTTTTCTTATTGGTGGGGATGGGTTTGGGGTTGTGACTTGAAGCCGCGGCGGGTTGTCAAATTCATTCAGTTGGTTGGGTTGGCTTGGATGGGGTTGGGTGGGGTTGTTTAGTTTGTGTTGTGGTTCAGGTAGGTACATTTTCGCAACTTGTGGGCCATTGGGGTTGACGGTTTCGTTTAAATGGTTGTGATGGACTTGGAAGGGTTGGGCGGGGTTATATATTTCTCATAACTGTGCGGGTGGAGTTTGATTGGGTGAGGTTGTGGGAGGGCTTTTCCGGGGGTAACGATGTCAATACTCAGAGGAGTCTATTAGCATAGTTATCTCTCGGTCCTGACTGGCGTTGTTTTCATGGGCAATGTAGGTTGCTTGATTTAGGGTGTCACTCATGTGTTGAACGCCTTTTTCTGATAAATGAATGCCATCTCCGCTGTACAGGGACGAGTTCCCTACAAAGGTGGTCCAATTGTCCACATACAGTACCTTCTCTTGTTCGCACATGACCTTGACTGCGTTGTTAATTTCTATGGCTCTATTTTGTCCGTATGAGCTTGTTTTAAGCCGGGGTATGACGCCGCTTACCACACATTTCGTGGTCTTCCTTTTCATGACTTTAATTAGGTTCTCGAAATCTTTTTCTATGGTCTTAATTGGGGCCTTACCTCCGTCAAAGCAGTCATTTGAGCCAACATTGACGACTACACAGGTGCCCTCTGGTATGGCGGAGTTAGTTATGTCTTTCAAGATATGTTCGACTTTACTGCCTGGAATGACCTTTACTGACCTTTTTCCTCTGTTCTTGGTGGCAAAGGCAGCTCCTTGACCTCGCATTAGACTGTCACCATAGCCTAGGGTGAGTTTCTCCTTCCCGCTGACTCCGTGATTTGATGGTTTCGTTGTTTTCCTGTCAGGAATTTTCTTGCCTTTCGAGCTTGCTTTCACGTGGTCAGTTACCTCGTGTGCAAATCTGTTTTTGATGGGGTTACCTGGTGTCGCTTTTCCATTCCCATTCCCATTCACGTGGTCAGTTACCTCGTGTTCATTGTTTTCGGCGAGAACAGCAAATCTGTTTTTGATAGGGATACCTGGTGTCGCTTTCCCATTCCCTTGGGATTTGTTCTTGTTACGCCTGTTGACTACTGTCTGATATAGATCATTGGATGGGTTTTCTTTTTGAAGATTTTTAACAACGTCGACTTGCTTACTCTCTATGTCCTTTACTCGCTCTTTTAGTAAGACATTTTGATGCGAAAGTACACCTACAGTCTCCTTTAGTGTGAGATTGTCTCGCTTCAGTTCGTCA
Organism: Paralithodes platypus; assembly: GCA_032716605.1. NCBI lineage: Eukaryota > Metazoa > Arthropoda > Malacostraca > Decapoda > Lithodidae > Paralithodes > Paralithodes platypus. The sequence continues at coordinate 45,069,937 of CM064567.1, read as the reverse complement.
GCCTGTGCCTTGTGAGCTTCTAATGTGCACTCCAAGAGCAAAAGGTTTTCACCAGTTAAACACATAAAACACTTGGCATTTGGATACCCATGACGCGGATACCATTCCTTGTAGTAGTTCTTGTTACAGGAGGGGCATTTAATTCTGATCGGTGCCATGATTTGGGGTTAGTGAGGGAGAATTTGCAAAAACGAAAGGTACAAAATGTTGGAGTGGTCACTTCTCTTAAAAGTTGTTCCGATGTTGATGATGCAGGTTGCAAGGTGTTGGTGGGGGGTGAGGGTAGTTTCTGTTGCGTCGGCACTTTAAAAAGAAATTTGGGACGGGTTTTGGGGGTGGGGGGGATGGTCCTAGGGCCCTTATTTTATACCCCTATTTCCCCTCATAAACCGGGGTTTGAAGGGGGGGGGGGCGGGGCAGTGGTACTTGTTGACACTTGGCGGCAGCTCCGGAGGGGCAGCCCGGGGGAGGGGGGGGGGGGGGGGGGTGGACGAACTAGTGATGAGAGGAGAAGAAAGAAAGAAAGAGTTGGGGGGGGGGAAATGAATGGGGATGAGAGGAAAAGAGAAACAGAGAGAGGGAGAGGGGGGGGGGGTGGGTGAGAATGAGAGAGGACGAAAGGGAGAGAGATGGAGGGATAGAGAGAGAGAGAGAGAGATATATGAGCGAGAGAGAGAGAGATATATGAGCGAGACAGAGAGAGAGAGAGATATGAGCGAGAGAGAGAGAGAGAGAGAGAGAGAGAGAGAGAGAGAGAGAGAGAGAGAGAGAGAGAGAGAGATATGAGCGAGAGAGAGAGAGAGAGAGAGAGAGAGAGAAGGGCGGGGGTGAGAGTGAGAAAATGGAAGTGAGAGAATGAGAGAGAGAGAACGAAAAGGAGAGAGAGAGAGAGGATTAGTTTATTGAGGGGCTGTATTCACCCAGGTGGGGCACTCCTCATAAAACGGAAGTCGTTGGAGGGGAGAGAGGCAGTGCCTTTAGTTGGGGTTGGGGAGGGGGGGAGGGGGAGTTGGGAGGAGAGAGAGAGAGAGAGAGAATTAGTTTATGGGGGGGCTGTATTCACCCGGTGGGGCACTCCTCGTAAAGCGGAAGTTGTTGTGGGGACGGCGGTGCCTTTTGTTGGGGTTGGGGTGGGGGGGGGGGGGGGGAGAGTTGGGAGGAGAGAGAGAGTGTGATTCAAATGGCAGAGAATGAAAACCAATAATCTAAGTCAGTATGATCGAAACTTCCACGAAGATGATAGCTGATAAGTCCACAATTAACCCTTTTACTACGGTGGTGGTATCTTAACCTTCTTAGTACCGGTGCCATCCTTATAGCTTTATTCTGGCTCCTTATATATGATTATATATAGTTTAAAAAGGGCCTCGATATATTAACAGGCTTCCAACTATCTCACTTAACCCTATATGTTACCACAGATCCTTCTTAAACTACACAACATCGTATAAATATAGCTAGAATATACTGTAATATAAAAAAAAAATGGCCGGTACAGAAGGGGTTAATTGTAGTTCACAGCACTAGACAATTCCGTTTAGGTTTTTTATTGTTATTTATGTTTTGTTATATATCTTACGACAAACTTTCCACTAAAGGTGACCCCCTTGAGGATTATACGCATTTTAGCAGTTTATTCCGGCTCTCATTAGACCATTTTATATAGCTTAGGTTGGTTCTGTGGGAGTTAAAAGGGTAAATATTGGTCAATCAACCTTTTGACTTCGATTCACTCTTTGTAACCCTCTCGCTATCCTGTGGACTCGGGGGTTGCCGCTTAACATTCATAAATAGAGTTATCTCAATCTCATAATTACCTCTCCAAAATTAGTTTTCTGCTCACAGTTCACTCAAAGAAAACTGCAGAGGTTGAAGTACCTAAACTATATATTTCTAAACACCCCTGATGGTCACAAAGGCTGTTAAGTATTCCAGAAAGGGTGCTAATCACGTTCTGTGCGTGAAAGGGTTAACATGAATAAAATGGTCCAATATTACTCAAAAAACATCAAAGAAATGCGTCCTCAAATATTCAAAGTGCAAAACGAGTAGCGACGTTGGAGTTGATACGGTCACTTTTAACCCATTCAACACCATTTGACCATTTTCTTTACGACTCAAATGGGTAAATAATTGTATGATCTCAATAAACCCTCTTGATAACATAGGTCATTCTTAAACTGCATATAATTATATAATTTTAACCAGAATCAAAGGTTAAAAGGCGTCATGGTGCTGAAGGGGTTAACCCTCACCTCAGACACCGATATATTATAGTAACCCCTTCAGCACCATCACGCCTTGCTAACCTTGTTTTCTGCTCAAATTAGACGAGTGTTTGCAGTTTAAGAAGGACCTATGTTTTTTCAGGAGGTTTATTGAGATCGTATTTACCCCATTGAAACCTAGAGGAAGATGATAAGCGTAAGAAAATCGTCTATTGGTAACCAGAATAGTTACTTCATTGTGCTGAAGGGGTTAATCAGCTTTGGAAGGATCTATAACGATGACTTAACCCTCAAACTCTGACAGGGCCTTTATTAGTTTCCTAAATTGTAGTCGGGCGTTAACGTTAAATCCTTCTGTACCGGCGACGTCATTTTTATTTGATTACAGCTACATTAAGATGACTTTATGAAGCTTAGGAAAGATGTATGGTAGCTAAAATAACTAATGGAGATAGTCTGTATCCTTTTAATGGGTACATGTCCTTCCTAAGCTGAGTAAAATCGTCTAATATTTGATAGAAAATAATGAAAAGGACGTCACCGGTACTGTATAGGTTAAATATAAATGGGAGTTGTGTGATTTAACAGATTAAATTACCTGTCCTTTATCGCTAGGGACACTATTTGTTCATATTCTTCTAGTACCAGGCGATGATATCAGCTTATGCAATATATGAATGTCTTGTGTAGACACAATTACGGTATATTTATTCATTAATTTTCGGTCGTTTCTCTTTATGTTTTTATTCTAGCGATTTCGTTCAACGTAGAGGGGCTGGGCTATTTATTTGCTAATTTATTTATATTTGTATTGTTTTTTAGATTCCTCCCCAGACCTCTATCAAACTTAATATTACATCCCCTAGATAAATTTGTAAATTTTTCGGTAGACAAAAATTCCCAACCGAAGGCCTATTCCTTCTATAATTACAGGCTCACTATCGTTTGCCAGGAACAAAATCGATACCTAAATAGCACGAAAGTTCTTAATATTGACACAGAAATGGGTAGAAAGTCTTAAAATCGACAAACTAATGGGGCAAACATCTTGAAATATAAAAACTAATGGGTATAAGCATGAGAAGGAAAGGGGGCCAGCAAAAAGGACCATCTTCCTTTAAACAATAAATTGTTTCCCTTTGCAGCGTCGTTAATGGACGAAATAACTTGGAAAATGTCGTTATCTTTAGAAGTAGACATGTTAATATCTGTAAACAACGCTCATTTCCTCAGTATTCATTCGTTATCAGGCGCTGCGAAAGGAAACACTTGTTTAAGGGGAGATGGGTCGTTTTTCTGGTACCTTTTCTCCCTCGTGTTGAGCCCCATTTGTTTTGAGATTATAAGACGTTCGACCTATTAGTTTGGCGATTGTAACACCTTTCGGCCCATTTCGTTGTCAGTGTTAAGACCTTTCGTTCCATTTAGTTGTCAATGTTTTCCTGGTGAACGTCAGCGATCCTGAAATTTTAAGTGGAACCGGCCTTCGGCTGGAAAATCTTTCTACCCAAAAATGTACAAGTCTATATTGAAAGGGGATGTAAGGAGTGTTTTTCTAAGCTTGATGGAGGTCTAGCGAGGAAGCTAAGACATAAAGAATAGACGAATTAATATACAAGAAATCCGGCCATGCACTAGCCCTTTAAGAATACAAGCTTTACTGCCCTTAGGCTCCATAGAAAAGTTTTGTAGTGATCTTTGGTCCTGGCACTTGGAGTGGGAAGGTGGGGTGGCATCAACAATACAAGCCTTAGTGTCGTTAGGCTCCACAGATAAGTGTTGTAGTGATCTTTGGTCCTGGCACCTGGAGTGGGAAGGTGGGGGGGGCATCAACAATTATTATTATTTTTTGTTCTATGTGATTGAGGGAGGCAAAAGGCATAACTGCCTATAGCGAGTGCCTCCCCCATAGTTGAAAGAGTGACAGGGCCAAAATCAAGGGACGTTCGAGCCAAAATGCCTGGACACACAGAGTTTGAAGCAATTTAAGTCATAGGAAGAGGGAAAGACTGATTCTGGGAGAGAGTTCCAGAGCTCAGATGTTGAGTAGAAGAAAGTTTGAGAGTAACGTTTCACTCTTGGGTTGGAGAGCTGCACAGAGTAGGGGTGGGATTGAGTTGCAAGACGGGTACCACGTGCCCTACGTAAAGGAGGTGGTATGCACTGGGATAGCTCTGAGGAACACTGATTATTATAGTAGCGATAGAATAGCGAGAGAGATGCAACATTGCGGTGGAGAGAGAGAGATTGCAGAGAGTTGGTGAGTGGACGGGAGTTAATGATACGAAAGGCCTTCCTTTCAACTTTGTCTAGGAGAGCGGTGTGAGAGGAACCTCCCCACACATGTGAACAATACTCAATACAAGGGCGCACTATGCCCCTGTACAGAGCAAGAAGCTGTGCAGGGGAAAAGAACCCCCTAAGGCGGTAGAGCACACCCAGCTTCTGGGAGGCTGCCTTAGCAAGACTGGTAATGTGGTCCTTCCAAATGAGAGCAGAAGAAAAAGAGACACCAAGAATATTGAGAGAAGATGAAGGGTTGATTTTTGTATTGTTGAAGAATAAGGGATAGTCCGCTGGGAGATCCTGACGGGTAGATAGATGGAGAAATTGGGTTTTGGAAGCATTAAAGTTAACAAGGTTTTCTCTGCCCCAATTGGAAATAGTATTTAGATCAGAATTTAAGAGTTCTATGGCTTCATTACGTTTGTCGTTGAGGGATTGCTGGCTGGGGCGTTCTGAAAAACTAATGGAGTAGTGTAAGGTTGAGTCGTCTGCGTATGAATGGATGGGAATTAAGGTACAGTTAAGGAGATCATTTATAAACATTAGAAAGAGAATAGGAGATAGGACAGAGCCCTGAGGAACACCAGAGTTTATAGGGTGAGGAAGTGAACAATGGCCGTCCACAACCGCAGCTATGGAACGGCCGGAAAGGAAATTAGAGACAAAGGCACAGATGGAGGGATAGAAACCGAAGGAGGGTAGTTTAGAAATTAAAGATTTGTGCCAGACTCTATCGAAGGCTTTCGATATGTCTAGTGCAATAGAAAGTCTCACCGAAGTCCCGAAAGGAGGATGACCAAGAGTTAGTAAGATATGAAAGAAGATCACCAGTAGAGCGACCCTTAAGGAAGCCATACTGGCGATCTGAGAGCAGATTATGAGAAGAGAAATGCTTAAGAAATTTGGAAGCAAGAATAGTTTCAAAAACTTTAGAAAGACATGAGATAAGAGCAATTGGACGATAGTTGGAGGGTTGAGAGCGGTCACCCTTCTTTGGGACAGGTTGAATGTGAGTAAACTTCCAGCATGAAGGGAAGACGTTAGAGGATAGACAGAGACGAAAGAGTTTGCCTAGGCAGGGAGTCAGCACGGAAGCACAGTTTTTGAGAACAACAGGAGGAACACCGTCCGGACCGTACGCCTTATTAGTGTTAAGCCCAGAGAGGGTAGAAAGTACATCTTTAGAAGAGATTAGGATATTAGGCATAAGTAAGAGAGAGGAGGGCGGAGAGGGAGGAATAGCACCGGAATCATCCAAGGTGGAGTTTCTAGCAAAAGTTTGAGCGAAGAGTTTAGCTTTGTCAGAGGAAGAAGTGATGGTTGTGCCATCAGAGTGGGAAAGGGGAGGGAAAGACGAGGAAGAGAAATTGTTGGAGAGGTTTTTGGCTAGATGCCAGAAAGCTTGGGAAGAGCTAGAGTTGGATAGTTCAGTGCATTTATTATTGATGAAAGAGTGTTTGGCAAGTCGAAGAACAGATTTGGCTTGATTCCGGGCAGAAACATATGAAGAATGAGAGTCTTGAGTTTTAAGGCGTCGGTACCGTTTGAATGCTTCCTCCTTATTGCGGACAGCAGTAGAACAGGCGTGAGTAAACCAAGATTTTTTAGCATTAGTCTGAGAGAAAGAGAATGGAATGTATGCTTCCATGCCCGATAGGATTACCTCGGTAATGCGTTCAGTACTCTCCGAGGGTCCTCGGCCATGGAAGCAGAAATCATTCCATGGGAAATCAAAGAAGTACAAGCCTTAGTGTCCTTAGGCTCCACAGAGAAGTGTTGTAGTGATCTTTGGTCCTGGCACCTGGAGTGGGAAGGTGGGGGGGGCATCAACAATACAAGTTTTACTGTCCTTAGGCTCCACAGAGAAGTGTTGTAGTGATCTTTGGTCCTGGCACCTGGAGTGGGAAGGTGGTGGGGGGCATCAACAATACAAGAAAAGGGTGTGTGTGACAGACAGAGAGAGAGAGCGAGAGAGAATGTGTGTGTGTGAGTGTGTATGAAAGAGAGAGAGAGAGAGAGCGCATATATGAGTGTGTGTGTGTGTGTGTGTGTGTGTGCGCAATAACTTTGAGAGAGATAATGTAAAACTCCTCGCCGTTCCAATAATTCCAGGTGGACTAACAATAATTGGTTGCCATGGATGTATCATTAATATAATGTTAATTACTCCACGGTGGAAAAACCCGTGTCAGAACTACATTATGAGTCGCTAGCTAAAACACACACACACACACACACACACTCACACATTCTCTCTATCACACACACGCACCTCACTCTCTCACTCACACACACACACATGTGAAAAGAGTTGAAATGAACACAGACATATGAAAAATATAGAGAGTCAGTCAAATTACCACCCACCCCAAGGCAAACTAGAGAGGTGGATGGACTTCATCAGGCCACAGCCATCCGCCGTAATCGGTTTTCTGTTATAACTGTGGCAAACCGGCTATCTCTATAATACCTGATGTAGAGTGTTTGCCCTAAAAGAAAAAAGTAGTATAGTACTAATGAAATAGTCAAAATCAGGGGGTTGACAAATTCGGGAAGTCAATTTTGTAGTCAGAAGCAGAGTAGACAAAATCAGTTAGTTCAAATTGGGGAAGTCACATTTTGTTGTCGGATATCGAAGAAGAAATCCATTAAATACGTCAAAAAGTATTGAAACATATTAAGCATAAGATAAAGTTAGATTGAGCTCTGGGAGGCAGGCGGCGCTCAACCCCCACTCTGACAGGATCAGCCCATATCCTTGGCATCAACATTCTGGTAATAATACGTCGACATATTCAGTAGATGCAGTCTGGTAAATTCAATTACGTCATCATTATTAGCTGAGATGCTCTTCACAAATTTACTCATATCATCTCTAGCAGTTCTATGATGGTGTTTCTTGAAATATGCCACTTGTTATAATATTTTTTAATTTATTGTAGTTAAAATGTCTAATTGGTAGTTTGTTAAAATGTCTTTTTAAGAGCTATATTTCATATCCTTGTTTCAACAATGTTCTAATAAGGATCTTACAAGCCTCTAAAAAGTCTTCATATTTGGAACAGACTCTACTATAACGTATTATTTGGGAAGTCAAAACACCATAGCTTTGTTTTTTGGGGATATTTCCGTAAAGAAAGGGAAAGTTAACTATATTTCTAGAATTAATGAATGGGGACAAGAGAATCTAGTTTCCTTTAATGCACAGAAAACCAAGTACATTCAATTTTCTAACCGACAGAATCTCACGGACTCCCATATATTTTTTAATGATGTAAATATTCCCACTTCCCCTAGTATTGACATTCTCGGTGTAACATTAACTACTAACTTGAGCTGGACACATTATGTTAGAAGCATTGCTAAGAATGCCTCTAAAAAACTGGGACTCCTGTACAGAGTTCGAGAATTCTTCACTGACGAGCAGTTGGCCGTAATATATAAAAGTCATGTGCGCTCTCAGATGGATTACTGTTCACCTCTGTGGGGTGGAAGTGGAGTGGTTGCATTGAGGCAGTTGGACAAAATTCAAAATAAAGCTATTAGATTAATCAATAACCCTGCAATCACACAGGACCTTCCTACATTAGCCATACGAAGAAACGTTGCATCCCTTGCATTATTCTACAGATATTTTCACAGCAATTGTTCCGAGGAACTTGCTTCAATTGTGCCGCCTCTCCACATCTTTCCCCGTAGAACTAGGGCAGCTGAGAGCGCCCATGAATTTACACTTTCTCCTCCACAATGCAGAACTTCTGCTTATCAGAATTCATTTATCCCCAGAGCTACTACTCTTTGGAATTCACTTCCCTCGAATTGCTTTCCACAAACTTACAATCAACAAATGTTTAAATCCAGTTGTTACAAACATTTTATGAATGGAGGATGCCTTTAGGCACATGGACCTTTTTGTTTTATCTGTGTTTTTCCTTCCTCCGTTCATTGTCTCTTAAAAAAAAAAAAAAAAAAAAAAAAAAAATATGAAATTGGAAATCTGTTCGTTTGTCATAAAGTTTTGTTACACATTTCTTGTCAATTACTTCAATTTGTATATCGAGGAATGAAGCTTTCTTATCGGAGTAATTTTCTTTATTTAAAATAAGCTCCTCAGGGTAGATATCTGTCTTAATTTTATCAAATATGTCGCCACTGTTGAACAATATTATATCATCAATATATCTTGAACACTTGCTTATTTGTTTGCATGTTCCGTATTTAGCACGAGTGTTATCTTGCATATAAAAGAACTCGTAATAATGAAGAAATAGATTGGCAAAATCTGGCCCTGGGTCTGTTCCCATTGGAATGCCAATATTTTGCTTACATATGAAATCACCACATTTGAAACACGTGTTATCTGTCAAGAATGTTATGCTATTCATAAGGGAGGTTTTGCTTAATGCTGTATATTTTTTAGACAATGCATTACTCCAAAAAGCTTCATAATTGTTTATTGTAATGTATTTAATTTTAGAATTTGCAAAACATTTATTCACTATATTTTCCAGGGCTAGTATAAGTTTATCATGAGGAATGTTTGTATATAAAGTATTAAAATCATAAGTTACAACATTTTAGCTTGTTGTTTATCATTTATTTGCTTGATCACGTCTAGTACTGGTTGATTATTTTCAACTACCCACCATCTACTTGTACCAGTGAACTCTTCAATTACAGTGCAATATCTCTTTCGTCCTTTCATTATCAACTTCAGTGATTTACTTATACAAAAAGCTAATTGCTTAGTAGTATAAATGGACGAGGAGACAATATATCTAGCTTTTACAGGATCTTTGTGAAGTTTGGGAATCCAATACATGAACGGAAACTTATGATCTTTAGTTGGCGTTATGATGTTGGCGGAACTAAGAAAATTAGTCTGGCGATGTATAATGTCCTGTTCACGTTCATTAGTGTTCACGTAAGTGTTACTTGTTTCACCAATAATTTCTGTCTCTTTGTACAACATTTTCATATAAAACCATTTGCATATAAAGGCATAATTTGTATTAGCTTTATCAACTACTGTAATTACATACTTATCGTGTAATCTTGTAAGCTCAAAAGTAGCCAGTTCGTCCTTCAGTACACTTTTAGAAGGTCTATAATATGGATATCTTTGTTTTATAGCCTGTATTCTTTCTTTGACAGCTTCTATAACCTTAGCTTTCCACTCGCTGAAGTACGCTGCTAGTAATCCTCTCTTCTCGCTTTCCTGAAGAATGAAGTTAGACAGTCCGGTAAACATTTCCTTCTTGACGACTTGCCAGTTTAGCGTTCTAGGTTCCCTATAGTTCGGTCCCTTTTTCAACAAATTTCTCAGCTTAAAATTTTCTACTATACCAAGGTCGCCGGTGAGTACATGTTTGTGGTGTTCATTCTTGAAAGGCGAATGATCACAGTCACACTTGTCTTCATCTCTCAACCATTGTTCAAACACAGCATCCTGTACGGTTTGTCTATAATTATCACAGTCACACTTGTCTTCATCTCTCAACCATTGTTCAAACACAGCATCCTGTACGGTTTGTCTATAATTATCACAGTCACACTTGTCTTCATCTCTCAACCATTGTTCAAACACAGCATCCTGTACGGTTTGTCTATAATAATCACAGTCACACTTGTCTTCATCTCTCAACCATTGTTCAAACACAGCATCCTGTACGGTTTGTCTATAATTATCACAGTCACACTTGTCTTCATCTCTCAACCATTGTTCAAACACAGCATCCTGTACGGTTTGTCTATAATTATCACAGTCACACTTGTCTTCATCTCTCAACCATTGTTCAAACACAGCATCCTGTACGGTTTGTCTATAATTATCACAGTCACACTTGTCTTCATCTCTCAACCATTGTTCAAACACAGCATCCTGTACGGTTTGTCTATAATTTACAATATTATTTCTCACTGGTTTGGTATACTTATATAAAATCATGGGATTTTCAGTTATCTCTAGTGGAAAAGAGTCTTTGATATTCTTATCGTGAAAAATCTTTCCAATGTTTATCATTTCTATACCTTTATTGACGAAATTGAGTTTTATTTGGGCTCTATTTTCCTTTTTAGTTTTGTCTTTGTCGGCATTAGTCCCAGGCTCGTGATATCTAGAAATGATCTTTACAATTATGTCCATAATATGGGTTGGAACATTACTATCCAATAGTTTTTGCGCGATTATTTTCAACTTTGGGCGTGGGATTTGTGGAAATTGTTTACACCAAAATCGAGGTAACTCATTGTTAGAATGTTCACACTTCTCATTAACGGTATTTACGATGTCATCTATATGCCAAACTTTGTCTTTACCTCGTGTTTTACCCCGTACTCTGTTGATATATCTGTCGACCTTATTAAAATCTCCTCTTTGATTTGTATCAACTCGGCTGTTAAGGCCAAAAGGATATACAGTGCGTAGCTCTTTAATCCAAAAGGTTTCTCTGTTTTTCCTAATAGTTTGTTGTTCATCGATTGATCCTACATCGGGTATTTTCTCTAAAACTTGACAGTAGTAGATTGCGTTTCTACAGCAACCTTCGGTCACATACACACTCACATACACACACAAACAATTTAAACGGACGGGCACGGTACTGAAAGGGTTAAATTACTATATATTCTTCCTACTGTTGCTTTACTACCCATACATATACAGCAATCTTTAAATTGTAGCAACTTCATTATTACCAATCGGGATGAAATTCCTCTCATTTGGGAAGAGTCCACCTGGTAATAGGTGTGGCTATTTATAGTCAGTTAAATTTGCTCTAGTCCCTTCTGAGTTACGAAGAGGCCAGGGATCGACATTATTGTCAAGCTCGCTGGCGCTACCTATAGTTCTCTACAATCTCTTTCTACACGCTGCAGTGCTGCATCTCTTTAACTCTATTATCAGTATTCTTCAGAGCTCTCTCAGTGCATACCCCCTTCCTTGCGGCGAGTGCGAGGCACCTGCCTTTCAACACAGTCCCATTCCTATTCTGTATAGCTCTCCAACCCAAGAATTGGCAATTTGTTTGTCTTTCTTCTACTCAACAATTGTACTTTGGAGCGCTCTCCCTCAATCAATCTTTCCTTCATCCTATGACTTAAACTGCTTTAAACTTCGTGTGTCCAGGCATTTTGACCCCAAAGCTCGATGAACTTGGCTCTGTCACTCTTTTAGCTTTGGGGAAGACACTCGTTACAGGCAACCTGCCTGTTGTCTCCTTCATACATATATAACATATTCACGTCCTAACTCGATTTTACAGTAATTAGACTATTTATATTTGCCCTGTTGACATACCTTATTGATACACCATTCATATATCTGACCAATACTATGTCCTCTAAATACTCTAACTTTAAGATTACACAGCAGCACCTATCTGAATTATCGATATACACCCTAATAGCACCTTGTATACTGTATATTCTTCAAGAATAATTGAAGCAACTTTTTCTTTACAACGTTCTCAGTACTTGTTATTTTGCAATGGATATTCCCCAGGCCAGTGTCTCGTTAAAGTAAAACATTGCAGCAAATGTTCGATATTCCTACTTTCTTCTCCTTTCGGTTTCTACCCATTGTGGCAAATCGGGTTCTTTTCCATTCCCAGCCTCGGAGCTCTTGCCTTTCTTCCTGTATTGCTTTCCAATGTTACCATGAATGCTGCCTGCCATACCGATGGCTTTCATATTTTGCAAGTTTTGTTTTTCTTTCCTATTTTTTGCTATGTGTATGAAGGAGACAAAAGGTAACGCTGCCTGTAACAAGTGCGCCCCCAGGATGAAAGAGTGGTAGAGAGCCAAAATCAAGGTACATTCGAGGTATTTTAGGTGTGTGCTCATAAAGTGTAGTGAAATTAATAGGTGCAGGCAGTGTTCGTGCGAGTTAGTGTTCATCTAGATCGTGTACACCATTCTACGTGAGTAATATTTAAGAGCGTTTTTGTATATATATTACTCATAAGAACGACAAATAGTACCATATGTACAGCTATGTTGTTCTTAATTGGTGGGAATTTGTCTGGTCCTCATTTTAAAGGTGGGGGCGCATGGGTTGAGGTAAACATGGACAAATAATCGCCAACCTGCATATAATTATCATGTAAAATGCAATGTCACTGAAATAATTATTAACAATGGTATAAAGGATTTTGCGGATCGTCTATACCGGGCCTGTGACGTCATAGTGACGTCACACCAGTATCCTTAGCCTAGACTGGATGGTGGACTTACACTCTTGTGACGTCACAGGCCCAGTATAGACGATCCACAAAATCCTTTATACCATTGTTAATAATTATTTCAGTGCCATTGCATTTTGAAAGATAATTATGTACAGCTTGGCGATTATCATTCCATGTTTATCTCAACCCATGAGCCCCCACCTTTAAGGGGAAATATTTTTTAACCTCCTTCTCCTTCACACACACACATATATATATATATATATATATATATATCACATTAGCATCTACACAAGCTAAACTTGGGGTGAAAAACCCTGTTACAAAATGGTATCATGTTCACTTGGGTTAGGTCGCCTTGATTACAGTATTCAATTAAGCTAGGTAGGCGGAGGGCTAGGAATTTTACCCCCCTTGTAAAGTTCCTCTACTAGACGAAACAGAGAAAGGGGCGAGGGAACACGAAAGTGGTCTCAGACCCTATGCATTTGAGCTTTAAATGTTGTTTCATTTCAGGCTCTGTCTCGAGTCGGCCACCTCCCCGCTATGGGGTATGAGCCTGAATGTATACATACATACATACATTACTAAGATAAAACTCAACACCAACATCATAATTTCCTTCTTTGCTCAATTATGTTATTGATATGTCGGGCTATAATATTTACAGCTCGTGATATAGTCTTTACTAACATCCAGATCTGGACTTATAGACCGTAAATATTAAATAACTCAACAGGGTCAAATCTAACACCGTCTTACTCTCACAAATAAGTATTCAATTAGGTACTACAGTACTCAATAACAACACACATAACAATTATAACACCTGTTTATTCAATTAGGTACTACAGTACTCAATAACAACACACATAACAATTATAACACCTGTTTATTCAATTAGGTACTACAGTACTCAATAACAACACACATATAACAATTATAACACCTGTTTATTCAATTAGGTACTACAGTACTCAATAACAACACACATAACAATTATAACACCTGTTTATTCAATTAGGTACTACAGTACTCAATAACAACACATATAACAATTATAACACCTGTTTATTCAATTAGGGACTACAGTACTCAATAACAACACACATAACAATTATAACACCTGTTTATTCAATTAGGTACTACAGTACTCAATAACAACACACATAACAATTATAACACATGTTTATTCAATTAGGTACTACAGTACTCAATAACAACACATATAACAATTATAACACATGTTTATTCAATTAGGTACTACAGTACTCAATAACAACACATATAACAATTATAACACCTGTTTATTCAATTAGGTACTACAGTACTCAATAACAACACATATAACAATTATAACACCTGTTTATTCAATTAGTTCTAATACCTGAAAATCAGATTGTAGCTTCACCTAGATAATTATGGGAACTATCAGGCAAGGATTACCAGGCATATAAATGGTAGATCATGAATGGGGAGCAATCGCTCTTCAACTGAGGTTATAACCAGGTGAATAATCTGCAACTAAATAATATACGTAACTTATAGAATCAACCTTAATAATAATCGTGATGTGAGTCGAGTGTCTTCCGTGAATAAAACAACAGTGAAAGCACTAGAACACAAATAAGAGAGGCTGGGAGAGTTGAGAGAGTAAAATAATAACTCAGGTGGGGAGGTAGAGTCACACGACTGGTAGTGGCGAGCCGGCTAGGTAGTCGCGGTATACTCAAGTGACCTTCCTACTTAACCTGTGGAGGTCAGGTCACCTACTGGACTGAGATGGCTGAAATTAATCTCAAAGTTAATGCAGCTAGAGTGGTAATTTATATAATGTTACTCTGAAATTGGGGGCAAGATAGGATTTAATTTATTTCACAAAAGATTAAGTGGGTGGACTAAATTATGTAATTTCAAATGAATATCTTATATTCACATCAACGATCGTATGTAAGAAATAACGAAACGAGCCGAGGAATTCAGATATAAATTGAATATATTATTAGGAATGGAATACAGAAGAGTATCTATTAGTTTGATTTAAGAACAGATTATAATTGACTAAATGAGCTTAGATAATGAAAGCTCTGAAACTATCAAGGAATGATAGTATAATGAATAATTAATTCAATATTAATCATTAATTGAATGTGGCGTACACGACGAAGTTGTACTAAGGTAATACTCAAAATAGTATTACCAAGAGGCCTGAATGAGTTAACATGGAGGTGGCGCACACGACGAAGTTGTGCTAAGGTAATACTCAAAATAGTATTACCCAGACGTCCGAACGAGTTAACAGAGTCTTAATATAAACATACACCAAAATACGGGTGTAGGGTAAGTGATGTTGAACTAAGTAACAGAATCTAAGCAATACTGGAATTCCCAAGCATGAAGAATCAGAATTACTTACATCAGTAATCAAATGAACGTAAATACTAATACATTAAATAATTACAATAGAGTTTAAGTAAGAGAGTAAAATGGGGGAACTCGGGAAATAAATGTGTTGATAGAATACACTTCTCAATGAGGGTACTGTGGTCAATTAATTATTAATTTGGGCGTAGGTTCTAGGTAATCAGTGATAACTCAAGAAGGGTAATTACACACGAAATACACGTCGACCTCAACTTACAAAATACACAACAGAATACATATATTAGGAAAATCTGTGAAGTGTGCAAGGTAAGTTAATTAAAACAAATGTATATAACGCATGTGTAGGACGTTCTTACAAAACAAAATTAATTATGAACACTAGGTCTTAAACACAGACCTTAACTAAGTCTTTATTTAATGATTATGAAGGATGAATACAATACGTAATTAAAGATCTTGGGCACAGATCTCATAATTAATTAACACAACACGATTCACATATTTCAACCTATACCTCAACAACAATAACACAATGAAAAGACACACAGACCTTTATGGAATGTTTGGAGGGCTGGTGAAGAGAGTGCAGGACTGGCCAACGTAGATCGTAGGTCCTAGGGGCAGCTCTTCTAGGGGCAGGGTGTCCGGGGGCAGGGCGTCCTCGGGCAGCACTTCCGGGGTGTAAGGCGTCCTCGGGCAGCACTTCAGGCTCCAGGCTTCAGGAAGGTGGGGTGTCCCTCCTACAAGATCCCAGGGGGCACTTCAGGATCGCATACTCTCCGGGCAGGGCAGGGGCAGGCTGATGCAAACCAACACTTTTAATTCGCTACTCTGGGCCAGAAGGTTTTAGAATAGTATTGAGGTGTGGTTGCATACCCCTCTCTAATTTTCTAGAGGTAATATGTGGCATTATATTTGACTCGTTTCCCCGGTCTCGGAGTCACAAGGTTAGGGAGAAATGGTTGTGTGGTGATTGTGAGGTAAATACTTAGCCTAGACTTGGAAGTTTGGTATTGACATAATGGTATACTTCCAAGGTATAATAATACATAGGTAATGGTTAGTTACTTAGCCTAATGATTGAGAAATCTCTCATAAACTGGGATAGGCCTTTATTCCTAGTTCAACATGAATCTTCTTATATCTTGCTGGTTAGATCTCGTTACTTGGAGATTCTTGTATCTATGTTTCCGTCGTCTTCCGGGTTGTCTTTCAGTTCCATTTATGTCGGTAGGCCTCGGGGTGTTCATGTTGCATTAGCATAAACATATTTTCGTTGTAATGCAAATCTGGAGAAACGGGGAATGCTGTGTGTTGGATCGTCGACTTCATTTGAAAGGTGGGAGGTAATTGGTTGACACAGGTGAGTGGTGATTGGTCCATACCTGCGGCTTAGAGCATGGGGTAATTTGTGGTTTATCAGGGTTGACTCTGCTATTCTGCTTCTCCTTGGGTTGTTGTAACTGGAGACTGGCTATCCTACACTTGGCTCTTTCAGGGTTTGCTTTGAGGCCCGTCACTTCAGTTATGATGCCTTATGAAGTACAAGGTATTATTACGTGTTCTCTTTATTAACCCATACTGTACCGGCGACGTCTATTTTAATTGGATTGGAGCTACATTGAGAGGATTATAATAACCAGACTCTGTTATCAATCTTTTCCTTCAGGGGTATATTTATGTCAATATTGTCATGGGCATATATATTTGTAAGTAGCCAATAATATTATGTGTATTTTACATGTACGAACACTGGGTAACCTGAAACTCGCAAGTGATTTATAGGCTTGGTGAGGCAGATTTGTTTAGGATAAGCAACAGGAGAATATCTTCACAACTGTAGGCTACCCAATTGTCGTACAAGTAAAATACACAACATATTATTGGCTACATACAAATGTGTATGCCCATGACAATATTGACATAAATATACACCTGAAGATAAAGGTTGATAACAGTCTGGTTAACAGATTTAAACTTCCCGCCTCAGGAACTGCTGTTCCAACCTCTCCTCCCCCTCCCCCACCACAAAATTTACTAAATTTCTGAACATAATAGGCTACTTTAAATGTAGTACATGCCTTATATTACATGTACCCAAGTGTTATACTACCTTTTATATGCGGTTAAACAGTCATTTAGCTTTCAAATAGAATTAGTTGACTGTAATGTTGTGTTCGCTTGGGCATCAGTTGACTTGGGTACAGATGCAATTTTGGGTAATGAATGTTTGTCTTGCACAATATTAATGCTGAACGGCATTTACAAGGTTTAGAATAGAAGACACTATTATACTACGTAGATATGATGAGTCACATTATTGCAATGCAACAGTTATTTTAATATTTATCACAAACAACCTACAGTATGAAATAAAACACATTCACTCCAACCAATCACGAGTCATTACCGCGCAGTTGCCACATCTAAGTGTTCGATCATCAGCTGGAAAAAAATCAGGTATAAAAAGGACTAACAAGGTGCGGTGGTTAAAAATATCGCCAGTTTTCCATAACCATTGTCTTTGTACGATTGTTTGTAGTGAAAAGTGGATTGAAATTCTAGTGACCGATTCTGAAACACTAATTCCATATATTGAAGCATTCCTTTAGCCATATATCCCAAGGCAATGCTTTCCCTCAATAAATGTTCACACTTTCAAGTTTATCATACATTTGTTTACTAGTGCATGCGATTTTACTTAGGTAGATAAGATGAACAGACACGTAGACAAACAGAAAACAAATATATGTAAATATATACTCTTTAATACTACAGGAACAGTCACCGAACCCCCAGAACAAACAGAACTTTCGGCCTGCGTTTCAGCACCACCGCTTCCACTACTGTTTTTTACCGCCCAACCCACCATTACTGTTTTTCACCACTGGTGTGACGTGGGAAGGGTTATCGTCAGGCAAAGTAATCTACGATAGTGTGTGTATGTGTGGTGGTGATGTGTGTGTGTGTTTGTGTGTGTGTGTATTTGTATTTGTGTGTGTGTGTGTGTGTGTGTAAACATGGCATCACACGGACAGTATTATCGTTTTTGGGGCAGTCTAGTCTGTCATCGAGTGTGAGTAACACTGCCTACCAAATGTTCACGTATTTGGCCTTTAGTTATCTGAGAGTGTATGATCCTACTGCGTGTCACATTGGAGTGGCTTCGGTCACCCAGGCTTTATTGTGGTCGGCAGGGAGGGTTCTGTAGGGGCGCTCGGTTATGGCCTTGGCCTTGCTCGGGGCCTTGGGGCTGTTCGGCCAGGCAGCTTGGGGAACAACAACAACAACAACAACTGTGTGTCACATAAGGCGATTAACCCTTTAAATGGGGGCATCAGACTCACGTATATAGACAAACGCCCCCTCCCCTCCCCCCTGCACACACACACACACACACACACACACACACAAAGAGATAATTAAACCAATAGTATATACAGTAAAGCATCCTACAATTACATCATATAAACTGCTAGTTGATATTGACCAACTGAAACATCCTAAGTAATAGGACCTGTTAGTCTTTTTGTCTTAAATTAAGCTAGTGAAACATAAAATGTTATATTGCAATATGTTACTATAAACTGCTATTTAATATGAGAGAGATATGGCTAGAATAAATTGATTGCTAATAGTTATTAACACCTTACGAGCGGCCTATGCGGTTTATTTATGTGTACCGCCCAGCGGGGTGTTTTTAGCCAAAATAGGGCTGTTTACGTGATCATTTTCATGCCTAAATAAGACCCAGAACGTAAAACAAGTATCTATCCCTGAAAGGGCATAAACAGAGCTTTCGAATGACACCATAACGATCCTTGTATGATGGATAGTTTTCTTGCAATAACCGTGCAACGCGAGTGCAAAAAGCAGGTAATTCGGTACTTTCGGTACATAATTGAGTATGTAGCGAGTGAGAGAGGGAGGAGGGAGCTGAGATTTGTGTCAGTAGGTTCGCCGCGGTGGTCTGGAGCAGTCATACGCTCGCTAGTCTCCTGCCACCACTTGTCTCTCTCTCTCTCAGCCACATTTCGTGCTGAAATTGCCACTCGACCTATGTCGAGCGCCGCCACATAGTCCAGCTTTATTTAACTCGACTTAAGTGGTGAGCCTCTTTTTAAGGGTTAAAGAAGGAAAATGTGAATAATCCATAACTAAGATAGATTAATACATGACTACTGTATATAACGGTAAAATTATATGTTGCGAACTTTTCGGGCCAGCCTGGGTGAACGAGATTACAGATTTCCACCATTACCTCAACCCAACATATAAGTGTCATGAAGGTCGTTAGTCGCGGAATTGGTAGTTTAGCTCATTAAATCGTGGTGTTACTCATTTATAGGTTCACATTGTTGCGTACATGTCCGTGGAGCTACTGTACACACAGGGGTTATGTTCTCGACGTTTAGGCATCTAGGTTGGAAGCATGATCATATAACGTGTACAGTGATCAGGGACTTCAAAGCGTTTATCGTTTGTCACTTAACATTTAACTGTGATTAATAATTAATCTGGTGTATATCCCTATGGCATGATTCTATTTTGAAATCATATTATCACGTTTTTTGAACATATATATTAATATTTAGTCAAATTTTATTTTCAGTATTTTATTAATATTTCAATTAGGTCTCTGGATATAGGCTAACAGGCTATTCAACCGATCAACAAGGTGAAGTCATGGTTGTTTATTCTAGCTGGCGAGTGAGACATCGAGACAATGCTACAACCAGCTCGCTCGTGTTTTTTTTTTAAGTATTTATGTTTTTTTTTTTTTTTTTTTTGGATTTACGACGCCTGGTTGTCCCCTCGTGGCCCATTACAAATCTGTATTCTCAAAGCTGCACTGCCACTGTCTTGCTATCTCAGCTCACAATCACAGACACCTCTCACTTTCAAACGCCACCTTTTGAGCTGTCTACTCACTAGGCAATGGGGACCATTGCATATTTTTCATATGGGAATATTCTTGCAATGCAATTTTATTGGAGACAGGGAGGGTAGTTTCCCACATGTGCACAACAGGGGGGTACCGACATCTTCCAATGGTATGTCTGCTTGCCTCTGACTGTGCCTTCTCTCACAGGGTTTGATGTACACTCAGTCAAAGAAGTATCTGCATCCCTACGCTGATCTTCTGGTGTTTACAGCTCGGTAGGGTTGGCACCTCTGTCTGCAGCTATATCCATGTGTCATAGACGATTGTCTTTTATACATGGACATAGTTGCAGGCAGAGGCCAACCCTATTGAGCTGTACACACCAGATGATCAGCGTAGAGCTGCAGATACTTCTTTGACAGAGTGTACTTGTGTCAACTTCTACTTTCCACGTACAGCATGGACAGAAGCTCTCTACACCTAGAGTTGTCTCCTTCTCTTGGGGTGAATTCCTCGTCCTCCTCTCGCTAGTCTCTCAGGTTATTAGGCAGATTGGCCTCTCGCTCTTCTTCTAGTTCCAAAAAGTATGAATCGAGGAATGATTTGATCAGCCTCCTTAAGTCTCATAACTCTTCAAACAAGTATGGGAGGGTAGCAGTAAAAGAGGTTTAACTCACTTGGAAGGCTGCTGCTCTGCTCTCAGGGTCAACGGTCGTGGGAGACTGAGGGCTTGGTGGTGGGAAGTCAGGTAGAGGCCCTGATGAGGGTGCAGGTGATGAGGGGATGGAGAGGGTTGTTGCCTGAGGTGGTGCCGAACAAGAACTGTCGATTCTCTGGAGTCTCTTCTTTCCCTGATACCTTCCTTAGCCAATCCCCTTCGAATTGTCTTTCTGTGACTTGCTTTGGCCAATCATATACATGTGACATTGGATTCTAGGCTCAGCGGCTAGCTGGATAGGCTCGGTGGCTAGCCTAGGCTTACTGGCTAAATGAGTAGGCTCAGTGTCTGATGTGGACGGCTCGAGCTGTAGAGACATCAAAGGGACGGAGTCAAAAGTGATGGGGGCCCCGCTTGATGGGTTGACAGGGTGTCTGCGTCCATTACACAGCTTCCCTTGAGGGTGTGGGGATGGGTTCTGATGAGTGGCTGGAGGAGGGTATACTGTACTGCTCTGATTTTGGCCGACCCCACAAAGAAGAAAGCGGGGAAGGGAGGGGGGAGACTATGGGACTATGGGAGTTGCAGGATAACTGTTTACCATATTACCAGTATCTATGTTATTTTCTTATGTGAATGAGGGAGACAAAAGGCAGAACTGCCCACAGCGAGTGCCTCCCCCAGAGTTGAAAGAGTGAAGCAATTTAAGTCATAGGAAGAGGGAAAGACTGATTCTGGGAGTGTTCCAGAGCTCAGCAGTTGAATAGAAGAAAGACTGAGAATAACGTTTCACTCTTTGGTTGGAGAGTTGCACAGAGTAGGGGTGGGATTGTGTTGCAAGACGGGTACTAAGTACACTATGTAGAGGAGGTGGTATACACTGGGAAAGCTCTGAGGAACACTGATTATTGTAGTAGCAATAGAATAGCGAGAGAGATGCAACATTGCAGCGAAGAGAGAGAGATTGCAGATAGTTGGTGAGTGGATGGGACTTAATGATACGGAAGGCTTTCCTTTCTACTTTGTCTAGGAAAGCGGTGTGAGAGGATCCTCCCCACACATATGAACAATACTCAATACAAAGACGCACTGTGCCCTGTACAGAGCAAGAAGCTGTGCAGTGGTAAAAAAACATTTCAGGCAGTTGAGCATACCCAGCTTCTGGGAGGCTGCCTCAGCAAGACTAGTAATATGGTCCTTCCAAGTGAGACCAGAAGAAAAAGAGACACCGAGAATATTATTAATGTTTGTATTGTTGAAGTGTAAGGGATAGTCTTCTGGGAGTTCCATACTGGTAGTAAAATGAAGAAATTGTGTTTTGGAAGCATTAAAGACAACAAGATTATCTCTGTCCCTATTGGAAATAGTAGGTAGATCAGAAGATAAGTGTTGTATGGCTTCATTGCGTTTGTCTTTGAGGGATTGCTGGCTTGGGCATTCAGGAAAACTAATTGAGTAGTGTAGGGTAAAGTCGTCTGCGTATGAATGGATGGGACTGGAGGTACAGTTGAGAAGATCATTTCTGAAAATTAGAAAGAGAATGGAAGATAGGACAGAGCCCTGAGGAACACCGGAGTTGATAGGATGAGGAAGTGAGCGATGGCCATCCACAACCGCAGCTATGGAACGACCGTAAAATAAATTGGAGACAAAGGCACAGATGGAGGGATAGAAACTGAAGGAGGGTAGTTTTGAAATTATAAATTTTTGCCAGACTCTATCAAAGGCCTTTGATATGTCTAGTGCAATAGAAAAGGTCTCACCAAAGTCCCGACAGGAGGATGACCATGAGTTAGTAAGATATGAAAGAAGATCACCAGTAGACCGACCCTTGAGGAAGCCATACTGGCGATCTGAGAGTAGATTATGAGAAGAGAAATACTTAAGAAATTTGGAAGCAAGAATAGTTTCAAAAACTTTAGAGATGCAAGAGATGAGAGGAATTGGACGATAGTTGGAGGGTTGAGAGTGGTCACCCTTCTTTGGGACAGGTTGAATGAGAGCAAACTTCCAGCAAGAAGGGAAGACGTTAGAGGAGAGACAGAGATGAAAGAGTTTGCCTAGGCAGGGAGTCAGCACGGAAGTACAGTTTTTTAGTAGAACAGGAGGAACACCATCCGGACTGTATGCCTTCTTAGTATTAAGCCCAGACAGGGTATAAAATACATCTTTAGAAGAGATTAGTATATTAGGCATAAGTAGCAGAAAAGGGGGAGGAGAGGGAGGAATAGCACCGGACTCATCCAAGGTGGAGTTTCTAGTTAATGTTTGAGCAAAAAGTTCAGCTTTGTCAGAGAAATAAGTGATGGTTGTGCCATCAGAGTGGAAAAGGGAATGGATCACGAGGAAGAAAAATTGTTGGAGAGGTTTTCGGTTAGATGCCAGAAAGCTTGGGAAGAACTAGAGTTGGATAGTTCAGTGCATTTATTATTGATGCAAGAGTGCTTGGCAAGTCGAAGAGCAAATTTGGCATGATTCCGGGCAGAAACATAGGAAGAATGAGATTCTTGAGTCTTAAGGCGTCGGTACTGTTTGAATGAGTCCTCCTTGTTGCGGACAGCAGTAGAACAAGCGTGAGTAAACCAAGATTTGTTTGCATTAGACTGAGAGAAAGTAAATGGAATGTATGCTTCCATGCCCGAGAGGATTACCTCGGTAATGCATTCAGCACTCTCCGAGGGTCCCTGGCCACGGAAGCAAAAGTCAGTCCATGGGAAATCAAAGAAGTACTGTCGAAGAGTCTCCCATTTGACAGCACCAAAGTGCCACAAGCGCCCCTGGTTGGGAGGATTGGGTGGCCCTACCGGAGAGATAGGACAGGTGACAGTTATTAGTTTATGGTCGGAGGAGCCCAAAGGAGAGAACAGATTTACAGTATAAGCAGAAGGGTTAGAGGTTAGAAATAAGTCAAGAATGTTGGGCTGATATCCGAAGTGATCTGGGATATGGGTGGGTTGCTGGTCTAACTGCTCTAGGTCATTTAAGATAGAAAGATGTAGGCTTGTTCACCAGGTTGATCAGTGGAAACAGAGGAGAGCCATTGGTGGTGGTGTACATTGAAATCTAAGAGGGAGATTTCTGCAAAAGGAGAGACTGATAGAATGCGTTCCACAAATATATAAATACTGTATATATATATATATATATATATATATATATATATATATATATATATATATATATATACTGTATATATATATATTTATATATATATATTATCTGATCTAAATACCAATACCAATTGGGGCAGAGAAAACCTTTTTGCCTTTAATGCTTCCAAAACTCAATTCTTCCATCTTACTACACGTCCGAAACACCCAGAGGACTATCCCTTATACTTTAACAATATGTAAATTAACCCTTCATCTTCTCTCAGTATTCTCGGTGTCTCTTTCTCTTCTGCTCTCTTTTGGAAGGGCTATATTTCCAGTCTTGGTAAGAGTGCTCAGCCGCCTCAAGGGGTCCTTTACCCCTGCACAGCTTCTTGCTCTGAACAGGGGCACAGTGCATCCTTGTATTGAGTATTGTTCATGTGTGTGGGAAGGATCCTCTCACACAGCACTTCTAGATAAAGTAGAAAGGAAAGCCTTTCGTATCATTAACTCCCGACCACTCACCAACTCTCTGTAATCTCTCTCTCTTCGCAGCAATGTTGCATCTCTCTCGCTATTCTATCCTCAGATCTCCCAGTGTATAGCACCTCCTCTACGTATAGTACCTAGTACCCATCTTGCAACACAATCCCACCCCTACTTTGTGCAACTCTCCAGCTCAAGAGTGAAACGATACTCCCAAGCTCTCTTCTATTCAACAGCTGAGCTCTGGAACCCTCTCCCTGAATCCATATTTCCCTCATCTTATGACTTAAATTGCTTTAAACTCTGTGTGTCCAGGCATTTTGGCTCGACGGTTCCTTGATTTTGGCCCTGTCACTCTTTCATCTCTGGGTGCGGCAATTGTCACAGGTAGTTTTGCATTGTGTCTCCCTCATCCAATTTTTTTTTTTTTTGTATTTATATATATAATTATATACTGTATATATATATAAAGTATATATACAGTGGTGGGCACGGTTTCCGCTAATCAGCTAACAGCTAATAGCGAAGCTAATTTTTTCGTTAGCTGGTTAGCTTTTAAGCTAATTTTGATAATCGTTAGCGGACCGATTAGCTTCCGCTAAATTAGCTTCCGCTAACTGTAAGTCCGATAACGATAATGTGCATTCACTGGTAAACAAAATAGTTTATTGGTCAATAACGTTTGCAAACCATAAAATTTCACCTACTTATGTGAGTATATAATTGCAACATTCATTCATTGAATTTGTGTTCAATATATCTTTTATTGTGTTTATTTTGTATTTGTTTTTCCTTCCTTGTTTGTTGCTGTAGTCTCTCTCCAGTGCCTCCAGGTGTTTTGTGTGGATTCATCTTGTTTGTGTTTCTGCACCCTAGTTGAAGACTTCGGCATCTCATATAATAATAATAATTATTACACTGACTATATCACAGATTCACGGCACATACACATATAGACGAATCTCTGGACACATTCTATTCGTGTGAGGTGCTGGCCTGTTCTCGTGTTGGCGGCCTCTGCTCGCCTCTCCTGTCAGTCCTAGGCAGGCAGGCAAGCGTATTAGTAGGCCTACCGCTACCAGGAGTGAATGTTAGTGGTTACTGTGACAGCATACATTATTATTGAGTCATTGACTCACGAGTGACGACTCATGCTTTCATAACTCTAGACGTGACTCTTCATTGACTTGTATGACTATTGTTTGTTTTATCAACCCCTCTTTGGCGGGGCCCAACTTAAGGCGGTCTAGAGAACCATGGACAAAAGAGCGGGGCCCGCCTTAAGTTGGTTGCAAATTTGAGCACATAATTGGCTCTGAGAGAGAGTCCGAGCGGTGGGAGGAGTGTAGGTTGGCTCTGACCGTTCGGCACGGTTCCCGCGCCGCGACTGGGCCCCACTCCACACACATCCACACTCACTGCCTCCCTAGACAGGGAAATATGTAAGGAAGTTACTGTATTTTAGGGATTTTTCCTTCGGGTTGCACGATCGTTGCAAGACAACCCGTGATCGTAGAAGGATGGTTCAGGTGTCATTGGAAATCTCAATTAACGCCCTTTTACGGATACATAATTGTATGACGCTCTGGCTCTTCTTTATGCATGAAAAAGAGCATGGAATGAAGCTCGTTTAGGGTAAATATGCCCGCTGGGCAGGTAGTAGAAGTTATTAACCTAGCCGCTCGTGGAGTGTTAAGTGTTGTGAGCCTAGCGCCAACTTGAGAAATTCGCTACAGAAAATTTACATTTACTTTTTCAAAATTTTACCGTAGATCGTTGAGGGATTTATTTGGGTTTATATTTGTTTTTATATATTTTATTGTTATATACTTATATTTGCGTGTGTGTGTGTGTTGAGTTTTGCAGGGCGATTGACCGATTGTAGAGTACTACGGAAAGATGTTTTGAATAGCCTACTAATACTTTGGAATAGTTTTTATTGTTTTGACTACTGGCTGGTGAACTATCCACTTAAGAACTAAGGTAATTTTATTATTTTTATATTATTTATTCATATAATATTATTTATTATTATATTAAAATACTGTAGGCTATCCTAAATATATCAACCCAACCTAACCTAGATTACCGTAACCTAACCAGATTAATCTAACTTAACCTTGCCAAACCTATATTAATCTAACCTATCCAGATAAAATAACCAAGATTAACAAGTCGATGTCAAGTATATGATCATGGCATTCTATGATTGTTTTAGCCTATGTTTTGGAAAGCTGTGTCTAAGCAGTAAGCTACAACTACAACCTACAGCATATTATAGTTTTAGCTTTCTAGGTCTGTGTTTAATGGTTTTGGAGGGAAAAAATCAAAACAGTGCTAAATTCATATGATACAAGTTAGCTGTTAACTGTTATCGTTAGCTTCCACTAATTTCTTCAGCAATTTATCGATTTAGCGTTATCGAAGCTAACGTTTCAAGTTAGCTGATTAGCGGTTATCTCAGCTAACTTTTCAGTTAGCTGTGCCCACCACTGTATATATATATATATATATATATATATATATATATATATATATATATATATATATACCATTCCTTAAGTTATCTTTTAACATCTGACACTGTTGTTTACATGTGAATGTTAGCTCGAAGTTGAGGATGTGCCACGTACTCTAGGATAGAGCCAGGGTGGCCAAATGTTCGCTGTTGGATGTCCTCGGTGAGAATTCGTGCCTATATTAAAACCAATAATCATGTGATTCCGACAATCTGTCCGGGATATGGGAGACGCCTATTATACATATTAAGCAAAAATATTGACCATTTATATAAATAAATACTGTATATGGGTGCTCCTTGGCAGGCTAACATATCAAACACTGATATATTATATTTTATGAAAGGCATACACAAATGCTGTTTCCATAATGAAAATAATAAGCTTTATAGAATCAGTATCGAACATTGAAGACTTAATAATGATGCACATCAACTGAAACTCCTATTTATAACAGATTTACAGTGCCCTCGTAGAAATATCCTGAGCAGCATCGTAACTTGCAAAGTATTGTTATATTCTCCCAGCCCTTTGTTTACCTCACATTGTATAGTCTCCAGCAAGCTTTTTATTTCACACAATTCTGAGGGCCAGCGTAAGTTTGGAATGCAAAATATACACCCTGTGTTAGGAGATCTCGGCCATAGTTCTCTTTTTGGGCGCTACTTTGGAAACGTAAATATCAAAGTGGGTATATTATATGTTATCATGTAGAATTAAAATAACTTAAGGATGTGAAGCGTTTTAGCAGTTTATTCTGGCAATCATTAGACGAGTTTATACAGCTTAGGAAGGATCTGGGGAAATGCAAGGGTAAACACTATCTCAATTAACCCTCTGATTTATATATACCCTTCCTAATGTGATAACAAGCATCTAATAATAGCCAGACAACAGAAAAGAAGTGCGTCATCGATCCTCAGAGGGTTAAACAAATGACCTTGAACCAGTATTGCTGAGTAGTATGAATGTAATTGATAGGTGCTTCTGAATGCTTGTGTGCTTGCTTTTTGTGGGCGAACTGTTATATGTATTATCCTGTCACCTATTTTTCCTTTCTCGTGTCTCTTGCTGATCCTCCCTACCCCTTGTGGGAGTAAAGACTGGCTAATGACTGACTGACAATGTATTTGAGTGTAAAGATAAGTATATGTCACTATAAGTAGCACCAACTAACTTGACAATAATGTTGATCCCTGACCTCTCTGTAACTCAAAAGGGCCTAGAGCAAACTGATTGTAAATATCCACACCTATTTCCTGGTGGACTCTTCCTAAATGATAGAAATGTCAGCTTGATTGCTTTCATTAATTTTGAGTTATAAGACGTTAAGGGGTCAAGATTATTGCCAAGTCCTGTACCTGACATTACCATCAGTGGATTCCAAACTTTATTTTTCATATTTGGGTTTGCTCTAACAAAACAAATTCAGTTGCATAATCCTCTTAACATTGGCGTGTTTCTTATGATTATGTTCAGCCACATATGTCTATACTTAACCAATTTAGTACCGGTGACGTCCTTTTCATTATACTCTGGCAACTATTAAACGATTATATTCAGGTTAGGAAGCACGTCTACCCATTAAATGGCTACAGACTATCTTCATTAATCATCTTAACTACCATATATCTCTCCTAAGCTGTATATAAACGTCTAAATGTAGCTACAAATCAATAAAAAAAGGTAACTTTTACTGAAAGGGTTAAGCCTTGGAATGATCAACACAATGCAATTGAAAATACCTAAAAATAACGTTCGGCCGCACTAAGACGAAATATGTGCTTCATAATTTGCCTTAAATATATAATATGAAGATAGCATTGGAGATTGAAGAAGACCGATCTTCTCAGTTTTGTTTATGTATTGGTTAGTGAGAAATTATAAATACGAGCCAATGGATGTTGCATATTGGTGTTATAGAATATATGGAAAGAACAAGGAGAGCGTACAAAGGAGTACAAAGGAAATCAAGGAACAACAGGTCAGGTAACCCTTCTAGGCTGGTTGTCCTCCAAAACACTGAGGATCCAAACAGTAGTTTAGAGTGGGTAAGGGACATTGGAAAGGGAACTACTGCCCAGGAACTAATGTCCGTGGCAGGAATAGGAAGTTAGTAGGGGACAGATGGGTTAGTAACTGAGGGGGGGGATAAAATCTATCTATCTATCTATTGCCTGACGCCGTGATCCCCGAAGGGGTGGCCACGAACGAACCGCCCCCATGCACCTCTGTCCCCAGTCAGTCGACGCCCCTCACCCCAACCAGCACCGCCTTCGTTCATGTACTTCCTCACTCCATCCTTCCACCTCTCATTCGGTCTACCTCTCCCTCTCTGTCCCTCCACCTCGCTCTCATATTCATTTACAAACGCAGTCAGTCGCGGGTTTGATGCAAGATATTTGTCTAGGCGAAGCTTAAATGAATCAACGGTGTTGCAGTCTATAACATCTCGGGGAAGCCCATTCCACAAGTTGACAACTCGATTGAAGAAGAAATTCTTAGATTCGTGCGAGTTAAAAAAAAATACGATAATTTTGCACCCGTTTCCCCGCGTGTAATTAGATTGGTCGATAGTGAAGTACTTACTACAGTTCATATTGTTGATGCCTTTGATGATTTTGAACACTTGAATTAAGTCGCCTCTTAATCTGCGCTGGGTTAAAGGAAATAGATTTAATTCTCTAAGACGCTCCTCGTATGGTTTGTTCTTTAGGCTAGGTATCATTTTGGTAACTCTACGTTGAACTCGTTCTAGCTTGTCTATGTCTTTTAGGTAATAAGGGCACCAGGATTGAACGCAGTATTCCAGAAGAGGGCGGACTAAGGAATTGTAAAGGGTTAAAATTACTTCCTTGGATTTATGCTCAAATGACCTGCCTATAAAGCCAATTATTTTGTTTGCTTTCTTAACAACTTCTGAACATTGTTGACTCGGTTTTAGGTTACTCGATATTGTTACTCCCCGATCGGTTTCTCTGTTTACATTCTTGAGCTGAGTGCCATTCATCGAATAGTTTGCTTTCTCATTTAGGTATCCGATATGTAGTACTTTACATTTATCGCATTGAAACTCATTTGCCAAATTTGGGCCCAACGTGACAACTTATCTAGATTGTGTTGCATATCGTCAACTTGTTCTTTTGAGAGTACGCTATTTGCAATTTTTGTATCGTCAGCAAATTTTGAGATTGTACAGGTGAGACCCTCATCTATGTCGTTGATGTAAATTAGAAAGATAATTGGTCCTAGTACCGATCCCTGGGGTACCCCGCTACTTACATTGGTCCATTTAGATGCCTTACCGTTTATGACTACTCTTTGCTTTCTGTCGCAGAGCCAATTTTCTATCCATTTCAACACATCGTCTTGTATTCCATGCACTTTTAGTTTTAGCAGTAAACGTTTGTGGGGAACTTTGTCAAAGGCCTTTTGAAAATCAAGGTATATAATATCTACAGCTTTACTCTCATCATAGAGATTGAGGATACCGTGGAAGAAGTCTAAGATATTTGTTAAGCAGGAACGTTTGCTATGAAAACCGTGTTGAGTATCTTTAAGTATGTTATTTTCCTCTAAGTGATTTACGAGTCTGTCTCTTATGAGCGTTTCTAGCATTTTACATACAACTGAGGTAAAGCTAATTGGACGATAGTTACTGGGTAGGGATTTGCTGCCTTTTTTGAAAATTGGTGTTACGTTAGCTAGCTTCCACTGATCAGGCATAGTTCCAGACTGCAAGGATTTATTGAATAGCAATGTTAGTGGTTTGGAGAGTTCATCCTTAGCTTCCTTTAGAACTCTAGGTGAGATTGTATCAGGTCCGGGCGTTTTATTTACCTTGAGTTTATCTAAACAATTCAATACTTCTCTCTCTGTAACGGTGATATTGCTTAGAACATCCGAATATCTATCTGAATCGGCGATGCTGTAGGGATATCACTGAGGTCTTCTGTTGTAAAAACTGATGCAAAGAAGGTATTGAGGGCATTACTCATTTGTACTTTGTCTTTGGTATATTCTCCATTTGCATCGACTAACGGTCCTACAGTTGAAGTAACTACTCTCTTCTTTCTGATATAACTATAGAATTCTTTCGGGTTTGTTTTACTTTGATTCGCATCATGTAACTCCAGGGTCTATTTACTTTGCTTAATTAACCTTTTGGCTTTGCGTCGTAGTTCTACAAATTTCACCCGTTCTTCGTCATTTTGTGAGGATTTTAATCTATCATTAGCAAACTTTTTAGCAGCAGACAGTTTGAAATATCTTTATTCCACCATTTGGGCTTATCATTATGGCCTGTACGCCGTATTTTCGATGGTATGCAGTCTTGCACTGCTTTTAGGTAAGTGTTTGCGAATTATTCCCAAGATGTATTTATGTCGTTATTGTTAATTAAAAAGCTCCAGTCAGTTTCTTTAAACATTGCTCAAAGTTTACGAAAGTTTGCTTTCTTGAAATTAGGGACTTTCTCGATGCTGCTATTTGGTTCGTTACTAGTAAACTTTAAACTGAAAGTTATCGTACGATGGTCGCTGTTACTGAATTCATCACCGACATTCAAATTCTCTATCAATTCTTATTTTGTTGAAAGTACAAGGTCAAGGACATTATTTCCACAGGTTGGAGATCTAACAAATTGATATAGCGAACTCTCTTGCAAATTTGTATACAGGTCTTGTCCAGAGTGTGAAGTAATACTATCACCCCACTTGGTCACAGGTAAATTGAAGTCGCCAAAAATTACGGTATCATGCGAGTTACTTAAGTCTGCAATTTGCTCATAAATTTCTCGGTCAGTTTGCACAGATTGAGCTGGAGGTCTGTATATTAGTGCAAGTATTATTTGTATACCTTTATTATTCTTTATTAAGAGGGTCGGGTTAAGACTTTCTTTGATAAAAAAACTAAAACTCCACCTCCATTTCTATTAATTCGGCTTTTCTCAAACATTACATAACCGGGAAGTGAATACTCTGCTAAAAAGTCTCTGTCTTCTGTATTGAGCCAAGATTCTGTTATGCCAATAACATCGTAATTTTCCGTAAACACTAGTTCCTCAAAATCTTAAAATGTATTGCGTATGCTACGAGCGTTTGCATAGAAAATATTCAAAGTTTTGGATTTGGAATTCACGGAACGCTCTTTATTCAAATTATTGGTTCTGCTCGGATCTACATTTATGTACCTGTCTGCCCTCAGTCCTCGATCCTCATCCCTGGTTGTCCTCGGTCCTCGGTGTCCTCAATAATTGTTTCTGGTAGTCCTCCGTTCTCTATGTCCTCGATCGTCGTCCCTGGTAGTTCTCGGTCCTCGATCATCACCCCCGGTCGTCCACGGTCCTCGATCCTTGTCCCTGGTGGTCCTCGGGCCTCGAACGTCGTCCCTGGTGGTCCTTGGTTGACTCTGCTTTTTCTCTGAAAATCCTTTACTGCGTCGTGAAGCAGGCGGCCAAATCTTGCTGCTCCCACCTGGTTCAGATGGACTCCATCTGCTACAAACAGATGATCTTCATGGTAGAAGTCATTCCAGGTATTGATGAATCCAACGTTTTCTTCCCTGCAGAAGACGATTTACGCTAGTGGCTATATTGAAGAATCAGCTCTCCACACTGATCCTGGGGACGATCCCTGATATGATGACTCTGCCTGACTTTTCCTTATACTTCTGAATTAGCTTCCGGTACTTCAGCATGCGGTCCTCCGATCGGGTCCGCTGCACGTCATTAGATCCGACATGAATGACGTACATTGTGCGTGAAGGAGCTAACTTTGAAACTTCGTTGACTGCAGTTGCAACGTCGTCCACACCGCCACCCGGGATACAAAAGCGCTTCCTGGTCCTGGGTGCCCTGGCGCAGAACTCCATAAGTTGCCCACGAACCATGGAATCTCCTATGAGCCGAATTTCTTCTATTTCTTCTTCGTCATCTAAGTCCGCAAGAATCTGGTAACGGTTCTGGCACTTGGTTTCGGTGATGATCCTCCTTGTGATGGGGCGAATGTTGTTTCTCACGACGCGGAAGTTGTCCTGAGATGGATCGGAGTCATTGTTTTCTGGACGTGGTCCATGTACTGAAGCAGGTACTGCTATATCAGGCGTTGGGCTGATGGAAGATGCCGCAATGGTAGTAATTGCTTCATTTGATGATACTCCTACGTTGAGCGTCACAAATTCTTGGAGTGTTTTCAGCTTCTTGGTGAGGGCGTTAATCTTGACGTTAGCTTCATCCAGTTTAGCTGCCAAATCTTCTCGGAGCTGGCAAAATCGGCAGACATGAACATCGGTGCAGGCAAACATGGTAGGGCCAAACCTACCGGAACAGTTCGTGCAGGCGCGAGATATGGTGACAATAACAAAACTTCAAATCACTTCACTCTAAGTCACTTCTAATCACTTGTCTCACTTCAGATCACTTTATTCATTTCACACACTTCAGATAACTTTACTCACTGTAAATCACTTCACTCACTTTAAATCACTTCACGTCACTTCTAATACAATTTAAGGCTGAAAATTATACGTTTACATCAAGTCAATAATACACTTTAAAAACACTTATCTCACTTTAAAAAAAAACTTCACTCACTTCAGGTCGCTTCATTTACTTAAATAGGCCTAACCGAAAACAAAAATGTTGAAATACGCACAAATAGGTTATCAGCGGTGATATCAGAGAGAGAGAGAGAGAGAGAGAGAGAGAATAGCTAACTAAATAAGAATACCTATTTTATTACTCCCAGACTCCTATATCTCCGAGGCACTTTAAAAACATTTCACTCACTTCAGGTCGCTTCACTTACTTAAATAGGCCTAACCGAAAACAAAAATGTTGAAATACGCACAAATAGGTTATCAGCGGTGATATCAGAGAGAGAGAGAGAGAGAGAGAGAGAGAGAGAGAGAGAGAGAGAGAGAGAGAGAGAGAGAGAATAGCTAACTAAATAAGAATACCTATTTTATTACTCCCAGACTCCTATATCTCCGAGGCATTCCTTTGATGATCAGCGACAGGTAGACAGGTAGATGACAGGTTAATTAATGAGCAGAGAGTGACTCGGACAGGTTATCAGGTCTGGGAATGACATCACAAGTTGACATGGAAGTACAAAGTACAAAGGAGTACAAAGGAAATCAAGCAACAACATATCTAGTGACCCTTCTAGGCTGCTTGTCCTCCAAAACACTGAGGGTCAAGTGTCCAAACAGTGGTTTAGAGTGGGTAAGAGAACATTGGAAAGGGAACTACTGCCCTGCCACTAACGTGGCAGGACTAGGAAGTTAGTAGGGGACATAGGGGTTAGTAACTGAGGGGAGGATAAAATAAAGTTATTCATTTACAAACGCAGTCAGTCGCGGGTTTGATGCGAGATATTTGTCTAGGCGGAATTTAAATGAATCAACGGTGCTGCAGTCTATAACGTTACGGGGAAGCCCATTCCACAAGTTGACAACTCGATTGAAGAAGAAATTCTTAGATTCGTGTGAGTTAAAAGATTTACCAATAATTTTGCAACCGTTTCCCCGCGTGTAATTAGATTGGTCGATAGTGAAGTACTTACTACAGTTCATATTGTCGATGCCTTTGATGATTTTGAACACTTGAATTAAGTCACCTCTCAATCTGCGCTGGGTTAAAGGAAATAGATTTAATTCTCTAAGACGCTCTTCGTATGGTTTGTTCTTTAGGCTAGGTATCATTTTGGTTGAACATTTACGTTGAACTCGTTCAAGCTTGTTTATGTCTTTTTGGTAATAATGGCACCAGCATTGAACGCAGTATTCCAGAAGAGGGCGGACTAAGGAATTGTAAAGGGTTAGGATTACGTCTTTGGATTTATGCTCAAATGACCTGCCTATAAAGCCAATTATTTTGTTTGCCTTCTTAACAACTTCTGAACATTGTTGACTCGGTTTTAGGTTACTCGATATTGTTACTCCCAGATCGGTTTCTCGGTTTACATTCTTAAGCTGAGTGCCATTCATCGAATAGTTTGCTTTCTCATTTAGGTATCCGATATGTAGTACTTTACATTTATCCGCATTGAAACTCATTTGCCAAATTTGGGCCCAATGTGACAATTTATCTAGATTGTGTTGCATATCGTCAACTTGATCTTTTGAGAGTACGCTATTTGCAATTTTGTATCGTCAGCAAATTTTGAGATTGTACAGGTGAGACCCTCATCTATGTCGTTGATGTAAATTATAAAGAGAATTGGTCCTAGTACCGATCCCGGGGGTACCCCGCTACTTACATTGGTCCATTTAGAAGTGGGGGAGAGGAGGATAAGTAGAGAAAAGGAGAAGGAGAAGGGAAAAATATCGATAAAGATAAGTGCAGAGGAAACAAAACGAAAGGGAGAGGTGCGTAATTGGAGCTATGACAAATTATGTAAGGAAGAGAAAAGGAGAAGGGGACACAATAGAAACAGAGAAGTGCAGAGGAGATAAAACAAAGGAGAGAGGTGCACGACATGAATGGTGGGAGCTAAGATAAAAGAGGTAAGGAAGAGAATCTACAAAGGAAAGCAAGAAGAAGAGGAAAAGGAGTGCTTGGTAATTATTATTGGTTAAGAATAGGCAAGCAAAAATATACACCTAATGATATGAAATAGGCTTAGCAAGTGAGAGATACTCACTATAGTAACATTTGATCTTCAAATGTAAGGACTATAATAACAACGGTGGACATTTATTATAAATAACACGTGTTCATCCGTCAGCTAATCAGCGGTTTTTATATAGATTGTGTTTGGTTTTCAGATGTCTGAGTTAAATAATTAGCCTTGTTCTTCAATATATTTAGTTTTTTGGCTGGGTGACACTAGCGAAGGCTCTGTATTTTAGTTATCTCTTATCCTATGGTTTAATCCACTCCACCACGGCGTCATAAAACCTAGCCAACCATGTCCTATATACATTAACCCCTTCCGTACCAGCAACGTAATTTTAATTTGTATTCTAGCTATATATAGACGATTTGTTTTTCGTTTAAGAAGGATCTGTGGTAGCAAAAAGGGTTAAGTGAGATAGTTTGAAGCTTGTTAATTGCTGGAGACCCTTGTTAATTAGGCTGCAAATAAATTGTATAATAGTAGCCAGAATAAAGTTAAAAAGACGTCACCGGTACAGCAGGGGTTAAAGAGACGTGATCCTATGTGAAGGAAATATTTCATTCAATAACAAGTAGGACCCATTTTCCAAAATACACATACAAACCATTCTTAAAACTAGGACACGCAAATAGGGTTGAATTGATTTACTTAAACTCTCCAGGCGAGCGGGAAAATAAATACATAAATTATCAAATACACGTGGGTGAAGTGGGGGGCGGGGGGGGGGGGGTGGGGGTCATATCATGGTAGATTTTTCATATATTTATTATTTGTTTAGTTTCCTCCCTAGACCTCCATCAAACTTAAGCAAACATCTCCAGGATCCCCTTTCAAGATATATACAGTATATATATTTTTCGGTAGAAAAATGTCCCAACCGAAGGCCGATTCCTCCTAAATTACAGGCTAGCTATCGCTCACCAGGAAAATGTCGACACCTGAACGACACGAAAATGTTTAATATTGACAAAGAAATAGGGCAAACAGTCTAAAAATTGCCAAACTAATGAGCCAAACGTCAGAAAATCTGAAAACAAATGGGGCTAAACACGAGGAAGAAGGGGAACCAGAAAAAAGACCCATCTCCCGTTAAATGGTATATAACCACTGTTCATACAACAACAGTGTTAACTGGATTTTTGTTTTTCCTATGTGAGTGAGGGAGGCAAAAAGGCAGAACTGCCTGTAGCGAGTGCTTCCCCCATAGTTGAAAGAGTGACAGGGCCAAAATCAAGAGACGTTCAAGCCAATTTAAGTCATAGGAAGAGGGAAAGACTGATTCTGGGAGAGAGTTCCTGAGCTCAGCTGTTGAATAGAAGAAAGTTTGAGAGTAACGTTTCACTCTTGGGTTGGAGAGTTACACAGTGAGATGACGGGGTCAGACCAACAAAAGCCAAAACCAGTCGAGCACCTGCTCCCATCTACAGATAGCAATCAAATCATCCAGTGTCGCATTGCTAGCATAAAAAGTCAATCACGAGCTACCAGACTTCCCCACCCCCAGACTCCGCTTGAACAATGTAGCACAATAGAAAATGCGCCCCTCACCCTCCATCAAGACATATCCTACCCCGAGCCAGACTTAGCCTATACTGAGGAGATGTTTATGGAAATTCACCACCATCCCCCTACATATTTTCCTGTACCTCCTGACCAAAACGAATGCAATCATGGTAGTCAAGCAAACCAACAAATTAAAATTCCCTATTCCCATTCCTCCCAAGTCACCTCCATACAGCCTACAAATTCTCTGTTTGCCCCTCAAACAGAAATCCTTTTCTCATCGCCCCAGCAAGCTATCTCCAAGCACAAACCAAAGGCAACCAAACAGAGAATGCCCACCCCGTCACAGAGATATCCCTCACACAATTTGAGTGTGACTCCTAACCTCGGGATAAATAAAAAAAACATGACCCCATGTCCCTACTACCCCGAGAAACCAGCCGCTTAATCCTAACTGGAAAAAGAATAAGATCTGTCCGTGCCCAGGGTAAAGTTAGGCAAAACTGAGGTTATATAGTCAAGTATTTCTTCTTAGGAAGAACATACTTAACTAGTATCCTTAGTTCGGATTGTGACTTCCGTAGGGGATAGCCAGTTCTCCCCTTAAACAGTCATAAAAACCAGTGCAATCCAGTGAATATAGGTGTAGCTAAGTGATCCCGAAGAAAGAAAGCAAGAGAGAGAGCGAGAGCATCATCTTCCTGTGTGGTGTGCAGAGCCGAGCCCCTTGGTACAAAAGGAGGGACAACTGACGCTGCTACCCGGTGTTCACCAGGCTCTCTACCAGGCTCCTATCTGTCTTCTCAAACCTTTAAGTAACCTTTGTTTTGTAAAGTGTAACGATGACTACACCAAGGGTTAACAAGATATGTTAAGATTCACGTTAACGAAATATTGAAGATTTTCTATTCTTCCCTTCTCATAGTGCCCGTAACTCGATTTATAGAGAACATACACACTTCTATCTTTGAGATAAATATATATATATATATATAATTCTTCGAGTATAGACTCCTATATTCCTATGAAGAGTAATACATATGCTTTTTGGAGAAATTATACATAAAATATATTATAAAATATTTTATACGTAAAATAGTGAACGCCTATTACAGATCTTGTTTGTATTAACATCATCATCGGGTATGTAATTCATAGATAAGTTGTTCACAGTGTTTTCCTATTCAGTCTCTTAATATGACTATTGTTATTATCACACTGCATAACTCAATATTCTACAGTGTATTGTTTGAGTTATTTCCGACTCTGTATTTTCACGTCGCGTTAACCTTCCACCCGGCGAGAATATTTTCAGTCACGCATACATGACTATTATATTTATTTAACCTATCAGTGAATTTATATTCATTATTATTACTCTTTGAGCTATTTGAGTTTAATCTCTTGTATATGCTGAACTAACGTAAAAATTAATTCTAAATAAAACAGTATTTTACTTTCCATAAACTCAGTGCTGTATGTATGTCGTCGCAGTAACTATTATTTACCCTCAGTGTGAAGCTATTTCGCATTCTTCGCCATTTTCTACCAGAATACCGTTTATTGTTTGAGACTAACATCTCTGTGTACGCTTACTTGTGATTATTGTAGTAACATTGTTTTTACACTATGTACTATCTATAACTTAATTTATATACTATTAGACCATCTTTATTCTATTCATATTTCATTATTTATGTTCGATTTAAGTGTTCATCTCCATATATGATATTCAATCTTGATTTTTGTTATTCTGTCCTATGATTGTACCCTAGCTATTAAGGAATAACACTTGTTAACCTTGATTGTGTATTCTGTTTCCATTGATTATCATTGTTGTGTAACTTATAATATTGAAGTTAGTTGTGTTCCAGTGAGATAGTTGTGAAACGGAATGACTAGAAAGCACGTTAAATTATAACGTTGCATAACACACAGAGTATGGGTGGGATTGTGTTGCAAGACGGGTACCACGTGCCCTACGTAGAGGAGGTGGTATACACTGGAAAAGCTCTGAGGAACACTGATTATTATAGTAGCGATAGAATAGCGAGAGTGATGCAACATTGCGGATTGAGTATGTATATTTCAAAAGACGGGTTTCGTTTTATACTTAACCCCTTCTGTACCGGCAAACTCTTTGTAATATTATTCTGGTATATTAGACGATATTTATGCAGTTAAAATTGGCCTCCAATAAAAAACAGGTTTCCAACCATCTCATTTAACCCTTTTTAGTACTACCACAAGTTATTTTTAAAATGCACACAAGCATCCAAATAGAGCTAGAATACAATTGAAAAGATATCGCCGGTATTTTATTACTCTTTAGGTATTTTTGCCGTTTTAGAATGCGCATCATATGTAATGTCATCAAGGTGTGTACTTCTGTATCACACAGAAATATTGTAGATAGTTCTACAATATCTGTATCGCCGGTAAAGAAGGAGTTAATCGCTTAGAACATTGACATACAAACAATACAGATACAGAAGTACACACCTTGATGACATTACATATCATGCGCATTCTAAAACGGCAAAAATACCTAAATCATAATCATCCATACATAATATATATATTATAAACTGTATAATTATGTAATATTGTAAAATAGAAGTCATAGCTTACGATTTCGCATTTCTCTGCTCTTGAATAGATCCCCAGCTTCTTGACGTTATTCCGAGACACATATTCACTTTAATTAAGTCAGGCTGGATTAATTTAGGCCCCAAACCATTAGAAACCTTTAAGGCCTTCTGGCCTCGTTGGCAATCAATGAGAGTGTCAGGGTCGGGTTTTACACAGATAGACTCTGGGAACTCGTCTTGAACTTTAGATTACCCTGTCACGCACATGACACGATTTGCGCCTTCTCTGCGATACTTAAAGGCGTTTATGCCCATCAGGGGTGTTTAAAAACCTTTAGTATAGTTACTTCAACCTCTGTAGTTGTCTTTGAGTGAGCTGTGGGCAGAATACTAATTTTGGAGAGGTAATTGTGAGATCGAGATAACTATTTGTGAATGCTTAACGGCAACCCCCGAATCCACAGGATAGTGAGAGGGTTAATTCTCACCTTGACTTTGTAGTGTGTTCTCTTTGTTGAGAATGTCTAGCTATCTTTGTCTTTGTTCCTTTATAGTAGTTTCATTTTCGATTTCATTGTTTCTGTGTCAGTAGTAATTATTAACATTTAACCCCTTCTGTACAGGCGAAGTCTTTTTTGTTTTATTCTAGCTATATTTAGACGATTGTGTCTAGTTTGAGAAGGATCTGTGGTTGTAAAAGGAGTTTATTGAGATAGAAGCCTGTTAATTGCTGAAGGTCATTTTTAAACTGAACAATATCGTCTACCAGCAGCCAAAATTAAGTGAAATGCACGGCACCGGTACATAAGGGGTTAAGCAGAGATCCATAATTTTCACTTCGACTGGAATCCTTGAGAGGGTCAGGATCAGTTGTTACATGTACAGTGCCATTCATTCTTAACCACTTCAGCACGATGACACTTTTTTTTTCTTTTATTCTGGGTAAATTAGACGAGTGTATGCACTTTGCGAAAATCTTATGTTATTCAGAGGGATTATTGAGAGAGTATTTACCCCTTTGAGCCCTAGCAGAAGGTCATAGGCTAAAATAGATCGCCTAGTGATAACTGTAATATGATAAAATGTACGTCATCATGCTGAAGGGGCTAACATGTGGATACATTTTTTTGACTTTTTTCTCTTCTGATCCGGGTGAAAATAGTTTGTCGACTGTATTAGGTTTGTTTCCCCTTGGATTTGTTTTGTTTTTACCTGTGTTTGTCATTGCCTTTATATCTTGTGTTTAAGAAAGGTGGACGGAAATGAACACAAACTCACCAATCACATATAAAAGGATATACAAGACATGGCAGGCCATCAAATATATAATGAACCTCTAAATACAAACTCAGAACAAAGACAATATTAATATGAATACACAAATAAATAAATAAATGCCCATTCATAAAAGTAATACCACTCCACCACATATCGATAATCATTGTTCACCACCATCGAGAGAAAATACAAAATAATAATCCCTTTTTCAAAATTGATTGCTTGTACAGTCAACTCGTTTAATCAGCGGAGTCTCAGAGATTGTAGTTATGCAATAATATTTGTCCATGTTAATGTAGGAAACAGTATTCCTTATATATTTTTGTATTCATTCTTTATCCACTTTGTATCCTGTAAATAACTTATAAACATTAACTTTTAAGCTTCAAATAAGCCTAAACAATATTCTGAAACTCTGTTGGATTTCACGAGTGGACTGCACCTGTCTGAAAATCCCTAGCCTGGCTCTCTCAAGGATTGCCAACAAAATACTACTACTACTACTACTACTACTACTACTACTACTACTACTATTACTACTACTACTACTGCTACTACTTAGTACTACTACTACAACTGATAATAGTAATAATAATAGTAATAATAATAGTAATAATAATAATAATTATAATATTATTATTATTATAATGTTCAGTAATTAAAATGCTGGATTCATTTGAAATATAAATATATTAATCCAAGAGTGATATTGTTAGGCATACACATGCTCTCTCTCTCTCTCTCTCTCTCTCTTATATGTATCCATCTATCTCTTGCCTTTAACTTGATTGGAATCTAACCATTCCTTGCCCCTGGCTGTTATCAGTTCTGCCATTGTGTTAATATTCGATAAATTCCTGCATGTGTATGATGCAAGTTAAGGAATATAAAGGAGTACAAAGGAAATCAAGCAACAACAGTCCAGTGACCCCTGTAGGCTGCTTGTTCTTCAAACCACTGAGGGTCAACTGTCCAAACAGTGGTTTAGAGTGGGTAAGGGAAAATTGGAAAGGGAACTACTGCCCTGGAACTAATGTCTGTAGCAGGATTAGGAAGTTAGTAGGGGACAGATGGGTTAGTAACATAACAAAGTTATAAGTGATCTTTCGTATACCTGGGAAAAAGAGAGTAATGTCTTAGTAATATATAAATGCAATAATCCTAGATGAATCTGAGGGAGGAATATAATAAACTAATTAATTTACAAATGCAGTCAGTCGCGGGTTTGATGCAAGATATTTGTCTAGGCGAAGTTTAAAAGAAGCAACGGTGCTGCAGTCTATAACGTCTAGGGGAAGCCCATTCCACAAGTTGACAGCTCGATTAAAGAAGACATTTTTAGATTCGTGAGAGTTAAAAGATTTACCAATAATTTTGCAAGCGTTTCCCTACGTGAAATTATATTGGTCGGTAGGGAAGTACTTACTACAGTTCATATTGTCGATGCCTTTGATGATTTTGAATACTTGAATTAAATCGCCTCTTAATCTGCGTTGGGTTAAAGGAAATAGATTTAATTATCTAAGGCGCTCCTCGTATGGTTTGATCTTTTGGCTAGATATAATTTTGGTAACTCTACGTTGAACTCGATCCAGCTTGTTTATATCTTTTTGGTAATAAGGGCACCAGGATTGAACGCAGTATTCCAGAAGAGGGCGGACTAAGGAATTGTAAAGAGTTAGGATAGCTTCTTTGGATTTATGCTCAAATGACCTGCCTATAAAGCCAATTATTTTGTTTGCTTTCTTAACAACTTCTGAACATTGTTGACTCGGTTTTAGGTTACTCGATATTGTTACTCCCCGATCGGTTTCTCTGTTTACAATATTGAGCTGAGTGCCATTCATCGGATAGTTTGCTTTCTCATTTTGGTATCCGATATGTAGTACTTTACATTTATCCAACATGACAACTTACCTAGATTGTGCTGCATATCATCAACTTGTTCTTTTGAGAGTACGCTATTTGCAATGTTTTCATTGTCAGCAAACTTTCAGATTGTACATGTAAGACCCTCATCTATGTCGTTGATGTAAATTAAAAAGATAATTGGTCCTAGTACCGATCCCTGGGGTCACCCGGTACTTACATTGGTCCATTTAGATGCCTTACTACGCTTTGCTTTCTGTCACTGAGCCAATTTTCTATCCATTGTAACACACCGTCTTGTATTCCATGCGCTTTTAGTTTTACCAGTAAACATTTGCGGGGAACTTTGTCAAGGCCTTTTGAAAATCAAGCTATATAATATCTACAGCTTTACTCTCATCATAGAGGTTGAGGATATCGTGAAAGAAGTCTAAGAAATGTGTTAAGCAGGAGCTTTTGTTACGAAAGTCGTGTTGAGTATCTTTAAGTATGTTATTTTCCTCTTGGTGATTTACGAGTCTGTCTCTTATGAGTGTTTCTAGCATTTTACATACACCTGAGGTTAAGCTAATTGGGCGATAGTTACTGGATAGGGATTTACTGTTTTTTTTAAATATCGGTGTTACGTTGGCTAGCTTCCACTGATCAGGCATAGTTCCAGACTCGAA
Organism: Paralithodes platypus; assembly: GCA_032716605.1. Classification (NCBI taxonomy): domain Eukaryota; kingdom Metazoa; phylum Arthropoda; class Malacostraca; order Decapoda; family Lithodidae; genus Paralithodes; species Paralithodes platypus. The sequence goes on along the minus strand of CM064567.1, from coordinate 45,026,685 downwards.
GGATTTATTGAATAGCAATGTCAGTGGTTTGGAGAGCTCGTCCTTAGCTTCCTTTAGAACTCTAGGTGAGATTGTAACTGGTTAAGGGGAGATGGGCGTATTTATTTGATCATTTATGTATATATATATATATTATTGTATTTGTTTTCTCCCTATACCTCCATCAAGTTTAAAAAAAACATCCATTTGATCCCCCTCTAGATTAAATTGTAAATTGTTTTGTAGACAAATGTGCCGGCCGAAGGCCGGTTCTTTCCAAAATTACAGGGTCACTATTATTCGCCAGGAAAATAAACGACACCTAAATAGCAGGAAATGTCTTAACTGACAAAGAAATGGGACGAAAGGTCTGAAAATCGACAAACTAATGAGCTGAACGTCATAAACTCTGAAAACTAATGGGGCTAAACACGGGGAAGAAGGGGGCCAGAAAAACGGCCCATCTCCCCTTAATCTTTCTCCAGCTGATAGTCCTACCTTCATTATATCCCAAGCGTGTGGAGTTTTTGTTGACATTTATTGAATATTTACCCAGACCCAATGGTTTATTTACCTATCTTGTACAGCTTGACTTTTGGATTTGTTGCGATTTACTTACGTATTTATTTCTTAGTTAAGACTTATATGGTAATTTATCCTCACCATATCTTATTGTTATGGAATCACTAGATTACAATAACAAATATCCAGGATGTAATTTTATCAAACTACGTACATAAAATGTGACGTGAAATCACAAAAAGAATATCAAAATACAGTAAGAATGTTTGAGAATATTATCACATCTTTAACGATGCTCAATATCCCAATTGAAGCACTGGATAATATATTTTAGTCAGTACTCATCTCATTACTTACTGCCAGAGAATTGGAAAGGTGTACGTCAAGAAACTGAAGCAGGAGGCTCCAATCATCAGAAATGAGAACTTTACGAGATAATATTGAATCTGCAATGAATATATATGAAAAACATGGAGAACAATAATTGTTAGAAGCAAGATAAAGAAATAACAGTTGCAATGGTTTGGTAATTTGGAGAGAATGCAGGAAAAGAAAATTGCAAAGCAGAGATGGAGATGGAGGCAAAGTGTAAGGAAACCAGATAGAGATGGAAGGGTCGTGTGGATCAGATGCTGAAGAAAAATATCCCGGAAAACATTGACCAGCTGAGAGAAGGGGACGTCTTGGAGAGAATGGAATGGAGATAAGTGCTGACCAAGATGAAGAAGACAGAAGGCAAAACTGTCTGTAACAAGACGCTTAGTGTTAAAGTTGAAAGAGTGACATATAGCCAAATTCAAAGTAAGTTGGGGTCAAAATGTTTGGACACACCGAGCTTGAAGCAGTTTATGTCATAGGATGGGGGAAAAACAGATTGAGGGAGAGAGTTCCAAAGCCTACATGCTGAGTATGAGAAAGACTGGGAAAATCGGTTCACTCCCGGGTTGAGTTGGAGAGAGTAGGGGTGAGAGCGTATTAAAAGGTGGGTGCACCCCACTCTCTGAAAGGCAGGGCTTATCCACTGAGAAGGCTCTGAAGAACACTGATTGTTATAATAGTGGTAGAAGAGTGAGATAGATGCAACATTGCGGCGTGTAAAGAGAGTGAAGTGCGGTATGAGGGGATTCTCCTCACACATGCGAACAATACTCGATACATGGGCAGAGTCTCCCCCTATGCAGAGCAAGAAGCTGTGTGGGGGTAGGGAACTCACGATGATGGTTGAGCACACCTAACTTCTGGGAAGCTGTTGTTACGCTGGCCAGCTTGCCAAAATGTGCTCGTACTCGGTAGCGCTCGCCAGGGGAGTGGAATGGGCTATAATAATCGTAGAACGATGTTCTTTCTTTCTTAGTATTCATGATGTCACAGACAGATCAGTGGTGGTCTTTATTCTTGTCTGTGACACTTGGAAGTATTTTATATCAGTGATAGAGTATAAGATGTGTAGTGTGAAGTTATGGAGAGAGAGAACGAAGGAGGCAGCGAGGTGGTATTGTGTGCGTGTGTAGCTACGTGTGCCTTCCTCGCTCGGGCGGAGGTTCCCACGCTCTTGATTGGCCGGCGGGCCTGGCGCGTCATAGGATGCCTGCTCTTCATGACGTAGTGGTTTGTGATTGGGTGCCGCTGTCCTAGTGTTGGTGCGGGGGGGCTCCGACCCGCGTGTCTCCTTAGAGCTTGGCATGGTGTGCTTGGTCTTAGACGTCCCTTGCAATCTGTCCCCAATCTAACCCCCTGTACTACTGTTTCTCTCTCTGAACTTCTTCTTTTCCAATACTTCTTATCTTTATTCAATTACTTATCCCTTCTGGTTCTGCATACGACTTCCATAGTCGGCCACTCGTATTACCAGCACCAGTTCTCACATATATGTTTTGCACAAGCTTTAGGGATTATTAGTCATAGTCACATGAGTCATATTTTCATTGGGTGCTTCTAATTATTGAGTTGTTCTTTGTTACTATTTAATGCTAGACAGTGGAGGGTATGTTTGGTCGTTGTCGGAGTTATGTATATGGCAAGTCAGAGCCTGTACTACTTCGACTGGGTTAGGTAGCCTGTAACCCTTGTGCATATGTTTCCTTTGCGAGTGTAGCAGTATACAAGCGAAGGGCTTTTGCCTACTCTTACTTGTATGCTTGCTACCTCATTTTGTTGACCTTTATGGAGCGCCACGGTAAGACCAGATACTAGAGATCTGGACTTACCAAGAGAGCCTCCAAGTCACTTAACGTAACATAAGGGAAATCTGTTCAAGGGGAGATAGTAGGCTACGAGCATGCTTGCGCTCTGCCTAGCTTCCTTGGTACCTTTTATGCCGCTGCTAGACTTTATTAGTAATAAAGACAGCATTGTGTTTATTAACTTTAACTGTGTATGCTTTAGGAATTATTCACATATTATATTAGCCTAGGTTGATGCTTGGTGTACAACCCCGTATGGCTGTTACTTTGGCTAAGGAAGTACTGTTTTGAGTGGCTATTATTAGTGCTGTCACAGAGTTGTTGCACTCCCTTGTTTTATATATATGTATCCTACTTATTGGTGTATTTAAGATACACAGTTTGGTGTCCTGCCCCTGCATTATTTCTGTTCTATATTCGACGAGCATCTTAGAGCATCAGACGTTTTCAGAAGATTCCCTATCTGTTTGCTGTAGGACTAGACTTCCAGTGTTTTCATAGAGCATTGAAGAGTTTAGTGTCGAGTACAGACTCACACTAAAGTTAACGTAAGCATATACTTCTTTATTAAATATTGTTATAGTTTATTTAAGCATTGTTATTACTTGAGAGCATTTTATTAACGTAAAGTACTTTTGTTGTGAGTAGGCTTTGCCGTCACCGGAAAGCCTTTGTAGAAGTGCACTAAAACCCAGTTAATTGATACCCCGTTATCCAGTAGATTAACTCTGGAGGGTTTAAGTGTTTTGTTCACCGGCGTAATAGTTCGAGGGTTTGGAATTAGCGTACCGTTGTTGCAGATATAGCCTATCATCTAGTCCAATATTAAGTGCCCTTGTTTAATTCGTAGTGCCGGTCGTAACACTGTTTTAGCAAGAGTGGTCATTGAAAATATCATTGATGCAATTTTTTCACATAAACCTTGACAAGGAATTGTATTCTTCAAAAAATGGTGGTACTTTTTATGAAAGGATGATTTTGTAAAGATTGTCTGTTTTGTACCTACATTTTATTTAATAATTGGATTATTAATGTTTCGTCATTTGTATGAACACTTCATAAAATAAGTTTACCTCCACTCCTTGCTTGGCCTTTGTATATGATTTTTGCGTATTCAAATGATATTGATTTTGAAACAGATATTGGTAAATTTCACAAAGTTAATTTTCTATCACAATTATTTCCCTAACCTTTATAAGTATTTACATTAGAGATTGGTTCACGTAACAATTAAAAGGGTTCTAATATTCACTTTAACTCTGCCAGTCGGATGATCTTAGGATTGCCCTCTTGGAATATACCAGGGGGCTTTGTTTTATATATAAATATTGATTTGTATTATTATTATTATTATTATTATTATTATTATTATTATTATTTTTATTTATATGTTTATTTGTATATTATGTTTGTATCATTAAGTATACGTACCTTTAAGCATGTGGGTGTCAGTGGGTAATTTGATAAATATTTTACGATGTTGATTTCTAAAATTCTGTCCAAAACTGTATCAAATAGTTTTGACTTAACGAGAATATAATAATAAAATGTACCATATTATACTGACCAGGTATATTCATCTACTATACCCTGTTCCCAGTAGGTAGTCCGGAAATAGTGAACCCTAACCTCAGTAGCTTAAAAAGGGCTAGAGCAAATGGGTTGTATATTTCCACACCTATTTGATGGCTGACCCTTCCCAACTGTAAACGATTTGCTCGACTACTCTAGTGGTTTGTGAGCTATAGATTATAATGATCAAGAGCTTCAGAATACTTACTTAGAATAGGGTGCATTAAGTTTATATATATATATATATATATATATATATATATATATATACATTATAAATATATATATATATATAAGACTGCCGTGGTGTAGTTGATTAAAGCGCTGGCTATCGTTCTGACGGTCGGCGGTTCGAACCCCACTGGCTCACGTGTATTTGTGATATATATATATATATATATATATATATATAATTATTATGTTCTCTCCACCAACCAACTTTACTCCTAAACTCGATTAATGAAATTAACAAACACATGTGGCAGTCCGGGGATTCGAACCTAGGATGCTCACACCGAAAATCAACACACTTATGCATATACAGTATATATAGATAGATAGATACAGTATATACAGTATATATTTGATATCATTGTATCTTCCCCTTCCCTTCCCTGAGCTTGCCTGACCTCGACTGCTCCACAGACTTCACTTTCCCAGAACATTGGCTCTATATATTTTTGTTCCGTGTGTTTTATTTGTACTCACAACTGTTGGCTCACCAGCACCTCCGTGTGTTATTCATGCCCTGAATCACTTATATTTGTATTTAATTATTTTGTTTTAATTTTAGTATTTAGTTTAAGTTCGTAATTTAATTTATTCGTAATTACCCTTCTTAATAATTACCTATGCTATTGAAACTCCCTACCCTGTTTAAGACCTACTCATGATACTGAACATCTCTCGCTTTCTCTCTCTCTCACTTTAGTTTCTTCTCGTATTTCCTTTTTTTATCACGGCTTATGGGGTCGTCATACAATCTTTCCTTTTTTCTCTCACTTTTCGTCTCTTCATTTTCCTTCTCATGTCCGCGTAATTTTATAACTCCACATTTTCTCCCCTCTGACTTTGCCAGATTTCATATCCTATCTCCTTGGTTTTTCGTTTTTCCTTTCTGCTTGTCCTTTCTGAGTTTGTCTTATTTTTTACCCCCGACATCTTCCCAATGTTCTTCTTTGTTTCTTATTATTTTTGCTCACGATATCTTTCCAATTCTCTTTTATTTTATTTTTATTTTTGCTCCCAATATCTTCCCATTTATTTGTTTTTTTTTCTCCCGATATCTGCCCAATTATCTGCTGTTTCTTTTTATTTTTCTCCCGATATTTTCCCAATTCTCTTTTCTTCATTTAGATATGTCTGTGTTCTTCATGTTTCTTTCGTGAGTTTTCCTTTTAGCTTTTGTTTTCTTCCTCACTGCCTATTAACCCCTTCTGTACCGTCGACGTAATTTTAATTTTATTCTAGCTATATTTAGAGGATTTTGTGCAGGTTAAGAATGATCTGTCATAGTAAAAAGGGTTGTTGTTCCCTAAGCTGCCTGGCCGTACAGCCCCGAGTCCCTAAGGAAGGCCATGGTCGGGCTTTCCCACAGAGCTCTCAAGGAGTGTATATTGCGTTGTTGGCGTAAGTGGTTGTGTGAAATACAGTCTTCTATGATGTGTTTAATAGTATGGGGTGTTGTGTTACAACCTGGGCAGGAGTCGACGACGGAGTCATCCAGTCTCTTCTGATAGCTCAGAAGGGCTGGATGATGGCCGCATCTCAGCCTGGCCAGGTGGACTCTGTCCTCGCGAGGAAGGGAAGATTCAGAAGGATGGATTTCGGGAGGTCGTGCCTGCAGTTGCGCGTTGTCTATGGGTGAGTGGATGGAACGGCGAGAGATATATGAGGATGGATGTGCTTCTGGAAGCTGGTTTGGGGTGGGCAGGGAGGGAGAGAAGATAGTATTTGTGTGTGATAGCGTGTGCTGGGTGTTGTTTTAATATTTCTTGGTGTCTGTGGGTGTGTTGCCATGTAGTGTAGTGGATGGTGTTGGTTCGTGGAGGCTGCTGCCATAAATGTAGTGCCTCTCATGTCCAGATGGTCTTTGACTTTGAGGACTTTGGTTTCTTGATGTAGGTGATCTGTAGGTGTAGTAGCTGTGCAGCTTGTGATGATTTTTAGTGCTTTATTTTGAATAGTCTGTAAGGTCTTATGATGTGTTTCAGCTAGGTTAGAAGCCCAGGCCGGGCTTGCGTATTCCATCACTGATCTTGTGTATTGTTTGTAAACTGTGATGGTGGTTTCTTTGTTGTGTCCAAATTTTGTGTGGGCATGTGACCTGAGGGCGTTAAGTCTGGGTATCAGTTTTTGTTAATGTTTGTTGTGTGCTGTTTGAATGTCATTTGAGTATCACTTGTTACTCCTAGGATATTGGGTGAGTGTGTGTGTGTGTTAGGAGTATGTTGTTTATGGTGAGTTGCGGGGAGAATGCGTGATCTCCTGTCCAGCTTGTGAGGAGGGATACAGTGAATTTGGCTGGGGCTAAATTAAGTCTGTTTGTAGTGCACCAGTCATGTAATGTGTTGAGATAGGGTTGAAGGAGACTTGTTGCTGTGGCTGGGTCTTGGTGTGTGCATGTGAGTGTTATGTCGTCTGTGTAGGAGGCTATGTTTTTTCGGGGTGTATTGGGTGTATTTGTATCATGCATGTACAGATTAAAGAGTGCGGGCGACAGGACGGATCCTTGCGGGACTCCGTTTGGGAAATTTCTGATGCTAGATGACTGACCGGCAAAAGATACGTGTGCACATCTGCCTGCTAGGAAGTTGGCCAGCCACCTTTTTGGTGTTGTTGTGCATTGTTTGTGTTGTAGATTTTGTTTGTTAGGTTGTGGCGGGGGATGGCATGGAAGGCTTTGCTAATGTTGAGTGTGGCAAGTAGTGATCTGTGTGGTTTTCTGGCTGAGTTGATGCCGTCAAAAGCTCTTTGTGTAAGGTCTGTAAAACGAGTGTTTGTACGAGTGCAGTGGCCTGAAGCCATGTTGTGTTGGAGCTAGGGGTAAGACGCGTGTAATCAGTTGTAGTACAAGGCGTTCTATGACTTTGGAGGGGGTGCAGAGGAGTGAAATAGGCGGTGTGAGGAGGGTAGCGTGGGGTCTTGGTTGGGTTTGGGGAAAGTGATGATGATACCATGCTTCCAGATGTCTGGTACTGTGATGTGTAAATAACTGTAGTTTGATAATGTTAGTGAGTGCTTGTATCCCTTGTGGTCCCAGGTGTCTGAGGTGTATGTTGCTTATGTTGTCTAGGCCACAGGCGGGTGTGTGCTTGATATTGTTGATGATGTGCTTTGTCTGGTAGTTAGTGAAGGGTGCATAGTCAGGGTCTGTGGGGAATTGTCTCTTACGTCGGATGACACGTCGGTCGTCTTTGTGGGGTTTTAGGTTGCTGATATGGGAGAAATGATTAATGAGAATATTTGCTTGTAGTTTACATGAAGGAGTAGAGTCTGTTGTTGTGATTGTAGCATGTGATTGTGTTGTGTTGCTGTTGGAAAGTGTGATGTGTTTAGTGTTTTGTAGAGTGTTTTGGGGTTTGTTTTGTGATAAAGTGTTTGTAGGAAGTTATTCCAGTTTAGTGTTTGTTGTTCTTGTTTTTTGTTGTAAATCTGGGTGTTGAGTGCTTGGATTTGTTGTGTGATGTCTTGTGTGTGGGGTGCTGGGGAGTGTTTCAGTGTGTCGCGTTGTCTGAAGAGGTTTTGAATTTCTGGTGAGAAGTTGGGGTTGTGTCTTTTTCTGTAACCTCTTGGAATGTGTTTCTTGTCAGCGTTTTGGATAGTTGTGTTGAATGTCTGGACAACATTGTTGATGTTAGTGATGGGTGCACTGTTTAGGGTTTCAAAGTGTTGTTCTGTCTCATTTGTGAAAGCTTCCCAGTTGGCTCTTTTATAATTGGTGTGTGTCTGTGGCTACTTGGGTGAGTCTGGTTTTGGTGGTGATAATGATCGGGAGGTGGTCGGAGCCTAATGTTTTAACCACCTTCCAGGATGTTGTGTGGGCGAGTTCTGGGGAGCAAAAAGTGATATCTGGAGATGATGGGTCGTAGTGGGCTTGGTGGGGAGTATGTTGATGGATGTCATTGAGGATGAGAAGGTTATCTGATTGGTGCTGTAGAACCAGCCCTCTATCTGTGTCGGGGTTGTCGACAAACCAGGCCGACGTCTTTGCGTTGAAGTCACCACCCAGGATAATGTATGGGGTGTTTGCGATTTGTTGTAGTTGTGGTCTGTATTCGTTGGGTACTGTAGGGGATGTTTGGGGAGGGATGTATGTGTTTATGATGGTTATGTTGGATATGTTGCCAGTGCATATTTGAATGGATTGTATTTCTGTTGTGTTATCATTTGGGGGAAGGAGGGATTTGGTATGTGCACTGGTGACTATATAATTATGTTATGCCTTTGTGTACCAGGGTGATGAGGCTACCGCCACCGGCGGCGGCCCGGTCTTGTCTAATGGCGGTGAACTCTTGAAATGTAGGTGTTTTTTGTGTTGTGTGGAGTTTTGTTTCTTGTATGATGGCAATGTGTATGTTGTGTTGTTTGATGAAGTGTGAGAGTTCGTGTTTCTTTGTGTTGATACCATCAATGTTTAGTTGGAGAACGTTAATGTTGGGTGTGCGGTGTATGCTGGGTGCTGCTGCACGAGGATGGGGTGGGGGTGAGGGAGGGGGTGATGGTGGGGGTGGGGAGGATTGAGGTGGGTGAGGTGGTGGTGGGGGTGGGGATTGGCGTGCAGGAGATTAGGGTAGGAATGGGTTAGGTTGGGGTGTGGTGTGTGGAGTTGAGGCGGTGGATTGTATGGGAAGATAGGTGGGTTGGGGAGAAGAGATGGACGGGTTTTAGGGGAGAGAGTGGATGGTATGGGAGGGATAGGTGGGTTGGGGAGGAGAGGTGGACGGGTTTTAGGGGAGGGATTTGACTGGGAGAGGGAGGGGCATGAGGAACAGGTCCAGGTGTTTGTGTAGTGTTTCTTGGAGGCAAGTGTTGGGCAGGTGAAATGGGTCCAGTTCCCGCATGAATTGCAGAGAACTGAACCCTTAGTTAGGCGACTCGAAGTGATGGGTTTTGAGCAAGTTGGACATGTGTATGTGTAGGTGGGTCCTGGGTTGCTCTCAATGTAAAGTGTTAGGGGTTAAGTGAGATAGTTCGAAACCTGTTAATTGCTGGATGCCCCTTTTAACTGAATACAATCGGCAAATAGTAGCTAAAATAAAGTTAAGTGGATGTCACCGGTACTGAAGGGGTTAATGTTATTGGTAATTAATTCGTCATACGCACTTATCTTTTGTTCAATTATGCTATGTAAGTATTTATATATCAGATGCATTTAAACGGTTTTATGAATCTTATGAAAGATATATAGTTGCTAAAGGGGTTAATTGAGATAGTCTGTAGCCTGTTTATCGATAGACGTCCTTCTTAAGCTGCATACACTCGTTTAGTAATTGACAGCATACAATGAGAAGCATGCCACCGGTACCGAATGGGTTAAACTTGGATGTTCTTTTCAGCAATGTTATTCAGTTTAGGAAAGACCTCTAGCTATCGAAAGGACACAGACTATCTCATCAATCCATTTAGCTACCGCAGATCCTTCCTAGGCTACATAATATCGTTAAAATAGAGCAATGATATAATATAACCCACGTCCCTGGTACTCAAAGGGTTAAGGGGACCCTTTTCTCCCTCATGTTTAGCCCCATTAGTTTTGAGATTTGAATACGTCCGCCCCATTTACTAGGCGATTTTAAAACTGTTCACCCCATTTATGTGTCAATATTTAGACCTTCCGTGCCATTTAGGTGTCGATGTTTTACCTGTTGAGCAATAGCAAGCCTGTAATTTAGGAGAAACCTGCCTTCGGCCGGGACATTTTCTATCGAAAAATGTACAAATGTATCTTGAAAGGGGTCTTGGGTGGTGTTTTTTTAAAGTTTGATGGAGGTCTAGGGAGGAAGCTACACATATACTGTATATATAGAGATAAATAAATGAGCAAATATATACGCCATCCACCCAAAATTGCTCATTTCTGTTCCTCATATTTCCTCCCTCACATCCGTTCTTCATTTCCATCTTGCTCATTTATCTCTCTCCCGCCCATCTTCCTGTCTCGTCCATCTCACTTACACATATCACATTATTTAATCACTGGGAATTTATTTCAATCCTTTCACAATTATTGAGTTGTTCTTTCATAATTGCCATCCTAAAAGTCTATCTATCTATCTATCTATCTATCTATATGCTCAGGCCCAATCCCCATTTTGGGGGTAGCCGACTCAAGACAGAGCAAAAACAGGGAAAACACAAAAACAACATAAAACAAAAAATAAACACAGATAAAAAACTCAAACTCTCACACATCCAGGTCACCCAGGAGAAGACCCAGAGACCAGGGTTACCAAGGTCGCTCCAGCACTCCCCCGGCCCCTGACCACCCGGAGAGGTTCCGATCTCGGCAGGCAGACATGCAGCGGAGCCAAAGCCACAAGCCCTCCCACCACACTTCCAGGCACACCCTTCATATTAATCGTCTCCCCGGGCCAGGCGCCTGATGGACTATTATCTAGTCCAACTTGCGCCCGACCCCTTACTCCAAATGACCACGTGTTCACTCAACTATTCACAAGCATTCTCCATTCACTCCTGTCCACCACCACTTCCCCTGCCTGATCTATAGTCATTCCTCTATCATCCAAAGCCTTTCTTACAGTCTCTCCATCTCAATGGGTGTCTTCCTGCCCTTCTATCTCCCCTTGTACCTGACTCACATATTCTCTTTGTAAGCCTTTCATCTCCCATTCGTTCAACATGGCCATACCAGCTCAGCACCCTTCTGTCCTCCTAAAAGTAGGCGATTTTATACAGCTTAGGAAGGACATTTAGGAATAAAAAAGGGTGCTAAATTATTACAATTAACCCGCTTACTTCAACATATTATTTGTAATTTGAATGAAATCCTGTAATCATAGAAGCAATACACTGAAAGAGTGCCTCATGGTATACTGAAACAGTTAATGTATCATTTTCTTTGGATGCCTACTGTGTTGATAGTTTAATTATTTCGAGATCATCTTTCCTTTATTTTCTTCATTTAACAACTAAATAACAAATTAGTTTCAATTTTGTCTTATTCGACTTTTCCTTCCAGTAAAGTGAATTAAATAATATGTTAAGAACTTTCGCCCCATTTATATCAATTTGAAGACTTTTTGTGCCATGTAGGTGTCGATTTATTCGCGAGCCTGTAATTTAAAAGGATTTGGAATACATTATCTTGAAGGGGGATCTTGAGGATGTGTTCTTAGGCTTGATGGAGGTCTAAGGAGGAAACTAATTAAAATATTAAACAGATCAATAAATAAGCATATCATTAGGTCCATCCCCCCCTTAATGAAGGAATGGACAGAGGTATAAAGTTTCCATTTCATACTCTTCCTTAACCCCTTGTGTACCGGCGACGTCTATTTGTATTTTATTTTAGCTACAAGTAGACAATTTGATGAAGCTTAGGAAGGATAAATGGTAGCTAAAAGGATTAATTGAGTTTGTCTATATCCTTTTTATGGGTAGACATTCTTTCTAAACTAAATAAAATCGTCTTATAATTGTCAGAATATATTAAAAAGGACGTCACCGGTACTGAACGGGTTAATGGGTTTTATGTTATTTTTTTCTATGTGAGTGAGGGAGGCAAAAGGCAGAACTGCCAATAGCGAGTGCCTCCCCCCATAGTTAAAAGAGTGACAGGGCCAAAATCAAGGGACGTTCGAGCCAAAATGCGTGGACACACGGAGTTTGAAGCAATTTAAGTCATAGGAAGAGGGAAAGACTGATTCTGGGAGAGAGTTCCAGAGCTCAGCTGTTGAATAGAAGAAAGTCTGAGAGTAACGTTTCACTCTTGGGTTGGAGAGTTGCACAGAGTAGGGGTGGGATTGTGTTGCAAGACGGGTACCACGTGCCCTACGTAAGGGAGGTGGTATACACTGGGAAAGGTCTGAGGAACACTGATTATTATAGTAGCGATAGAATAGCGAGAGAGATGCAACATTGCGGCGAAGGGAGAGAGATTGCAGAGAGTTGGTGTGTGGACGGGAGTTAATGATACAAAAGGCCTTCCTTTCAATTTTGGCTAGGAGAGTGGTGTGAGAGGAACCTCCCCACACATGTGAACAATACTCAATACAAGGACGCACTATGCCCCTGTACAGAGCAAGAAGCTGTGCATGGGTAAAGAGCCCCCTAAGGCGGTTGAGCACACCCAGCTTCTGGGAGGCTGCCTTAGCAAGACTGGTAATATGGTCCGTCTTACTGAGAGCAGAAGAAAAAGAGACACCAAGAATATTGAGAGAAGATGAAGGATTGATTTTTGTATTTTTGAAGAATAAGGGATAGTCCGCAGGGAGATCCTGACGGGTAGATAGATGGAGAAATTTGGTTTTGGAAGCATTAAAGGTAACAAGGTTTTCTCTGCCCCAATTGGAGATAGTAGTTAGATCCGAATTTAAGTGTTCTATGGCTTCATTCCGTTTGCCGTTGAGGAATTGCTGGCTTGGGCGTTCTGAAAAACTAATGGAGTAGTGTAAGGTTGAGTTGTCTGCGTATGAATGGATGGGAATTGAGGTACAGTTGAGAAGATAATTTATAAAAATTAGAAAGAGAATAGGAGATAGGACAGAGCCCTGAGGAACACCAGAGTTTATAGGGTGAGGAATGAGCGATGGCCGTGCACAACCGCAGCTATGGCACGGCCGGAGAGGAAATTAGAGACAAAGGCACAGATGGAGGGATAGCAACCAAAGGGGGGTAGTTTAGAAATTAAAGATTTGTGCCAGACTCTATCTAAGACTTTCGATATGTCTAGTGCAATAGAAAAAGTCTCACCGAAGTCCCGAAAGGAGGATGACCAAGAGTTAGTAAGATATGAAAGAAGATCAACAGTAGAGCGACCCATCATCATTAACAATGACGCACCTCTTTTTGGTTTCTATCAAAATTAGAGGTCTAATGTCCAAAATTTAGGTCGAAACTAAACGCAATATTTAAGGAAGCCATACTGGCGATCTGAGAGCAGATTATGAGAAGAGAAATGCTTAAGAAATTTGGAAGCAAGAATAGTTTCAAAAACTTTAGAAATACAAGAGATGAGAGCAATTGGAGGGTTGAGAGCGGTCACCATTCTTTAGGACAGGTTGAATGAGAGCAAATTCCAGCATGCAGGGAAAACGTTAGAGGATAGACAGAGAAGAAAGAGTTTGCCTAGGCAGGGAGTCAGCACAGAAGCACAGTTTTTGAGTACAACAGGAGGAACACCGTACGCCTTCTTAGTATTAAGCCCAGAGATGGTAGAAAGTACATCTTTAGAAGAGATTAGGATATTACGCATAAGTAAGAGAGAGGAGGGTGGAGAGGGAGGAATAGCACCGGAATCATCATTGGTAGTATTATATTAATGTAATCTAATAATATAATGGTAGATTACTATTGATGTATCCGACTTATTATATATATATATATATATATAAATATATATATATATATATATATATATATATATATATATATATATATATTTATAATTATATATATATATATATATATATATATATATATATATATATATATATATATATATATATATATATATATATATATATATATATATATATATATTTATATATATAGATAGATAGATAGATAGATAGATAGATAGATAGATATATTACTGAAAGAGTACGTTGGCTAAGGCTTACGATGAGCGATATTGATCTTGTCTGTAAATATCTTAACAATATGTTTATACTCATAGGCATAAACATATCTTAGCATTTATATCTGCTGGTATCCGAATATAATATAGTAATAATATAGCTCTTGATTAAGCAATCTAATACGTAAGATTAAATAACATGATTGACAAAAATATTTAAGTAATCGTATGAATATGTAATGAAATACTCTAATTGATTATGCTCTAGCCATGTTCAACCATTGTATCTTATTCAACAAGTAGAGTCTGGATATTATTTCCTCAGTCTGTCATTCCTTTATCTTACGAATTAAATTCCTTGCTCATTGGGATCAGACGTTTTGACTCCAATTTCCTCAAATTTGGCTCCGTATTAACCTTTCAATCTGATGATATATGCTACAGGCAACCATGCGTTGTGCCACCTACTTAGGCAAATAATAAAAAGATCACAAATATTCTTATCACCGTAAAACACATATCTTCTTATTCATGATCATCTCCGATGCCTTACCTCTTCCTGGGAAACCCCCGCTAAAAGATGGCCATGCCAGAAACACCTCCGGGCTACTTTATCCAGACATGCTTTATTTGCCTTTGCCACAATGCCCCTTGTTTTTTCTCAATATAATATTCCTATGTTTTCTTCCATACCATAGATGGCCTTCGACTACCAGCCGCTCTATTTGCCTGACTCTCATGATGTTTATATTTTGGCATTCTACATCTACAGTCATTCTTTAAACATGACCGTACATCCTCGATACACTTCTCTCTTTCCACCCAACCACTCCTCATTCAATGCTTGCATTTCCATTTCAAAAGACTCATATACTTTATGCTTGATCTTTTATTCCAAAAGACCCTATTACTTGGTCTGTCTAGCATTTTTCCACAGAGTGCCATTCTGAAGTAGCTTATCTCCACAACTCTAAATTTGGAGACATCCTCGTTGCTTGTTGTCTGTCTAATGTTATATAAATGTTTAACCCCTTCTGTACCGGCGACGTCTTATAAATTTCATTCTGGCTCCTTTTAGGCGATTTTATTCAGCTTAAAATGATCCAGCAATTAACAGGCTTCGAACTATCTCACCTAACCCGTTTAATGCCAGAGATCCTTCTTAAACTTCCAAAATTCGTCTAAATATAGCTAAAATAAATTTGAAAAGACGTTGTTGGTACAGAAGGGGTTAAACGTATTAACACAAATAATGCTAACAATATCTTCCCAATAATGTCGAGGGTTCACTTAGTCTTGGTATAAAAATACAGAGCTGTTGATTAATGCGAATATCCTCTGAAGGGGGGATGAGCACATTTATATACTCTGAAGGGGGGATGAGCACATTTATTTGCTCATCTATGTTTGTTTGTATTCTTCTTCTAGTTTCCTCCCTAGACTTCCATCAAGCTTACCCCCCCCCCCCCACCCTAACCTCCTTCAAGATTAATTTGTAATTTTTTCGATATATAAATGTCGCGGCCGAAGGCCGGTTCCTCTTTGATTACAGACTCGCTATCGCTCCCCAGGAAAAAAATCGACACCTAAATGGCACGAAAAGTCTTAATATTGAAAACAAATGGGGTGAAAAGTCTTAAAAGCGCCAAAACTAATGGGCCAAACGTCTTAAAATCTGAAAATTAATGGGGCGAGACATGAGGAAGAATGAGGACGAGACAAACAGCCCATATCCTCTTCATTGGCTTTCTGGTCCGGGTGTTGTCCTCATAGTAGGCTGATCAGTCTTAACCCAATTAGTACCGGTGATGTCTTCGTTATATGTTGGCAACTGTTAAGACGATTTTATTCAGTTTAAGAAGAGCTTCCTGCGATTAACAGGCTTTTACAAAATGTTAATGAACCATTTTTACTATCATAGATCATTAATCTTAAGCTGCACAAAATTGTCTAAACATAGCTAAAATATAATGAAAAGGGCGTCGCCTTCTTTCCCTCTCATCCCTTCCTTCCTTCCCTCTCCTCCCTTCCTTCCTTCCTCCTTCTTTCCCTCTCCTCCCTTCCTTCCTTCCTCCTTCTTTCCCTCTCCTCCCTTCCTTCCTTCCTCCTTCTTTCCCTCTCCTCCCTTCCTTCCTTCCTCCTTCTTTCCCTCTCATCCCTTCCTTCCTTCCCTCTCCTCCCTTCCTTCCTTCCTCCTTCTTTCCCTCTCCTCCCTTCCTTCCTTCCTCCTTCTTTCCCTCTCATCCCTTCCTTCCTTCCCTCTCATCCCTTCCTTCCTTCCCTCTCCTCCCTTCCTTCCTTCCTCCTTCTTTCCCTCTCCTCCCTTCCCTTCCTCCTTTCCTGCCTTCCTCCTTCTTTCCTCTCCTCCCTTCCTTCCTCTCCCTTCCTTCTCTCCCTCTCCTCCCTTCCTTCCTTCCTCCTTCTTTCCCTCTCCTCCCTTCCTTCCTTCCTCCTTCTTTCCCTCTCATCCCTTCCTTCATTCCCTCTCCTCCCTTCCTTCCTTCCTCCCTCCTTCTTTCCCTCTTTCTTCCTCTCCTCCCTTCCTTCCTTCCTCCTCCTTCTTTCCCTCTCCCCTCCTCCTTCCCTCTCCTCCCTCCTCCTTCTTCCCTCTCATCCCTTCCTTCCCCTCCTCCCTTCCCCTTCCTCCCTTCCCTCCTCTCCTCCTCCTTCCTCTCCTCCTCCTTCTTTCCCTCTCCTCCCTTCCTTCCTTCTTCCTTATTGCCCTCTCCTCCCTGCCTTCCTTCCTCCATTCCTCCTTCCTTCCCTCTCCTCCCTTCCTTTCTTTCTCTTTTCTTTCCTCCTTCCTTCCTTCCTTCCCTCTCGTCCCTTCCTTCCTTCCTCCTTACTGCCCTCTTATCACCCTTCCTTCCTTCCTTCCTTCATTCCTTTTGTATTTTCTATATTTTGTGTTTAGTATTTATTTGACTGTAACCTTTTAACTCTCTCAATCAGCCACCTAAATACCCTACCTTCTGCACCTAGAACTACAAAGGTAAACAAGCAACAACAGATATACTGATCCTTACTAGGCTGATTGTTTAACGCCTGCTGTACCGGCGACATCTTTTTAATTTGATGTCAGTTACATTTAGACGATTATTTGAAGCTTACGAAGAATATATGGTAGCTAAAATGATTAATTGCTACGGTCAATAGCCTTTTAAGTGGTAGACGTCCTTACTAAGCCTAATAAAATCGGCTAATCATTGCCAGAATGTAATAAAAAAGGATGTCACCCGTACTGAATGAGTTAAAAGGAATTAATGGGTAAGGATGGAGTCGATGGAACGCCATAAATTATCCATTGGCTTGTTGAAGGTGAATATGTTTGCACAGCAGCTGCAAAACCATTCAACACACCTATTTCGTACTTTAAATGCCCCAACAGTTTAAGTGGGGACGGGCGTATTTATTTGTTCATTCATGTATCATTTTATTGTTATTTTTTAGTTTCCTCTCTAGACTTCCATCTAGCATAAACAACACCCCACAAGACCCTCCTTCAAGATAAATGTGTATTTAGCCCCATTAGCTTTTACATTTTATAACGTTCGGTTCATTAGTTTGGCGATTTTAAGACCTTTCGCCTCCATTTTATTGTCAATATTTAGACTGTTTGCGTCATTTAGGTGTCGATTTGTTGTCCTGCCGAGCGATAGCTAGCCTGTAATTTAAGAGGAACCTACCTTCGGCCGGGACATTTTCTACCGAAAAATTTACAAATAATTCTTGAAGGCGTGTCCTATTTTGTTGTGTTTTAAGTTTGATGGAGGTCTAGGGAGGAAACTAGAACAACAAATAAAGTGAACCGTCCCCCTTAAATAATTTCAATTAATTTTCCATCGTGTTAGAGGGTCATGTCAGGTGGGAGGGGCATTTATTGATCCCCTCCATCCTCCACCCCATTTAACCCCTTCAGCACGATGATACCTTCTTTACCCTTGATTCTGGCTAATACTAAACGATTGGATGCAGTTTAAGGGAGCTCAGACGGTATTATGAAGCATAGTTTACTGGTTCGGCTCAATGGTTTAAGGAGGGGGTTTAGTTTGCTCTCTAAACCTCTATCAAATTTAAAAAAACACCCACAAGACCCCCCCCCCCCCCTTCGATATAAATTTGTAAATTTTTCGCCGATTCTTCTTCAAATATAGGCTCGCAATCGCTCGCAAGGAAAAAATCGACACCTAAATGGCACGAAGGGTCTTAATATTAGCAAAAATGGGTCAAACGGTCTAAAAATCGCCAAACTAATGGGGCAAATTTCTTGAAATCTCATAAAATATAATAGGGCTAAACATGAGGGAGGAGGAGTACTCAAACAACTGCCTCCCCTTAAGAAGGATCTATGCTATTCAGAGGGAGTAGTGAGATCGTATTTACCTCTTGCAATCCTTGAGGTATATTGTAAGCTAAAGAAAATCGTCTAGTGGTAATCAGGATATGATGAAAATTACGCCATCGTGCTGAGGGGCTAAGCTCTCCTATTCCTCCTCGTTCTCTATCCTCCATTTTACTACCCTCCTCTTCCTACTCCTTCTGAATTCTTCCGCTTCCTCTTCTCGCATTTTGTTTCTTCTGACTTCATTCTCTCTGTTTTATGTTTGTGTAATCATCTCTCTATCCATCGTCTGTTTGTTCCTTTGCATATATTACGTTGAGGTTTGTTTTCCAATATGGTTTCTTCTAAACCTTGAATTGTTTATAATTTTTCACTTGGTCTACGATGTTTTTGAAATGTTCGTGATGGTTTGTTTAATTGCTGTTGTTGTAGGGTTTTGGTTTTCTCAATGTTAAATATTATTGGTCGCAGTGGTGAATGGGTGAGAGTTATTGTAATTATTGGTAGCAGTGGTGAATGGGTGAGAGTTATTGTAATTATTGGTAGCAGTGGTGAATGGGTGAGAGTTATTGTAATATATTGCGACTACTGTCTTTATAAATGTATAATAGTGTCCAGAAAAGTCTTCACAACCAACAGAGAAGAACAAATCAAAATATAAAACGCAGATCCTTATTCATTATAAACATACATGTCGCCCTTCCTCATATGTCCTATGTTAAAGCGGCCCACCTCGTCTCTTTTGTGTTCTCTCTCTCTCTCCCTCTCTCTCTGGGTTGAATCCATTCGGCCTCATTCAGCCTACTGTTTTAAGACGTTTATCCCCATCCAGGTGTCGATTTTTTCCTGGCGAGTGGTAGCGAGCCAGCATATTTAAATTACAAAATTGACAGCAGGCTATATTTTGTAAATTTTTTGATAAAAAACATTCTCCGGCTAAGCCGGATTTCTCCATACGATGCTGGCTTACTATCGTTCGCCAGGAAAAAATTGACACTTGGGTGGGGATAAGCGCCTTAAAACAGTAGGCTTATTGGGGAAAGAGGGAAAAGGAAAGAACAAAAGCAGGTCACTCCCCTTAAAAACACGTCCTTTGCCTTTTGCTAGTAATTGGTAGAGTCATTATATTTTTGTTTATCCCAGGACAAACAATTCCTGGCCTCGTCCGTGCTGGGAATGGTGCCCGGGATTTTTACGGTCATTAAAAAAACGGCAACTATTACGGGCAACTATTTATCTTTTTATTCCGAGATCTTGTATGTATTTTCCGTCCCGGTTTCCTCGAGGGACCATCTGCTTTTACGACTGTGTGTGTGTGTGTGTGTGTGTGTGTGCTTGGTGGTATTGCTTTTAGTTTGAACATATAGTGGAATCAACAACAGCTTCATTATATTACAGTAGTTTGAATGATAGATCATAATTTCCTGATCTCAATTTTACCGAAAAACTGGCCCAAACATTATATTACTTAGGAAAACATATTGATTTATGTGAACTAATTTGAACTATTGTTTAAATTCATTATGGTTTAGTTATACAATCATATAATCTTTGAAATAGTAAATCATTAATGTTTTCATATATACTTGAATCTACGTATGTTTATTACGTAGTTATTTTTAGTACGCAAAGTGTAATTATCCTTTCTATTTATTTTTCAGTCTTAAAATGATCCATGAATTGGTAGAAACGCACTGAATGAACTAAATAAGGGTGTGTGTCTGCACCTTGATATTGCTTTTCATATCCAACTACTGTTCCTTCAAAGACATTCTATTACTTCCATCTATATATAGGCCTTCGTCAGTCAGGATTGACTGACCCAAACAGTACAATCTGCACTGTTTGAGAAGGATGTACAGTACATGCTGGGGAGGCCAGTCCGGAACATGACCTCTGTGTTGGACATTCTGTCTTGCCAGGTTATGTCCAGGATGCGGCAAATACTTCTCAGATGGAAGGTGTTGAATCTTCTCTTAAGTCTGGCATACGTGGTCCATGTCTCGCTGCCGTACAGCAATGTGTTGATGACGCTGGCATTGTACGCTGCCTATTTATCTTTGCCATTGGCTTGGGGCTTGTCATGAATTGGGCTGTGAAGTGGGTGATTGTTGTAGCTGCCTTCTTGGTTATCTTGTGAGTCTTGTTATCTAAGGAGAGGTTGTCAGTGATGGTGGAGTCAAGGTACGTGAACTGATGGACATCATCAATTTCGTAGCCGTCATGGTTATGGCCGGAGATGTCACTGTATCCTATTTCAAGACGTTTGTCTTGTTCAAACTGATGGTAAGTCCGAGGGCCTTGGAAGTCTGGGAGAAGCGGCCCATCAGTGATTGCAGGTCCTGCTGAGTGATGGTCACAACCGCTGCATCATCATTAATCAACATGTCTCTGATGAGAACTTTATGACAGGTAAAGGTATTGAGGGATAAGTCTTTACAACAGCACCTCGTAGCTACTTTCTACTTTTTCCTATTTTCTGAAGAATGTAGAGAGGGGATAAGGGGTGTTGGAGAGAGAGGAAGCTGTTGGAGTGTCTTTGTTATGTGTGTTATTAGTCTGTACACGTCGCCGAGGTGTCCCCCGACTGGGTGAGATAATTTGAAAAATGCTAGGGCGTACTACCACACCCACTATATGTCCGCCTTGGCTGGGATCGAACCTAGGTCAAGCAGATTCACATGTGAGCGTGCTCTCCACTCAATCGCCGCGGCCCTTTGTCTTGGTGCTGAGCCAGGTGGGAGATTCCCACTGTAGCAGAGTTGAAGGTATTTTTCATAAATAGAGTGAAAAAGATTCCAAAGAGTGTGGGAGCAAGGATACAGCCTTGTGTGACACATTATACAATTTTGAAGGGCTTGAAGAAACTGCCTTATAAGTGCAGTGTCCCCTTCATGTTGGTATAGAAGAATTCAATCATTCTTTGCAGTTGGAGAGCAACCAATCTTTTGGAGAACCTTGAAAAGGTTGTCTCTGCTGAACAGGTGAGATCAATGAAAGCGACATATAGGTTGCGTTCAATGCTTCCTAAACTATTGTATTCAATCTATTTAGCTGTTACAATCTTCCACATAACTATCCCATGTTATTCAGCAATACACAAATCAACCCTTCTTTTTGTCTCAATATTGAGGATGGGTTTTCTTCTGACTTCTCTTGGAAATATCATAATGCCACTCTTTCACTCATGCGCTTATGCATTAAGGGGAGATTGTGACGCTCACCGCTTCCCTCAGAACCACATGGCTTACTCGCTAGGACTCGCCAGGGCAGAGAATATAGCTACAGTCTACCTATCATTGTGTACTTTCCTTCTCGAGATGCTTGTGTTGCAGACAGTTCAGAACTGTTCTTTATTTTCGTCTGTCACAATCCTTTCTATTTTATTTAGTCAATTGAAAGTATTGTGTTTAGTAGTTGAGTGATGGGAAGGCGAGCGGGAGAGGGAGAGAGAGAGAGACAAGGTTGTGTGACTTGGTAGTGAGTGCGGCGCGTGGCTGGCCCCCTTACATAGGCCTCGCGGGATTCGTTGCCTCCTGCCTAACACTGCCTACTACGCGGCTGCTTACTGGGCGACTGTCGCGCGCCCTCATGCCATTCTTGCGAACTGGGACTCCAGCCAGGAGGTCCATGGGAATATCCTTGTCAGATCTTTCCCAGACAGCATACTCTAAGCATCTCCCTTTAACTGTCCCACACTCTTGTCTTAGAATCTTTCTCTCCTACTGCCTCTATCATTTCCACTACTTCCTCACCTTTTATTAATATCAATTCCCCTCTGGTTCTCTGCATCCACACCTTGAATTGGTGGCCAGACTGTATTATATGCTGGATCTCACATTTCTTATGTACTAGATTAAGGTTGAAGATAGTCATTGTCTTTTTGGGAGATTGTATTGCTCAGACTGTCTCCATCAATCACTAATGTTTCTACAGGGTTAAATAATGCTAGACTAGGGATCAGGTACCTTGCTGTTGGTGTTTTTAATGTGTGTAGACTACTTTTGAGCTACACGACACTACGGATTCTGTGGGTTAATGGGTGGATCTTTTGTCTGTGTACCTTGGAGTTTAGACTGTGTAGTGCGTGAGGGCTGCTTGCCTAATCCTCCCAACACTGTTCTAACTCTATTTGCTTTTACTTTTGGGGGTCGCCAGGAGGATACTCGATACTTGTTATCGAGAATCCTCAAGAGAGCACCCCTTCATATTAACGTAATCAGGCCGCACAGACCCAAGGTCCACACTAGGCTAGGAGCTGCCTTGCTCCACCAGAATTCTGTACCTTTGCACATCCCAGCTAGACTTTATTAACCCGGTAGACATTAGCTGGATTAGATCATATACTCTTTTATGCATACCCATAATTTTTACACAAGCATTTTGAGGTCTAGGTTGCTGTAGAGAGACACAACCAGCATAGACCGGTTTTGTTAATAGGAGTACTACTTTTTCGTGGCGAGCATTATTACAGTTGCACCGCTTATAATATTCTTGTGTCCAATAACATTATATGTCCAGCCTTTTTGTGTATTTAGCCTACATGTGCATTGTCCTGCCTCCTGCTATTTTGTGGTTCCATTTCCGATACGTTCTTCTTAGTAGCATCCGACATTATTCAGAAGATTCCTTGTTCGGTGCTTGAGGACTTTACAACACTTTCTTTCATAAAGGAGTGACAGATATTATTGATTAAAGTAACGTTAAGTAAACCTTCTTCTTGTTTGCATTAGATCACTCTTATGATTTAATTAAGTTAACTATCTTTTCCTTGTGTACCATAACTAAGCAACCAAATGTTATAGGTAATAGGCTGTTTCAGAGAACATCATCCTATAGTAGAAGCACATAGATACTGAGAGTTAAGATACCCCGCTATCGCAGATATAACTCTGGAGGGTATATGTGTTCTTTGTTCGACGGGATTATATATCAGGGGTTGGATCTAGCGTTTCCGTTGTTGCATTTATGCCAGTCTAGTCCAATGTATAAGAGCCACTGATTTATACGAGACCCGATCATAACAAATGACGACCTAGCTCAGGATTTGGTGAACGGACATATAATTGCAGGTTATTGTGCAGATTTTTTTCACAGTTTAGGCAGTGAACATTTGTTGATTTTGTGGAATATTTTTTGAGGACATGCAAGAATTATTTAGCAATATAGCACTTAAGCTGTCTCCGAGAATTTTTTATTGTGAATATTGTGGTATAAGAGTTTGGGGTACTTCTTTTTTGTGTATCAAAGTGAAAAATCTTCAGTGAGCATCATGTCTTATAGCGGATCAGTGCAGGATGAAGACACAGTACGTGATGTAGAAGCTTAGGAGCAGCAGCATGGGCAGGTTGTTAACTTGGTGAACAGTGAGGAGGATGCAAGGAATTTTTTACAATGGCCTGTTACTTCCGACCGGTTGGTGGGTATGAATCGGTACTGTCTCCAGTGCTTAGCCGCAGCTATCGGTCATGTATGTACTAGTGGCATGACCAAGGATGACCTGATGATGTGTGTGCTCGGTGGGGTGACTGGCGTACGAGGTAGGGTGAGTGCTCAGAGCCCTTTGGCCGACCTTCCCCTTCACTCGACTCCCAATCCTCCTATTGGAATACCGACCCTGAGCACGCTTCCGCAGGTGGGTAGTGACTGGCAGGGTGGTTTGCCCCTGGGGGGATCACCGGGTATTTCTAACATCATTGCATCTCCTCCTCCTCCTCAAGGTTTGACCCCGGAGATGTTCTTTCAGCTCGAGATGGCAAAGATGCAACATCAGAGTCAACAGCAGATAGAGCTAGCTAAGATAGAAGAGAGAAAAGAGCTGGCTAGGATGCAGCAACAGACGAGGGAAGCTGAGCTTAGGACTGAACTAGAATCTACAAGATACTGTGCCGACATGAATTTAGAGAAGTCTCGTGTTGAGACGACGGGACAGCGACTCGGTACTGGAAACCGTGCGCATGATCAGTCTCTGTCGCACCTTCTCAAACTGGTCCCTGTATTTGACGAGTCTGGTGTC
Organism: Paralithodes platypus; assembly: GCA_032716605.1. Classification (NCBI taxonomy): domain Eukaryota; kingdom Metazoa; phylum Arthropoda; class Malacostraca; order Decapoda; family Lithodidae; genus Paralithodes; species Paralithodes platypus. The sequence continues at coordinate 45,002,311 of CM064567.1, read as the reverse complement.
ACAGAGTTTTATAATAGATTTGAGAAGAAGTGCCGGGAGCATCAGTTGCCTGAAGTTAAGTGGGCGGCCCTTGTGTCCTCTAGACTCGTAGGTAAGGGGCTCAAGGCTTACGATGCGCTGCCTTTGGAGTCCTGAGTTGTTTATGAGGAGCTCAAGGAGGCTGTCCTGCGGGCATACGAGCTACAAGCCGTGACATATAGGTTAAAGTTCCGGGGTGTGACTAAGGGGCGAGACAGTACCTTCTAGGAGCACGCCCGGGACCTGTCCGACGCTATGGGAAACTGGCTCAGATCAGAGAAGACAACTACGTTTGATGAGATGAAACAGTTGATGCTTCTAGAGCAGTTTTATAAGTGTACGGGCGGCGACTTGACTTTAAACCTTAAAGAGAAGAGCCCAAGAACTCTCGTAGAAGCAGCAGAGATGGCTGATCTTTGGTTGTCACTAATTCGGGGTGTGCGGCTCTGCACAGAGAAACGATGTAGGCGTTAAGGAGCGATACCCTCCTCCTTCCCGGCATATGGACACACATAAATTTAAAAGCAATGACACCAAGACTGATCACAAACCTAACACCGCCCCGTTTAAGAAGGGTCAGGGGACTTTTACACCTCAGTATAAGTCCAAGGGTAAATTTTAGTGTTATCACTGTCACAAAGAGGGGCACATGGCAAAAGCTTGTCCGAGCAGACCTCCCACGGCGGCTGTGTCATTGGCTCGCAGCATTGGGGTGTTCCAAAAGTCTTCTGTGTTTGCTGGAGGCATAAGATCAGAGGATGGAGCACCGCCAGTGAAGAAGGATCCGGAAGGCTCGAACCCTGTCCGCGATGCCTTTTGCGACCATAGAGGGCATGGCTGCGTAAAGTGGGGGGGCAAGAAGCACGGGGTTCAGCTTTTGCGTGACTCAGGTGCCTCTCAGACACTCTTGAAGAATTTCACTGGTAGACCCCTAAACGCGGCGCGGGTAGTTGTGGTGCACGGAGTTAATGCAACTAGGTCATACCCGCTTGTTAGAATGGAGCTTGAAGTTGACGGTGTGACTCGCGAACTGGATGTGGGAATCGTGGAGAAATTGCCTGTTGGGGGCGTCGACCTCCTTCTCGGCAATGTCTTTGAGGTGCCTGCTTCTAAGGTTTCACCCTTAGTCGTTGCCGAGGAGCCGGCCGACGTGAGTAGGGAGGAACATGAGTGGGTTGAGAAGTGTCAGGTGCAACCAATGGTGTGTGTTGTAACCAGATCTCTCGCATCCAGGGAGTCACAGCCTAACCAACAGTCTTCAAATAAGCGGAAGAACAGTCACGAGAAGGTGCTGAAAGTTGATACGGTGGAGAGTCTAGTACCAGCAGCGCTTCTCGGGGACTCAGTATTAGCACCGTTATTAGAGTCTGGAGAAGCACCACCACCTGTCACTGAGAGTGTAGAGGCAGGGCTTAAAGAGACTCAGAGGCAGCAACGGTATGCACGGAGAGAGCAACGGGATGCAAAGTTCGATGTTGGGGGAGGGCATGAGTTGTTTCGCAAACACTTAGACAGGCTAGCTCCCTCAGATATTCGCAAATTACAGCTAGAAGACCCTGAGGTTCTAAAGAGTAGTAACGGTGCTGTCGAACTCGAAGAGGACAGGGATGCAAAGTTTGGATTTTTTTTTTTTTCATTGATGGCATCTTGTATCGGCGATTCCAAGACCCGCAGAGAAGTTGGGAGGGTGGATCAGGAGTGGTAGACCAGCTGGTCGTACCGAGGGTATGCAGGGATAGCCTACTAAGGTTGGCTCATGATGTACCGCTGGCGGGACACTTGGGTGTCCGTAAGACGGTGGGGGTTTGGGGAAACTGTTTTGGTGGCCTGGTTTGAGAGCACAAGTGGTGTCATGGGTGGCAATGTGCAGTGTGTGCCAAAAGGTCGGGAAACCTAACCAGTGCATCCCAAAGGCTCCGTTACACCCAATTCCCATCAGCGGGCCTCCCTTTAGTAAAGTAGTAGTCGGCATGGTTGGCCCCCTCCCCCCCACAAGTGCCGGAAATAAATATCTCTTGACAGTCATGGACGTAGCAACTCGGTACCCAGACGCATACCCGATGAGAAATGGTTTGGCGAAGACGGTGGTCCGTAACTTGCTATTATACTTCTCCCGGTACGGATACCCGCAGGAGTTACAGTCAGACCAAGGATCGAATTTCACCCCCAACTTGTTCGTTCAGACAATGAAGCAGCACGGGATAGTCACTGTAGTGTCATCTGCTTATCATCCAGAGAGTCGGGGGGTGTTAGAGAGGTGGTATTCCACTCTAAAAAGCATGCTTCGCTGCTATTGTCTTGAGAACGGCAAGGACTGTGATCTTGGCCTGCCGTATGTGTTATTCGCTGCACGAGAGGTACCTGGGGAGAGTTTGGGGTTTAGCCCTAATGAGCTTGTGTTTGGACACCGCGTCAGAGGGCCTCTCCACATGGTAAAGGAGATATGGGAAGGCACCGCTAAACCATGTTCTATGCTTAAGTATGTCCTTGAGAGTAGAGAACGAATGTTGCGTAGTCTGGAGTTGGCTGGCCGCAATCTGGTAGGCTCTCAGGCCCTCATGAAGGACAGGTACGACCACAAGGTGAAACTTAGGGAGTTTCGCGTGGGTCAGGAGGTATTGATACTACTCCCTCTTGTAGGTCACCCCTTATCCGCAAAGTACGCTGGTCCTTATAGGGTAGCAGAGAAGCTCTCGGACTTAGATTACCTGGTGGCCACTCCAGACAAGCGTAAGAGGATTCAGTTATGTCATGTCAACCTGATGAAGGATTATGTGAGGCGCACACCTGAGCCTCTCACTGTCCTCGTGATGACTTTCAGCAGTCAAGGTGGAGAAGGAGAACGGGACAGTCATGCGCAGGTGGATGACAACTGGCATTATCATGTTTCTGCAGATCAGTGGGCGGGAAACACGAGACAGGCGGCTCATGAGGTTTTGCAACACCTACCTGAGCAACAGCATTAGGCTGTCGAGCGCCTATTCGGTTTATACCCTATTGAATTTGCGGAACACCCAGGCCTCACTACTCATGAGGTGCACGACGTTGACGTCGGAGACCACCCACCCTTCAAATCAGTGCCCTATAGGGTACCCCCTATTAAACTTCCGGCCCTCCAGGCGGAGTTGGAGTATATGTTGCAACAGGGACTGATCGAGAAGGGAGCGGTAAAGTGGACATCTCCCGTAACGCTGCAGCCTAAGCCGGATGGCAAGGTGCGCTTCTTTGTTGATTACCGCAGGCTAAACGGCTTCACTCCCACCAACCCATATCCTCTTCCCCGGGTCGATGACTGTGTAGACAAGATTGGCAGGGCCAAGTTCTTGACCAAGGTGGACCTGGTAAAAGGTTACTGGCAGGTGCCTTTGTCTGAACGGGCGAAAGAGGTGTGTGGTTTTGTGGTGGATGGTGCTACATATCGTTGTAATGTCATGCCGTACGGTCTAAAGAATGCACCAGCGACCATCCAAAGCTTGATGAACGAGTTGGTGGCTGACATTCCGAACTGTACCGTGTACCTGGACGACGTCATTATCTACGATGACGATTTCAAGAGCCACTGTCAACATGTAGAATCACTATTTAAGAAATTAAGCGAGGCAAACTTGGTGGTCAACCTGGGAAAGTGTGATTTTGTGCGGGCTACCGTGCAGTATCTGGGGTTCATGGTGGGTTTGGGCCAGGTGTACCCCCCACAGACCAAGATATTGACTATTAACCCTTATTTAGCGGCGAGCAACATAAGTCGAGTTAAATAAAGCTGGACTATGTGGCGGCGCTCGACATAACTCGAGTGGCAATTTCAGCACGTAATGTGGCTGAGAGAGAGAGACAAGTGGTGGCAGGAGACTAGCGAGCGTATGACTGCTCCAGACCACCGCGGCGAACCTACTGACACAAATCTCAGCTCCCTCCTCCCTCTCTCACTCGCTACATACTCAATTATGTACCGAAAGTACCGAATTACCTGCTTTTTGCACTCGCGTTGCACGGTTATTGCAAGAAAACTATCCATCATACAAGGATCGTTATGGTGTCATTCGAAAGCTCTGTTTATGCCCTTTCAGGGATAGGTACTTGTTTTACGTTCTGGGTCTTATTTAGGCATGAAAATGATCACGTAAACAGCCCTATTTTGGCTAAAAACACCCCGCTGTGCGGTACACATAAATAAACCGCATAGGCCGCTCGTAAGGTGTTAACCACTTCCCCAGGCCGTCCACCAAGAAGCAGATCATGAGGTTTTTGGGCATGATTGGTTACTACCGCCGCTTTATAAAGGGCTATTCTACTGTGCTGGCTCCTCTGACGGACCTATTGGCCAAAGATAGAAAGTTTAAGTGGGCGCCTGAGTGTGAGAGGGCTTTTTTGCTAGTAAAACAACTGTTGTGTACTCACCCAATCCTCAGGGCCCCGGACTTTAGCCGACCATGGCAACTGATAGTCCAGCTGGCAACTGATGCCAGTGGTGTGGGGGCTGGTGCCGTTCTGATGCAATCAGACGAAGATGGGCTGGAGCACCCAGTCAGTTACTTCTCAAAAAAGTTCAACTCGGCGCAGAAGAACTATTCAGTAGTTGAGAAGGAACTACTGGCGATTGTGCTAGCGCTCAGGCACTTTGAGGTGTATGTTCCAGCCTATGGACCAGTTGTGGTGATCTACACCGACCATCACCCCCTCAAGTTCCTGAATCAATTCCATAACCGGAATATGAGGCTGACCAGGTGGTCATTAATGTTGCAGGAATACAACCTACACATACACCATATTGCCGGTTCTGATAATGTGATTGCAGATTGCTTATCAAGGGTGGAAGACCCGGGTAGATCATCACAAGGTTAGCCTCCTACTTTGGTTTGATTAGTATGTTTGCGTCTGGTGCTTGTTGGCTCGCGTGTGTAGCCCAGCGTATTGGGTCGTAAAGTAGGAGTTGCTGTGTTGGTATAGAAGTAAAAACTAGGCTTGCCCCTGTAGTGCAGCCACCATAAATATATTAAAAATATAAAAATCCTATAAAAACTCTTTCTTTGATAGTTAATTTTTGTTTAAGTATGTTATAGCAGAAATTCTGAGATGTACTTCTCAAAGAAGGCTGGGCTAGTGAAGCTCGCTCTTATGAGCATAACTATGTAATTTAATCTATTGTGTTGGGAAGGGTTGTTAATCTTTATAATGTGTTATTTTGATGAGAACTGTGCTTTACATTTCATTGTCGCTGGGTGGCTAGGAGTGGCGAATTTTGTATGGGTTCTGCGTGTCAGATTTAGAGCTCATAGTTGGAGCCTCTTAAAAATCTTGGGTGGGGTGTGACGCTCACCGCTTCCCCCAGAACCGCATGGCTTACTCGCTAGGACTCGCCAGGGCAGAGAATATAGCTACAGTCTACCTATCATTGTGTACTCTCCTTCTCGAGAAAGCTTGTGTTGCAGACAGTTCAGAACTGTTCTTTATTGTCGTTCTATCACAATCCTTTCTATTTTATTTAGTCAATTGAAAGTATTGTGTTAAGTAGTTGAATGATGGGAAGGCGAGCGGGAGAGGGAGAGAGATAGAGACAAGGTGGTGTGACTTGGTAGTGAGTGCGGCGCGTGGCTTGCCCCCTTACATCGGCCTCGCAAGATTCGTTGCCTCCTGCCTAACACTGCCTACTACGCGGCTGCTTACTGGGCGACTGTCGCGCGCCCTCGTGCAATTCTTGCGAACTGGGACTCCAGCCAGGAGGTACATGGGAATATCCTTGTCAGATCCTTCCCAGACAGCATACTCTAAGCATCTCCCTTTAACTGTCCCACACTCTTGTCTTAGAATCTTTCTCTCCTACTGCCTCTATCATTTCCACTACTTCCTCACCTTTTATTAATATCAATTCCCCTCTGGTTCTCTGCATCCACACCTTGAATTGGTGGCCAGACTGTATTATATGCTGGATCTCACATTTCTTATGTACTAGATTAAGGTTGAAGATAGTCATTGTCTTTTTGGGAGATTTTATTGCTCAGACTGTCTCCATCAATCACTAATGTTTCTACAGGGTTAAATAATGCTAGACTTGCTGTTGGTGTTTTCAATGTGTGTAGGCTACTTTTGAACTACACGACACTACGGATTATGTGGGTTACCTGGGTGGATCTTTTGTCTGTGTACCTTGGAGTTTAGACTGTGTAGTGCGTGAGGGCTGCTTGCCTAATCCACCCAACACTGTTCTAACTCTATTTGCTTTTACTTTTGAGGGTCGCCAGGAGGATACTCGATACTTGTGATCGAGAATCCTTAAGAGAGCACCCCTTCATATTAACGTAATGAGGCCGCACAGACCCAAGGTCCACACTAGGCTAGGAGCTGCCTTGCTCAACCAGAATTCTGTACCTTTGCGCATCCAGCTAGACTTTATTAACCCGGTAGACATTAGCTGGATTAGATCATATACTCTTTTATGCATACCCATTATTTTTACACAAGCATTTTGAGGTCTAGGTTGCTGTAGAGAGACACAACCAGCATAGACCGGTTTTGTTAATAGGAGTACTACTTTTTCGTGGCGAGCGTTTTTACAGTTGCACCGCTTATAATATTCTTGTGTCCAATAACATTATATGTCCAGCCTTTTTGTGTATTTAGCCTACACGTGCATTGTCCTGCCTCCTGGTATTTTGTGGTTCCATTTCCGATACGTTCTTCTTAGTAGCATCCGACATTATTCAGAAGATTCCTTGTTCGGTGCTTGAGGACTTTACAACACTTTCTTTCATAAAGGAGTGACAGATATTATTGATTAAAGTAACGTTAAGTAAACCTTCTTCTTGTTTGCATTAGATCACTCTTATGATTTAATTAAGTTAACTATCTTTTCCTTGTGTACCATAACTAAGCAACCATATGTTATAGGTAATAGGCTGTTTCAGAGAACATCAGCCTATAGTAGAAGCACATAGATACTGAGAGTTAAGATACCCCGCTATCGCAGATATAACTCTGGAGGGTATATGTGTTCTTTGTTCGACGGGATTATATATCAGGGGTTGGATCTAGCGTTTCCGTTGTTGCATTTATGCCAGTCTAGTCGAATGTATCAGAGCCACTGATTTATACGAGACCCGATCGTAACAAGATTTCCAATTGGTTGATTTTTTTCTGGACCCCTTTCTCCTGCATGTTTAGCCCCATTGATTTTGAAATTTCAAGACATTCACCCCATTAGTTTGGCGATTTTAAGAACTTTCGCCCTATTTTTTTTTCAATTTTAAGACCATTTGTATCACTTAGATGTATTTTTTTTCCTTGCAAGCGAAAGCAAGCCTGTAGTTTAGGTGGAACCGGCCAATTTCTACCGAGAAATGTTATGTAAGTTTTGTTCAGTGACTTTTAACACCATTTCATTCAACTATTATGTACGTTTTAGTGTCTACGGAAGAAACAGCTCTTTTAGCCAATTAATTATTCTGGTTGGAGATGTACAAATGTTGTAAATGTGATCGCAAGTTTCAGGTTTGCCTTTGGGAGAAAACAACTTAAAATGTTGATGGTAATAATTTATATATACTGATACTATATGTATCAATCATTATTATCATCACTTCAATAACATTACACATCACATTTATTCAAAGCCGTGGCATAGTTAGTAGAGCGTCGGATGATGATCAATGGGTCGGTGGATCGAGCTTGCACTGTCTACATGTTATTGGTAGATGTCAAGCCAGGGCAACTTGACCTAGCATTTCATGACAAACGCCTAATGTTCATGGCCACCTTTCTAGGGAATTACAGCGTTTGGTAAAAAAATACATATGAACAAAATATAATATATTACAACCCAACGATGACGAAGACAATGTGTAAGGTTATAATATTACTCAGCACAAGGATTCCCAAAGGCCTTACCAAAGTAAACAAATTACCCGATGACAACATGCATATTATATTTTTAATATGTGCAGGTAACGGTACCGTACTTTTAACTTTATGCTGGTTACTATTAGACAATTGTATTCACTTTAAATAGGGCCTCCAGCAATTAACAGGCTTCGAACTATCTTGCTTAACATTTTTTACTACCACAGACACTTTTTAAACTGCACAAAATCGTCTAAATATAGCTAGATTGAATTTTATAAAAAGTCGCTGTTACAGAAGGTGTAAATAGGCAAAGAGAGTATAGCCTCAACACCTAACCAATCACGACCCCATCAATATCGCTCTCCTCATTGGCCCGGCTCAGCACCTATCAGCCTCGCTTTTACCAGAGAGCTTATAGCCAATCACCTTCGCTTACCGAGAGCTCAGAAGCGAATTGCCTTCGCTTATCGAGGGCTCACTTGACCAATTTGGGGTTGCAGCGGCATAATACAGTATATATATATATATAAGAGAGAGAGAGAGAGAGAGAGAGAGAACCTTACCTTCTTTCATCCTCACCCACCTTTTCTATATTCATTCATGTTCAGAGAGAGAGAGAGAGACTTCCCTTCTTTCTTCCTCACCCACCTTTTCTATATTCATTCATGTTCAGAGAGAGAGAGAGAGAGAGCGAGAGAGACTTCCCTTCTTTCATCCTCACCAACCTTTTCTATATTAATTCATGTTCAGAGAGAGAGAGAGAGAGAGACTTCGCTTCTTTCATCCTTACCCACCTTTTCTATATTCATTCATGTTCCGAGAGAGGGAGAGAGAGAGACGTCCCTTCTTTCATCCTCACCCACCTTTTCTATATTCATTCATGTTCCGAGAGAGAGAGAGAGAATACAAGCAGTATACTTGTAATTATGCTAACTATTGTAACTAACGAAACGAACGAGTAGGATGGAAATGACAGTGATGGCAAGGAAAAGCTTGGTGAAGAAAGAGATGTATAATGACGTGGATATATATGGTAACGAGAATATTAATGACCAGATGAATTGTCACATCCATTAATCGTGAACAAAATAGGAAAAGTGGGGAATGGGAGTGAGTAAATACATACATAAATACATACATACATTAATTGTGTTACACATTCAATACCTATTGTTATTGTTGTTGTTCTCTCTATTGGTCTATCTATCTATCTATCTATTGCCTGACGCCGTGATCCCCGAAGGGGTGGCCACGAACGAACCGCCCCCATGCACCTCTGTCCCCAGTCAGTCGACGCCCCTCCCCCCAACCAGCACCGCCTTCGTTCATGTAGTTCCTCACTCCATCCTTCCACCTCATATTCGGTCTACCTCTCCCCCTCTGTCCCTCCACCTCGCTCTCGTACACCCTCTTAGTCATTCTCGCTTTCCATACGTTCCATATGGCCGAACCATCTCAAGTTGTTCCTTTTCACACTTTCCAGCACATCTACCTCCACACCACACCTCCTTCTTACTTCCTCATTAGTCTGTCTATCCCTCCATGTAACTCCGCACGCACTCCTTAAGTAATTCATTTCCACTGCTCTCACTCTTGGTCTGAGTCTCTCAACCAACGTCCATGCTTCGCTTCCATAAGTCAGTGTCGGGATTACCACACTGTCATGCAAGGACTTCTTCACTTCCATACTGACCACCCTATTTCTTGTTACTGCTTTTAGCGTTCTCTATTGGTGAAATAAATAATTCATATATAAGTCCAAACGAAGGTTACTATTTTGCAATGAAAAGGGCTTGTTTAGGAAACTGTTTGTTTGGTAACCCCTTCTGTACCGGTGATATCTTTGTAATTCAATGTTAGCTATATTTAGACGATGTTGTGCAGTTTATGAAGGATCTTTGGTATTAATAAGGGTTAAGGGAGATAGTTCGAAGGCTCTTAATTTCTGGAGGCCCTTTATAATCTGAAAGGAATCGTCTAATAGTAGCCAGAATAAAGTTAAAAGGACGTCACCGGTACAAAAGGGGTTAATATAACTTCCTATTGATACAATTATAGCCTGGCTGAAAGGAGGTTTTGACCTTAATGAGTAATCACTTGTAGACCTTCAGGATATATTACTTGTATCATCAATCGCTCTCTCTCTCTATTTATCACGCCTGGGTATCACTTTGTGACGGCCTCTAAATCTTTCAAGTTGATATTAGTCTGTAATGATAGATATAATTATAAATACCTCCGTTTGGTCTCTACTAAATGGGCTAGCTCTCTGTATAAATATTCTAGATCTCATAATCGCCTACTCAAACAAATCTAATATCAAACTTGGATGTCGGAGAACATCTATCAACGTCCGATCACAAAACATACGATATATCGTAATCTGCAAATATTCCATGGTGAAACAAAAGGTTCCGGACATTAAAACAAAAAACAAATATTGTGGTCAGACTTAACCTTTTGAGTAGCAGCGACGTGTGTTATATTGTATTCTAGCTATATTTAGGTGATATTGTGCAGCTTAGGAAGGTTCTGTAGTAGTTATAAAGGTTGGTTGAGAGAGTTTGGAGCCTTATTATTGGTAGAGGTCCTCCCTAAGCTAAATACAGTCGTGTTTTAGTTGCCAATATATGATAAAAGGGACGTCCCTGGTATTGTATGGGCTAAGGAACCGCTATCTAACATACATTCAAAACTTAGTAATACACAGAAAACGAAGTAAATGAGCTGTGGAGTAATCTTAGGCCTACAATTATGGATGAGCAAAACAAATGTGTACCCACGAAACTAAAACGTAATCTATCTATCTCTATATTGCCGGACGCCGTGATCCCCGAAGGGGTCGCCACGAATGAAACGCCCTCATGCACCTCACACGAACCTAAGCATTTCTTCTTCAATCGAGTTGTCAACTTGTGGAATGGGCTTCCCCGAGACGTTATAGACTGCAGCACCGCTGATTCATTTAAACTTCGCCTAGACAAATATCTCACATCAAACCCGCGACTGACTGCGTTTGTAAATGAATAACTTTATTTTATCCCCCCCTCAGTTACTAACCCATCTGTCCCCTACTAACTTCCTAATCCTGCCATGGACATTAGTTCCAGGGCAGTAGTTTCCTTTCCAATGTTCCCTTACCCACTGTAAACCACTGTTTGGACACTTGATCCTCAGTGTTTTGGAGGACAAGCAGCCTAGAAGGGTCACTAGATATGTTGTTGCTTGATTTCCTTTGTACTCCTTTGTACCTCTGTCTCCAGTCAGTCGACAACCCCTCCTCCCATCCAGCACCGCTTTCGCTCATATACTTCTTAACTGCATCCTTCCACCTCTCACTCGGTCTACCTCTCCCTCTCTGTCCTTCCACCTCACTCTGGTTCACTCTCTTAGTCATTCTCTCACTTCCCATACGTTCCACATGGCTGAACCACTAAACCGTAATACATAAGAAAATATGCCTCCCTGGTACAGTAAAGACAATGGCAAGGCAAAATACATCAAATAAAATATGTATTATTGGATACAAAGTTGGGATAATAGAACTGCAGTTGTCTAGTCTGATTTAACCAAGATACCCGAGTGGTCTGAATAAAGGCAGATGTCAGGTGCTGCAGGTCGGTAGCTGAAATACGAATATGAAATGAATGAGGGAGAAGGGGGGCCAGAAATACTAACCATCCCCCTTAAGCTCAATGAAACAATCCATAATTAAGCGATTCTATACTAAACGAATAGACCTCATTAGTACCGTGACGTCTTTAATTATTCCTTTTAATCCGACTCTACTTAGCCCATTCAGCTAAGGAACTACCTGTCTGAGTGAAAGGGGTAATTGAGATAGTGCATACCTCATGGACGAACTTTTATCTAAGGAGGGTTGGGCGTATTTATTTGGTTATATATTTATCTGTGTAATTTTTTGTTTTATTTTCCTCCCTAGACCTCCATCAAGATGACAAAACCCACCCGGACCCCCATTCTAGATACATTTGTAAATTTGTCAATAGAAAAATGTCCAAACCACTATCTTACAGGCTTGCTATCGCTCGCCAGGAGGAAGACCATCGACACCTAAACTGTACGAAAGGTCTTAATATTGACAAAGACATGGGGTAAAAGGTCTTAAAATCATCAAACTAATGGGCCGAACGTCTTAAAATCTGGGAATCAAAGAGGTTAAACATGAAGAAGAAGGGGTGGCCAGACAACCAGCGAGGACACTAAGAATAATTGGAATAAATGAATTAATAGACAACAAAATGGCCCATCTCCCCTTAAATTTGTATTTCCTAAGCAATACGATTAACCCTCTCCGACGAATTTGAGCCTATTAGGGATACTTTAAATCCTTTGTTACCATCATGGGTATTTAGAAACCTTTAGTTTAGTTACTTCAACCTCTGCAGTTGTATTTGAGTTAGCTGTGGGCAAAAACATAATTTTGGAGAGGTAATTAATGGAGTGAGAGAACTCTATTTTTTATTGCTAATCTGGCAACCTCTGCGTCATATGTGCGTGAAAGGGTTAACCTTCTGCAGATTGTGACGCATTTTGACAGTTTATTCAGGTTATCATTAACCGAATGTATACAACTTAGGTAGGATATGTGGACATTCAATGGGTAAAGACTGTGTCAACTATCCCTCTGACTTCCATATACCCTTCCCAATCTTAATACAATCGTCTAATAGGAGCCAGAACAAAAAGCGGTGCGTCATCGATCCTCAGAGGGTTAAGGGGAGGTTTTTAGTTTGTTCCCTAGACCTCCATCAAAACTTAAATTTACACCCACTAGACCCCCTTTCAAGATACTTTTGTACATTTTTCGGTAGAAAATGTCCCGAAGGCCGGTTTTTCTTAAATTACAGGCTTGCTATCGCTTGCCAGGAAAATATCGTCCCCTAAATGGCACGAAATATCTTAAAATTGACGGAAATGGGGCGAACGTCATAGAATCTCAAAAGCAATGGGACTATGCATGAGGGAGAAAGGGGTCCATGAGAATATCCCTCAAGTGGAAATCTCCCCATAATTCTTGCAATAGGACGTATCAGTATGGACCATAATTCATGTTCTAGACTGTACCTCTTCCTTTCCATACTTCATTCTTCAGTATTACCAAGGAATTTTTAAAGAGCGATTTACACTTGAGATTTTTTTTTCTGGACCCCTTTTTCCCTCATGTTTAGCCCCATTTCTATTGAAATATGATGAAGTTCGCCCCATTAGTTTAGCGAAATTAAAAAACTTTCGACCCATTTCTATGAATTGTAAGACCTTCCATGCCATTAGCTGTTGATTTTTTCCTGGCGAGCCTGTAATTTAAGAGGAATGGGCCTTCGGCTGGTACATTTTTCTACAAATATGTCTTGAAAGGGGGTCTAAGGGGCGTTCCTTTACAGGTTGATGGAGGTCTACGGAGGATACTAAACACTAATATAAACATAACAATAAGCAAATAAATACACCCATCTCCTCTTAAGCCTCCCCCCATGGTACAGACTGCAGCCCATTATTCCCTTCTAATATATTCAAGTGGCCATTAAGCTTAAAGCCCCACCGTAATAAAGCTGTAATCTAGACCGAGACGCTTATAATCTTCTCTGTAGCTATCATGTAGTACAAAGGAGTACAAAGGAAATCAAGCAACAACAGATCTAGTGACCCTTCTAGGCTGCTTGTCCTCCAAAACACTGAGGATCAAGTGTCCAAACAGTGGTTTAGAGTAGGTAAGGGAACATTGGAAAGGGAACTACTGCCCTCTAACTAATGTCCGTGGCAGGATTAGGAAGTTGGTAGGGGACAGATGGGTTAGTAACTGATGGGAGGATAAAATAAAGTTATTCATTTACAAACGCAGTCAGTCGCGGGTTTGATGCGAGATATTTGTCTAGGCGAAGTTTAAATGAATTAACGGTGCTGCAGTCTATGACATCTCGGGGAAGCCCATTCTATAAGTTGACAACTCGATTGAAGAAGAAATTCTTAGCTTCGTGTGAGTTAAAAGATTTACCAATAATTTTGCAACCGTTTCCCCGCGTGTGCAATTAGATTGGTCGATAGTGAAGTACTTACTACATTTCATATTGTCGATGCCTTTGATGATTTTGAACACTTGAATTAAGTCGCCTCTTAATCTGCGTTGGGTTAAAGGAAATAGATTTAATTCTCTAAGATGCTCCTTGTATGGTTTGTTCTTTAGGCTAGGTATCATTTTGGTAACTCTACGTTGAACTCGTTCTAGCTTGTCTATATCTTTTTGGTAATAAGGGCACCAGGATTGAACGCAGTATTCAAGAAGAGGGTGGACTAAGGAATTGTAAAGGGTTAGGATAACGTCTTTGGATTTATGCTCAAATTACCTGCCTATAAAGCCAATTATTTTGTTTGCCTTCTTAACAACTTCTGAACATTGTTGACTCGGTTTTAGGTTACTCGATATTGTTACTCCCAGATCGGTTTCTCTGTTTACATTCTTAAGCTGAGTGCCATTCATCGAATAGTTTGCTTTCTCATTTTGGTTTCCAATATGTAGTACTTTACATTTATCCGCATTGAAACTCATTTGCCAAATTTGGGCCCAACATGACAACTTATCTAGATTGTGTTGCATATCGTCAACTTGTTCTTTTGAGAGTACGCTATTTGCAATTTTTGTATCGTCAGCAAATTTTGAGATTGTACAGGTGAGACCCTCATTTATGTCGTTGATGTATATTAGAAAGATAATTGGTCCTAGTACCGATCCCTGGGGTACCCCGCTACTTACATTGGTCCATTTAGATGCCTTACCGTTTATGACATCTCTTTGCTTTCGGTCGCTGAGCCAATTATCTATCCATTTCAACACACCATCTTGTATTCCATGCGCTTTTAGTTTTAGCAGTAAACCTTTGTGGGGAACTTTGTCAAAGGCCTTTTGAAAATCAAGGTATATAATATCTACAGCTTTACTCTCATCGTAGTGGTTGAGGATATCGTGGAAGAAGTCTAAGAGGTTTGTTAAACAGGAACGTTTTTTACGAAAGCCGTGTTGAGTATCTTTAAGTATGTTATTTTCCTCTAAGTGATTTACGAGTCTGTCTCGTATGACCGTTTCTAGCATTTTACATACAACTGAGGTTAAGCTAATTGGACGATAGTTACTGGGTAGGGATTTTCTGCCTTTTTTGAATATCGGTGTTACGTTGGCTAGCTTCCACTGATCAGGCATATTTCCAGACTGCAAGGATTTATTAAATAGCAATGTCAGTGGTTTATAGAGCTCATCCTTAGCTTCCTTTATGACTCTAGGTGAGATTTTATCAGGTCCAGGCGTTTTATTTACCTTGAATTTATCTAAACAATTCAATACTTCTCTCTCTGTAACGGTGATATTGCTTAGAACATCTGAATTATCAATCTGAATCGGCGATGGTGTAGGGATATAACTGAGGTCTTCTGTTGTAAAAACTGATGCAAAGAAGGTATTGAAGGCATTACTCATTTGTACTTCGTCTTTGGTGTATTCTCCATTTTCATCGACTAACGGTCCAACAGTTGAAGTAACTACTTTTTTCTTTCTGATATAACTATAGAATTCTTTCGGGTTTGTTTTACTTTGATTTGCAACATGTAACTCTAGGGTCTTTTTACTTTGCTTAATTAACTTTTTGGCTTTGCGTCGTAGCTCTACAAATTTCACCCGTTCTTCGTCATTTTGTAAGGATTTTAATCTATCATTAGCAAACTTTTTAGCAAGCAGACAGTTTGACATATCTTTATTCCACCATTTGGGCTTATTATTAATGCCTGAACGCTGTATTTTCGATGATATGCAGTCCTGCACTGCTTTTAAGTAAGTGGTTCGAATAATTCCCAAGATGTATTTATGTCATTATTGTTAATTAAAAAGGTCCAGTCTGTTTCTTTAAACATAGCTCTAAGTTTATGAAGGTTTGCTTTCTTGAAATTAGGGACTTTTTCGATGCTGCTATTTGGTTCGTTACTAGTAAACTTTAAAGTGAAAGTTATTGTACGATGGTCGCTGTTACTGAAATCATCACCAACATTCAAATTCTCTATTAATTCTTCTTTTGTTGCAAGTACAAGGTCAAGAACATTATTACCACGGTTCGGCGATCGAACAAATTGATAGAGTGAACTCTCTTTCAAGTTCGCATACAAGTTATGTCCGGAGTGTGAAGTAAGAGTATCGTCCCACTTGGGTACAGGTAAATTAAAGTCGCCAAAAAATATGGTATCTTGTGAGTTACTTACATCTGCAATTTGTTCATAAATTTCTCGATCAGTTTGCACTGATTGAGCTGGAGGTCTGTATATTAGTGCAAGTATTATTTTTGTACCTTTATTATTCTTTATTAGCACAAAAGATGTGTCGACGTTCACAATTTGATGTTTTGACAAGAGGGTCGGGTTAAGACTTTCTTTGATATAAAATAAAACGCCACCTCCATTTTTATTTATTCGGCTTTTCTCAAACATTACATAACCGGGATGTGATTACTCTGCTAAAAAGTCTCTATCTTCTGTATTGAGCCAAGATTCTGTTATACCAATCACATCATAATTTTCTGTAAACCCTAGTTCCTCTAAATCTGAAAATTTATTGCGTATGCTATGAGCGTTTGCATAGAAAACCTTTAAAGTTGCGGTTTTAGAACTCCCAGAACGTTCTTTAATCAAATTTTTTGGTTCTGGTTGGATCTACATTTACACTTATGGCTGTCCTCGGTCCTCGGTCGTTATCCCTGGCGGTTTTGAACTTGGGTCGTGTTGGTGGAGCTTTATCCTAATTCGTGGTTCTTGACGGGTTAGCATTTAATTCCTTCGCAGGTTGACGTCCTCGCTGTCTTCGGTCCTCCTTCCTGGTTTTGCTGTGCTGAGTCGATTTCGTCTCCGAAAATCCTTCACCGCATCGTTGAGAAGACGCCCAAAACGTGCTGCTCCCACCTGGTTCAGATGAACTCCATCGTCCGAAAACAAATAGTCATCGTAGTAGAAATTGTCCCAGGTGTCGACGAATCCCACGTTTTCCTTCCTGCAGAGGTTTGCTAGACAACGATTTGTGCCGGTGGCTATGTTGTAAAATCGGCTCTCTACACCAAGCCGGGGGACGATTCCTGAGACGATGATCCTTAATGACTTCTCCTTAAACGACTTGATCAGCTGCTGGTACTTTAAAAGCAAATCTTCCGACCGGGTTCGCTGTACATCGTTGGATCCAACGTGGATGACGTACATTGTATTAGCAGGGGCCAGCTTAGTTACTTCGTCAACTGCAGCAACTATGTCGTCCACACCACCACCAGGGATACAAAAACGCTTCCTGGTCTTAGGTGCCCTGGCGCAAAACTCTGTGAGCTGACCACGTATCATCGCGTCTCCCACGAGCCGAACTTCTTCTATTTCCTCTTCGTCATCTAAGTCTATGAGTATCTGGAAACGGTTTTGACACTCGGTCGGTATGGGTCTCCTGGTCCTGGGGCAAACGTTGTTCCTCATGACACGGAAGTTGTCTTGAGGGGGAAGAGAGTCACTATTTGTTTCTTGAGTATCGGAACCATCAGCTGAAATGGCTACTGCAGGCGTTGAATTGTTGGCAGTTGACGTTGGGGCGTTGGTGGCTGCTGGAGTTGCGGTGACAATTGAAGTTTGTGGTACTCCAACATTGAGTGTTACAAACTCTTGGAGTGATTCCAGCTTCATGGTGAGGACGTTGATCTTGTTGTAGGCTTCATCTAATTCACTGTCAAATTCTCTCTTTGCTGGCAGAGACGGCAGACTTGAAGATCGACATTAGCAAACATGGACTCACCAAACCTACCGGCGCAATTTGTACAAGTGCGAGGCATGGTGACAGTCAGTTTATTCAGATCACTTCACTCACTTAAAAAACACTTCACTCACTTTAAAACACTTAACTCACTTTAAAACACTTAACTCACTTTAAAACACTTCACTCACTTTATAAACACTTCAATCACTTCAACCGAAAACAAATATGTTGAAATACGCAGAAATAGGTTATCAGGGGTGATAGCCTAACCGAAAACAAAAAATTTGAGATACGCAAAATTAGGCTTCCAGGGGCGATAGCCTAACCAAAAAAAAAAAAAAAAATTAAATACGCACCAATAGGCTACCAGCGTTGAATAGCCTAACCGAAAATTAAAATTGAAATACGCAGAAATAGGCTACCAGGTGTGATAACCTAACCTTAAACAAATATATATATATATAACATAATATGTAACTAAATATACACTTCACCAAATAGATATTATATAAAAATAAAGTGTGACTGCACACAAGGGGTTAATATACTGTATCAACAGATGGCCCTGGTGTCACTGTAGCCTAGTGAAGCAGTAGCCTACTCTTTTTAGATAAAACAAAATGTATCAGTCAAAGGTAACTACAAGATCGTGCAAGCAACAACTAAAATTACAGATATATATAGCTACAGTAGGATACTAAATACAATATCTACTAGAGTTAATAAGAAAAACAGATTGGCTGGCTATAGGCTAGGCTAGGTTTGGATTAGGTTAAAAGCTTGGTAGGCTGGGTTAGGCTAGGTTAGTTTGTACAAATACCACCCTTAGCTTAAAGTAAAATCAGTCTGAGGAGAAAAAGTCAAGAATATATCTAGGGGGAAAAGATAAATGAATGCATTTAAATTTGCTACAAAATTTGCTGGAATTTAATATGTATAATCCCCCAAAAAAGTTTGTTTACAAAATGGCGTCGGCATTCGTTCCTGTAGGCAGGTTAGTTAGTTAGTACTATTGTTTATTAGCAAATTAATATGCAAAGCTTTACTTACATACAAGGCAGTTAAATTGATACTTACTACAGTAGGTAATGGGTAAAATTAGGGGCTACGATTTTATATAAAATAAGAAGAGAGTGTTTGTTTACAAAAAAAAAAAAAAAAAAAAAAAAAAATAGATGACGCTTGTGGCGCCCTGTCCGAGCAGGAGTCTTGTGATAAACACAAAGTTTATCAGTCAATACACAGCGAAATATCGTGCAGTGTTACTTACTAAGCTACAGGATGGTTAAACGTGCTCTTAACCACCTTTCATGCTCAAGAATGAAGAGGATGAGTAGTTAATACTCAAATTATGATCGATATCGTGAGAGCGTTGACAGAGCGTCTGCAGCGTCTGGCGGTAGGGGATATTGTAGGTGTTTCTTTTTCATCCCACATTTCTTGGAAAAATCTTATTACAGTACTACTCTTTCAAAAACAGCATCCCAAAAGTTAGATGTACTCAATTGTCTCTGTGGGTTCTTCTCCCCGCACAGCTTTTTTTTTTTTTTTTTTTTTTTTTTTAAGAGACAATGAACGGAGGAAGGAAAAACACAGATAAAACAAAAAGGTCGATGTGCCTAAAGGCATCCTCCATTCATAAAATGTTTGTAACAACTGGATTTAAACATTTGTAGATTGTAAGTTTGTGGAAAGCAATTCGAGGGAAGTGAATTCCAAAGAGTAGTAGCTCTGGGGATAAATGAATTCTGATAAGCAGAAGTTCTGCATTGTGGAGGAGAAAGTGTAAATTCATGGGCGCTCTCAGCTGCCCTAGTTCTACGGGGAAAGATGTGGAGAGGCGGCACAATTGAAGCAAGTTCCTCGGAACAATTGCTGTGAAAATATTTGTAGAATAATGCAAGGGATGCAACGTTTCTTCGTATGGCTAATGTAGGAAGGTCCTGTGTGATTGCAGGGTTATTGATTAATCTAATAGCTTTATTTTGAATTTTGTCCAACTGCCTCAATGCAACCACTCCACAGAGGTGAACAGTAATCCATCTGAGAGCGCACATGACTTTTATATATTACGGCCAACTGCTCGTCAGTGAAGAATTCTCGAACTCTGTACAGGAGTCCCAGTTTTTTAGAGGCATTCTTAGCAATGCTTCTAACATAATGTGTCCAGCTCAAGTTAGTAGTTAATGTTACACCGAGAATGTCAATACTAGGGGAAGTGGGAATATTTACATCATTAACAAATATATGGGAGTCAGTGAGATTCTGTCGGTTAGAAAATTGAATGTACTTGGTTTTCTGTGCATTAAAGGAAACTAGATTCTCTTGTCCCCATTCATTAATTCTAGAAAGGTCCTGGTTCAGAGAAATTGCAGTGTTTATTTTTGAATTTATAAGATCGGGTTGGGTGAAAGAATTGGTAAATGTGAAGGAACTGTGGAGTGTTGAGTCATCTGCGTAGGAATGTATTGGATTATGAGTGGTAGATATGAGATCATTGATATGAATGAGGAACAGAGTTGGGGCCAAAACTGATCCCTGGGGAACACCAGCATTTATTGAGTGAAATTGAGAATAAAGGCCATCTACCATTACACATATTTTTCTGTTATGAAGATAAGAAGAAATTAGTGGAACTAATGATGCAAGGCCGTCTTGCTCTGTAAGAGAGAGAGAGAGAGAGAGAGAGAGAGAGAGAGAGAGAGCGATACAACGAAATAAATATTGGCTTGACTAATTTTAGAGAAAGATACATATTTAATTTACGTGTAAGCATGGGAGGATATAAAACAAAATCCTCCATAACAATGACTCTTTATAGCATTCGGTTATGATTCAGATGTGTATAATGAAAATTGAGAGTGTTCTTTTTGTTTATTGACCCATTTTAACATAGGGGAAAACACATGAATAAAGCGATATAGTATATGAAAAAAAAATTAAAAATATAGTATATGAAAACAGTTTCATCGAAACAAATATTGTATAATTCCAACATTGTTTCTAGCCACTAATTTCAGCTCTATGAGATAACCTAAACATCACTGCATCACTCTCAACCTATCAACTCCGGTGTTCCTCAGAGTGCTGTCCTATCTTCAATATTCTTTCTAATATTCATTTTTGATCTCCTCAACTGTACCTCTAGTCCTGCCCACTCCTATGCTGATGACTCTTTCTTACATTATTCAACTAATTGTTTACATCAACCCAGCATGCAGTCACTCCAAAACTCATGTAAAATAGCCATAGAGCGCCTATCTTCCTATCTATCAATTATTTCTGATTGGGGTACAGAAAATCTTGTTACTTTCAACACCTCCAAGACCCTATTTTTCCCTCTATCTTTCCATCGCAATCTTCCGCAAGACTATCAATTACTCTTCAACAATACACAAATTAACCCTTCATCTTCTCTCAATATTGTAGGTGTTTCTTTTTCATCCAACATTTCTTGGAAAGATCTTATTACAGTACTACTCTTTCTAAAAGAGCATCCCTAAAGTTAGGTGTGCTCAATTGTCTCTGTGGGTTCTTCTCCCCCGCACAGCTTCTTGCTCTTTATCAAGGTACAGTGTGCCTCTGTATTGAGTATCTGTATCTGTACTGAATTCCTATCTGGATCTAATAATATATAGTTGTCCACACGTTTGGTACCTTATATCTTTTACTCCACCGGATGCAAAAGTGGTTATGTAGTGCCGCTGGCCAACCACACTTACCATTAACTATGATCGAATATCTTAACCAGTATTCCATTTCAACCAAAAATTCTCAATGGACGCCGTTAAGTTATTCTAGCACGTGTATATCTTGTCCCTATTTTAATTAGTAAAAGTAAAGTAATGGTGTTTAATAGGGGAGAGCATAGGGTGAATCTAGATGTGTGGCTGGATGGGGAAATATTGGAACAAGTAGAGTGTTTTAAATATCTAGGAGGAACAATAAGCAGGAGTGGAGGTATGGAAGTGGAGGTAAAACAGAGAGTGTGTGAAGGAAGGAAGGTTTTCGGAGCAATGGGAAGTATGTGGAAGACGAGAAATCTCGGAGTGAAAGTAAAAAGTGCACTGTATCAAGGAATTGTTGTGCCAACAGTGATGTATGGGGCTGAGACATGGCTCTGAAGAAAAGGAGAAAAGAGGGCTGGATGTGATGGAGATGAGCTGCTTGAGGAGTATGTGTGGAGTTACTCGTAGAGACAGATTGAGGAATGAAGAGATACATAGGAGAGTGGGGCAGCAGGAACATTTGTCAGCCAGAGTGGACAGAAGGGTGCTGAGCTGGTATGGTCATGTTGAACGAATAGGAGATGAAAGGCTTACAAAGAGAATATGTGAGTCAGGTACAAGGGGATAGAAGGGCAGGAAGACCCCCATTGAGATGGAAGACTGTGTAAGAAAGGCTTTGGATGATAGAGGAATGACTATAGATCAGGCAGGGAAGTGGTGGTGGACAGGAGTGAATGGAGAATGCTTGTGAATAGTTGAGTGAACACGTGGTCATTTGGAGTAAGGGGTCGGGCGCAAGTTGGACTAATAGTCCATCAGGCGCCTGGCCCGGGGAGACGATTAATATGAAGGGTGTGCCTGGAAGTGTGGTGGGAGGGCTTGTGGCTTTAGCTCCGCTGCATGTCTGCCTGCCGAGATCGGAACCTCTCCGGGTGGTCAGGGGCCGGGGGAGTGCTGGAGCGACCTTGGTAACCCTGGTCTCTGGGTCTTCTCCTGGGTGACCTGGATGTGTGAGAGTTTGTGTTTTTTATCTGTGTTTATTTTTTGTTTTATGTTGTTTTTGTGTTTTCCCTGTTCTTGCTCTGTCTTGAGTCGGCTACCCCCAAAATGGGGATTGGGCCTGAGCATATAGATAGATAGATTTTAATTAGTACTGGCTAGAATGGTCCACTGGTAGTGCTGTCCAGAGGCATGCATTGTCTAAACCTTTCAATTCATTTTATATGTCAGATTATATGTTTATTATAATTTCATGTAATTGGTCATAGTACCTCCATACATAGATTTAAAGACGGAGTGTTCCACACAAAATGTGGTTCAGGTCTCACGTCCAAATGGCGGTGCTCCAGGTAGGCCTGTTCAGAGCTGCCTCCCTTGTCTGTATTATTGTATTGAAGATCAGACCATAAGGTTTGATCCCACATCTTTCTTGTTCTTCCAAGCTCCCCCCACGTTCATGGACTTGCATTTCCCCCCCCAACTTAGTTAATCCATCCTCTCCACATACCCAAGCCTACTGGTACACGTCTGTTAACTCAAGCTCACCTTTGCATACTATTTCAATGTAGAATTTATATAATTACATTACCGTCCCTGCTTCTTATTGTTGAGGAAGAAGTTTATCCCTTTATCCTCTTACAGGCTCAAAATAACCAGGCCACCTCCAGCTTCTACGAAATTCCCTAAAATCCTAATTCAATCAGGGGTCTCTCTCTCACCTCTCACTCTTTCTCTCTCTCTCACCTCTCACATTCTATCTATTACTCTCTCTCTCTCTCTCTCTCTCTCTCTCTCTCTCTCTCTCTCTCTCTCTCTCTCTCTCTCTCTCTCAACCTATAAATCTAAAAGGGTCACCCACTCAGGATCATCAGAAATTTATGTCATTTCTTATTTCCAATGTGGGCCAAACCCCACGTCTTAGATCTTCTTTTCCTCATTATTTTATCAAGTAACTATTTTATACCGTTCACTCATATACTATTATCGCCTTTCACATCATTGTGCATGCGCAGCTGACCTGTTTTTGTTAAAATAATCTGTATTGTGTTACGTCCAACTTATGTCACTGTTAAAAACATGTTTACGATACTTTACATGTTTATAATTATGTTCTCAACGCGTTTCTCGTGCTCCTTTATACATACTCCCACTCTCTCTCCATTACCGTTTGTTAAATAATCATAAGCATCCTGAGTTTAATGTATTAGCTAAGTAGTTGAGAGAGAGAGAGAGAGAGAGAGAGAGAGAGAGAGAGAGAGAGAGAGAGAGAGAGCTAGAGCAAGAGATAGGTGAGAGCGAGAGCGAGAGAACAAAGTGAGAGTAAGAGTGACAGAGCCCTATTTCTATTATTCCATATCTCACCTAACCAAATGTCTACATCATAAACTCATAATCATACATCACTCCACAGTCCACACTAATGTACAGTTACGGCTAACAGTCTAAGAGTGTTGAGAGGGGAGAAGGGGTGTTGGAGAGAGAGGAAGCTGTTGGAGTGTCTACATCATAAACTCATAATCATACATCACTCCACAGTCCACACTAATGTACAGTTACGGCTAACAGTCTAAGAGTGTTGAGAGGGGAGAAGGGGTGTTGGAGAGAGAGGAAGCTGTTGGAGTGTCTACATCATAAACTCATAATCATACATCACTCCACAGTCCACACTAATGTACAGTTACGGCTAACAGTCTAAGAGTGTTGAGAGGGAGAGATGGGGTGTTGGAGAGAGAGGAAGCTGTTGGAGTGTCTACATCATAAACTCATAATCATACATCACTCCACAGTCCACACTAATGTACAGTTACGGCTAACAGTTTAAGAGTGTTGAGAGGAGAGAAGGGGTGTTGGAGAGAGAGGAAGCTGTTGGAGTGTCTACATCATAAACTCATAATCATACATCACTCCACAGTCCACACTAATGTACAGTTACGGCTAACAGTTTAAGAGTGTTGAGAGGGGAGAAGGGGTGTTGGAGAGAGAGGAAGCTGTTGGTGTGGCTTTGTTATGTGTGTTATTAGTTCCCCGACTGGGTGCGACCATGTGAAGCACGTTAGGTCTAAGAATGTAAACAAGTGTGTCCCATACCAAATGACCTTGACATGCCTGGTAAAAGACTTATGACATGGTCAGTTCACCTAGTAATTATCTTGTGTAAGAGGGGATGGGCATATATGTTTTGTTTTTTTGTTTTTTAGTATCTTCCCTAGACCTCCATCAAGCATAAACCAAAAACACCCCCAAGACCCTTCTTTAAGATAAATGTGTACATTTTTCGATAGAAACATGTCCAAACCGAAGGCCGGTCCATCCTAAATTACAGGCTCGCTTTCGCTCGCCAGGGAAAACTTGACACCTAAGTTGCATGAAAGGTCTCCTGCACTACCAGATCTATTTGGTCTTCCTTGTTTTATTGCTCGTCTTCCTCATGTTTAGCCCCATTAGTTTTCAGATTATAGGAAGTTCAGCCCATTAGTTTGCCGATGTTAAGACCTTTAGCCCCATTTCATTGTCAATATTAATATTTGTCTTCTCATTTAGGTGTCGATTTTGTCCTGGCGAGCGTTAGCGAGCCTGTAATTTAAGAGGAATAAGCCGATACATATTTCTATCTCAAACTCCCCCCTCCTATTCTTCTTTCATATCCAGCACCTTTTCTTCTACGCCCTCTTCCGTTCCTCTGCTCCTCTTCTATCCCCCATCCCCCTCTTCTATCCCCCATCCCCCTCTTCTATCCCCCATCCCCCTCTCTATCCCCCATCTCCCTCTTCTATCCCCCATCCCCTCTTCTATCCCCCATTCCCCCTCTTCTATCCCCCATCCCCCTCTTCTATCCCCATCCCCCCTCTTCTATCCCCATCCCCCTCTTCTATCCCCCATCCCCCCTCTTCTATCCCCCATCGCCCTCTTCTATCCCGATCTCCCTCTTCTATCCCCCATCTCCCTCTTCTATCCCCATCTCCCTCTTCTATCCCCCATCCCCCTCCTCTATCCCCCATCCCCCTCTTCTATCCCCCATCCCCCTCTTCTATCCCCCATCCCCCTCTTTTAACCCCCATCCCCCTCTTCTATCCCCCATCCCCCTCTTCTATCCCCCCTCTCCCTCTTCTATCCCCCTTCTCCCTCTTCTATCCCCCAACTCCCTCTTCTATCCCCCATCCCCTCTTCTATCCCCCATCCCCCTCTTCTATCCCCCATCTCCCTCTTCTATCCCCCATCCCCCTCTTCTATCCCCCATCCCCCTCTTCTATCCCCATCCCCCTCTTCTATCCCCCATACCCCTCTTCTATCCCCCCATCCCCCTCTTCTATCCCCCATCCCCTCTTCTATCCCCCATCCCCCTCTTCTATCCCCCATCTCCCTCTTCTATCCCCCATCTCCCTCTTCTATCCCCCATCTCCCTCTTCTATCCCCCATCTCCCTCTTCTATCCCCCATCTCCCTCTTCTATCCCCCATCTCCCTCTTCTATCCCCATCTCCCTCTTCTATCCCCCATCTCCCTCTTCTATCCCCCATCTCCCTCTTTTATCCCCCATCCCCCTCTTCTATCCCCCATCCCCCTCTTCTATCCCCCATCCCCTCTTCTATCCCCCATCCCCCTCTTCTATCCCCCATCCCCCTCTTCTATCCCCCATCTCCCTCTTTCATTCCTCCTCCTTCCACGTCCTCCTCCTATCCTCTCCCCCCTCTTCTTCCACTTCCCCTTCCCCCTCCTAACGTTCCTCCTCTTCTATCCATCCCCCATCCTCCTCCTTCCACGTCCTCTTCCTATCCTATCCCCCTCTCCCCCCCCCCCCCCACCTCTCCCCCCGCCCCACACAAACACTCCCTTGGGGACTGGGTATAGGAGTCTTCAGTGCCTTGTTTTTCTCTTCTGGACTTTTCTTTTATATAGGCTATATAAACCATTATATTTTTATTTTTACTCCTACAAGTTTAGTTTTACCTCCGCTTCAGGCAATATTGTGTGTGTGTGTTAGTCTGCGTGTGTGTGTAAGTCTGTGTGTGTGTGTGTGTAAGTCTGTGTGTGTGTGTTTTTTATGTGTGTGTGTTTGTGTGGTTATATCGTCTATGGTTTATATATATATATATATATATATATATATATATATATATATATATATATATATATACTGTATATACACATATGTGTGTGGTGTGTGTGTGTATTTATGTGTGTGTGTGTGTGTTATATATGTGTGTGTGTGTGTGTGTGTGCGTTTGTATGTGTGCGTGTTTGTGATGTACGTATGTGTGTATGTGTGTGTGTGTGAAAGACCCGTTAGTGTACACACAGACATCACAGTTAGCGTAATAATCTTGTATGAAAGCCCAACGTGTCTAATTTATGTGCGTGTGTACGTGTGCATGTATGTTTGTGTGGCTGAGTTCATTAGCAAGGGAGACAGCAGTTACTCGCTCTCTCACTCACTCTTTCTCTCTTTCTCCCTGTATATCTGTCTATTTAGCTATCCCTTCTCCCCCCATTTCTCTCTCTCTCTCTCTCTCTCTGGTTAGTTGTCTCCTCACTCTCTGCATTAATAATAACTTTGGAGCAGTTTCTTCAGATTTCTACCATTGTAATCCTTATAAAAACGAAATGTTCAGCTTGGTATTATCCACCCCATTGTTTTTCATGTTAATACTTTTATGCATTTTCATTCCTCTTCCCCCATCCCTACCCCCTTACACACAAATAATTTACGGTTTCACATATATCTTTCAAGCTCGTCTGTATAACTGTTGTCCTTACCTGTTTCATGTTTTCTTTGTTGTGCTTCTATTTCATTATGTTTTTCTCATCTTGCTTAGTTCCTTCAATATTTACCTCTTCCCCTTCCTCCTCTTACTATATATATATATATATATTATATATACAGTATATATACCCTCCTTCACTTTCGTATGTTTTCCTTTTCCTCCTATCGCCTCATTTCTATTTGTATTGACATTTACTTCCTTCCAACCTCTTCTGCTTCTCCTTTCCCTTTATTCGTCTTTTCTTGTTCCTCCTACTGTTATTCCTCCTTCGCCTTTCCTGTTTCTTCCAGCGTTATCTCCACAAGTTTCCTCCTTTTAAAGTCTCCTGAAATTTTAGGTTTCACTTGGAGTATTGATTTGAAATTTGAAGAAGAGGAAAAGAAGTAGCGAATCTGCACTTTCCCTCCCTGATCGTCCTCCTCCTTCCTCTATCGTCTTCTTCTTCTTCTTCTTCTTCTTCTTCTTCTTCTTCTCCTTCCTTTATCGTCTTCTTACTTCTTTATCTTCTTACTTCTCGTCCATCATCTTATTACTTCTCGTCCATCTTCTTCTTCTTCTCCTCTTTCCTCTATCGTCTTCTTCTTCTTCTAACTTCTTCATTTTCTTCTTACTTCTCGTCCATATCTTCTTCTTCTTCTTCATATATCGTCTTCTTCTTGTTTCTTCTTATTCTTCCTCTTCTTCCGCTTTTTACTTCTCGTCCATCTTCTCCCTACACCGTCTCTTTCTCCATCTTCTCCGCTTCTCCCTCCTCCGTCTTCTCCTTCTTCTTCTTCCCAGTGTTCTTTGTTTTCCACCTACTCCTCCTCTATTTCGTTCCTTCATTTTCTCCTCCCTCCTGCCTCCTTTGTTTTCTTCCTCCCTTCCTCCTCCTTCCTCTAACTTTTCCATCCTTTAGTTCAGATCGTCTGTTCAATTCTAGCATTAGGCATGGTACTCTCGTTTCATTGTGTTTCACCTTTCATATTCTGTTAATATTAATTGCTTGGCACTTAATGGAATATTAAACACAATGCAACTCTCTCTCTCTCTCTCTACTGTCACCTTACTCCTGGATATAAATCCTTCTCCTAATCCTTTTACTTCACACTTTTACTACACTTTTTCTCTTGCTCCCACTTTTCTTCATTCCTTTGAGTGAGAGGTAGTAGTTTTTTTGGGACCCCCTTCTCCCTCGTGTTTAGCATTTTAGTTTTTTTTTAGACGTTCGTTCCATTAGTTTGGCGATTTTGAGACCTTTCGCCCCATTTAATTATTGATTTTGTCCTGGCGAGCTACAGCAAGGCTGTAATTTAAGATGGAATCGGCCTCCGACCGGGATATTTTTCTACCAAAAAATGTACACATTTTTCTAGACAGGAGTCTAGGGGGTGTTAATTTATGTTTGGTGGAGGTTTAGAGAGGAAAATCAATAGTAAATAACTAAATATATATACATAGACCAAAACACAAGCACTACCCCTTAGCCTCTTATCTCACTCTAACACATTTGTCCCTTCCACCTTTTCCGACATCCCAGAATCGTACTTTCTTGTTATTATCTCTCGTCTTTTCTTCGTGTACACTCGGATGCCAGTCTCCAGTCCACTCATAAGCATTCATGGACTCTCAATGTTTTTCTTTATGCAATTATAACTACCTGGATTGATTTTTAGATGTCATAAATAGTACATATACTGCAGTTTTAAAATTGATGTATTGTACATTAATTAGTAAATTCGCGTCCAGAAATAATTATACAGTAGTTCTATAATTATAAATAGGTGAATTCCACATATTGGTATGAGTGGGCTAGAGACTATGGCATCCTCGTGTACATTGTTACCTGTCACTGCTCACCATTTGTTTAGCTTTTCCTTAGTGCCCCTCCATTGTTACCTGTCACTGCTCACCATTTGTTTTGCTTTTCCTTAGTGCCCCTCCATTGTTACCTGTCACTGCTCACCATTTGTTTAGCTTTTCCTTAGTGCCCCTCCATTGTTACCTGTCACTGCTCACCATTTGTTTTGCTTTTCCTTAGTGCCCCTCCATTGTTACCTGTCACTGCTCACCATTTGTTTAGCTTTTCCTTAGTGACCCTCCATTGTTACCTGTCACTGCTCACCATTTGTTTTGCTTTTCCTTAGTGCCCCTCCATTGTTACCTGTCACTGCTCACCATTTGTTTTGTTTTTCCCTTAGTGCCCCTCCATTGTTACCTGTCACTGCTCACCATTTGTTTTGCTTTTCCTAAGTGCCCCTCCATTGTTACCTGTCACTGCTCACCATTTGTTTAGCTTTTCCTTAGTGCCCCTCCATTGTTACCTGTCACTGCTCACCATTTGTTTAGCTTTTCCTTAGTGCCCCTCCATTGTTACCTGTCACTGCTCACCATTTGTTTTGCTTTTCCTTAGTGCCCCTCCATTGTTACCTGTCACTGCTCACCATTTGTATTGCTTTTCCCTTAGAGCCCCTCCATTGTTACCTGTCACTGCTCACCATTTTGTTTGCTTTTCCTTAGTGCCCCTCCATTGTTACCTGTCACTGCTCACCATTTGTTTTGCTTTTCCTTAGTGCCCCTCCATTGTTACCTGTCACTGCTCACCATTTGTTTTGTTTTTCCTTAGTGCCCCTCCATTGTTACCTGTCACTGCTCAACATTTGTTTTGCTTTTCCTTAGTGCCCCTCCATTGTTACCTGTCACTGCTCACCATTTGTTTAGCTTTTCCCTTAGTGCCCCTCCATTGTTACCTGTCACTGCTCACCATTTGTTTTGCTTTTCCTTAGTGCCCCTCCATTGTTACCTGTCACTGCTCACCATTTGTTTTGCTTTTCCTTAGTGCCCCTCCATTGTTACCTGTCACTGCTCACCATTTGTTTAGCTTTTCCTTAGTGCCCCTCCATTGTTACCTGTCAATGCTCACCATTTGTTTAGCTTTTCCTTAGTGCCCCTCCATTGTTACCTGTCACTGCCTACCATTTGTTTAGCTTTTACTTAGTGCCCCTCCATTATTACCTGTCACTGCTCATCATTTGTTTTGCTTTTCCTTAGTGCCCCTCCATTGTTACCTTTCACTGCTCACCATTTGTTTAGCTTTTCCTTAGTGCCCCTCCATTGTTACCTATCACTGCTCACCATTTGTTTTGCTTTTCCTTAGTGCCCCCTTGTTACCTGTCACTGCTCACCATTTGTTTAGCTTTTCCTTAGTGCCCCTCCATTGTTACCTGTCACTGCTCACCATTTGTTTATCTTTTCGTTAGTGCCCCTCCATTGTTACCTGTCACTGCTCACCATTTGTTTTGCTTTTCCTTAGTGCCCCTCCATTGTTACCTATCACTGCTCACCATTTGTTTTGCTTTTCCTTAGTGCCCCTCCTTTTCTTTCTCCATTTCGTAATTTTCCCTTCCACTTTTCCACATTTCATTATTTTCCTGTCCTCCACTTCTTTACATTTTTTAAAAAGTGCTACTATCATCCATATTCTCTTTATCTTTCCTATTATCATTACTCATACATAGTAAAATGAAGTCACAGAGTGTGAGGTGAAGTTGAACGGTCAGGCTATGGAGATCGTCAGCTCTTGTAAGTATCTGGGTAGTGTGTTGAGTAAAGATGGGACTATGGATGAAGAAGTGCTGGAGAGGGTGCAACAGGGGAAGAGGATTGTAGGAACGTTGAAAGCAGTAACACGAAATAGGGTGGTCAGTATGGAAGTGAAGAAGTCCTTGCATGGCAGTGTGGTAATCCCGACTAACTTACGGAAATGAAGCATGGACGTTTGGGAAGAGACTCAGACCAAGAGTTAGAGCGGTGGAAATGAGTTACTTGAGAAGTGCGTGCGGAGTTACATGGAGGGATAGACAGACGAATGAGGAAGTAAGAAGGTGTGGTGTGGAGGTAGATGTGCTGGAAAGTCTGAAAAGGAACAACTTGAGATGGTTCGGCCATATGGAACGTATGGAAAGCGAGAGAATGACTAAGAGGGTGTACGAGAGCAAGGTGGAAGGACTGAGAGGGAGAAGTAAAGCGAAGGAGAGGTGGAAGGATGGAGTGAGGAAGTATATGGATGAAGGCGGTGATGGTTGGGAGGAGGGGCGTCAACTGATTGGGGACAGAGGTGCATGGGGGCGGTTCGTTCGTGGCCACCCCTTCGAGGATCACGGCGTCAGGCAATAGATAGATAGATTAAAAATGTCCCTTCTCTAGTGTGTGTGTGTGTGCGTGTATTCGTATCCCTGCGTCCTGTTTTCCTCTTCAGTCCAACCTTCCTTTCTTTGTTTTGCTGTCTATCTATCTTTGTTCCTAATTAACATTATGCGTGTGTTTTGTTTTTTACTGGCACTACACACAATTGTACACAGCTTAGAAATGTCCCCTAGCAATCAAAGTGGTAAAATCTATCTCAGCAACTATCTGGACCCCAAAAATACTCTCAAGACCAAATAGAAAGTGTCAATAAGAGCTATGATAAAATTACAGTATTCCTCATGGTATACTTTAAGGGATAAGGGGGGGGGGGGGGGTAGTTGCCTTTTCTGGACTCCCATCTCCCTTATGTTTAGCCATTATAGTTTTGAGATTTTCAGACGTTCGTTCCATTAGTTTGGCGATTATTTAATACCTTTCACCCCATTTCTTTGTCCATATTAGGACCTTTCGTGGCACGGCTACTATTACTATTACTACTGTTGTATGATAATAGTTCCACCTGTATAAAATATGCCCCAGACTCCAGTAAAGGGGTGATCTTGTTAATTAAGGGGAGGTGGGCTTATTTATTGGCTTACTTATTCACTTTTATATTATTTTTTTTATTTTCGTCCCTAGACCTCGATCACACTTAAAAAAACAGCCCCCAGACCTCCCTTCAAGATAAATTTGTAAATCTTTCGGTAGAAAAATTTCCCGGCCGAAAGCCGGGTCCTCTAAAAAATTGCAGGCTCACTACCTCGCCAGGAAAATATCGACACTTAAATGGCACGAAGGGCTTCAAAATTGACAACGAAATGGGGCGAAAGGTGTTAACATCACCAAACTAATGGGCTGAACGTCAACAAATCTGAAAACTAAAGGGGCTAAGCATGAGAGAAGGGGAACCAGAACAGTGGCCCATCTCCCCTTACACCAGCAGTGCGTTCCGTTGACAGCAAGCAAAACATTGCTTCGTTTTGCTAGGCAAGCGGAACGACATTGCTTCCTCACTCTGCTCGCTCTGCTAGGCTAGTAAAGCGAGCAGCCAAAAGAGGTTGCTAGGTTGACCTAGAAGAGCAATGAAGGTGTAAATTATTGTTTTTGCCCTATGTCCACACTAACAGGCCTATTTCAAGATGAATAGTATATAATGAGAATAGCGATGCACAGTTACTAATTCTTGATTAAAAATATATATTTGACATCATGCCCACCCGTCCTATAGAATGTTGCCACAAATATGTTATGCTTACACTGTGCAACATACTCAATTAAGACGTCCATTTTCTTCCTATGTATATCATTATAATGCTACTGTTGGCATCACCATTATTTAATTTATATAACTGTATGATATGGTCCTGATGTGGCGGCGTCTACGCCGTGGGGCCACCTCCCGAGGCTGCCAACCGCGGATGACTGCCGACCCTCCACAGCCGAAGACAAAATCAACGACCAGTGGAGGAAAACCGGATGCCGGCCGCGGGGAGCAGTTTCGGGAGCCAAACCGTCACAACCATCCTGGGGGCACGGGTCCTTGGAGCGGCTTCGGTCGCGCCGGGAATTTCCACACCTCTCACACCACACACACACATCACACAGTTTTTCCTACACCGAGAAATGACTCCGGCTGTCATTTCTCGAAGACTTCTTCTAGCCGGAGACATTGAGAGCAACCCAGGACCCACGTTCACATACATATGTCCAACTTGCTCAAAACCCATCACTTCGAGTCGCCATACTAAGGGTTCAGTTCTCTGCAATTCATGCGGGAACTGGACCCACTTCACCTGCACAACACTTGCCTCCAAGAAACACTACACAAACACCTGGACCTGTTCCTCATGCCCCTCCCTCTCCCAGTCAAATCCCTCACCTAAAACCCGTCCACCTCTCCTCCCCAACCCACCTAACCTTCCCATATCATCCACTCCCCCCCCCTAAAACCCGTCCACCTCTCCTCCCTAACCCACCTAACCTTCCCATACCATCCACATCCTCAACTCAACACACCACACCCCATCCTAATCCATTCCAACCCCCATCTCCTGCTCCCCAATCCCCACCCCCACCTCACCCCTCCCCCCCCCCACTCCCTCCCTCACCCCCCCCCCCACCCTCACCCCCACCCCCACCCCATCCTCGTGCAGCAGCACCCAACATACATCGTGCACATAACATTAACATTCTTCAACTGAACATAGATGGCATCAACACAAAGAAACACGAACTCTCACACTTCATCAAACAACACAACATACACATTGCCATCTTACAAGAAACAAAACTCCGCACAACACAAAAAACACCCACATTTCATAATTTCACCACCATCAGACAAGACCGGGCTGTCGGCGGGGGCGGTGGACTCATCACCCTGGTACACAAAGAAATATCATACATAGTAACCAGTGTACAAACCAAATCACTCCTCCCCCCAAATGATAACACAACAGAAATACAGTCAATTAAAATATGCACTGGTAACAACTCCAACATAACCATCATAAACACATACATCCCTCCCCAAACATCCCCTACAGTACCAAATGAATACAGACCACACTTACAACACATCACAAACACCCACCCCACACATCATCCTGGGTGGTGACTTCAACGCCAAGACGTCGGCCTGGTTTGTCGACAACCCCGACACAGACAGAGGGCTGGTACTACAAAACCAAACCGATAACCTCATCATCCTTAACGACATCCATCAACATACCCATATTCCTCACCAAGCCCTCTATAACCCATCATCTCCAGACATCACCTTTTGCTCCCCAGAACTCGCCCCCACAACATCCTGGAGGGTGGTCAGAACCTTAGGCTCTGACCACCTCCCGATCATTATCACCACCAAAACCAGACTCACCCCAGCTAGCCACAAACACACATACACCAATTATAAAAGAGCTAACTGGGAAGCATTCACAAATGAGACAGAACAACACTTCACAACTCTAAAGAGTACACCCATCACTAACATCAACAATGCTGTACACATACTCAATAAAACTATCCAAAACGCTGACAAGAAACACATTCCAAGAGGTAACAGAAAAAGACACAACCCCAACTTCACACCAGAAATTCAAAACCTCATCAGACAACGCGACATACTGAAACACTCCCAGCACCCCACACACAAGACATCACACAACAAATTCAAGCACTCAACACCCAAACTAACAACAAAATACAAGAACAACAAAAACTAAATTGGAATAACTTCCTACAAACACTTGATCACAAAACAAACCCCAAAAAACTATACAAAACACTAAACAGCATCACACTTTCCAACAGCAACACAACACAATCACATGCTGCAATCACAACAACAGACTCTACTCCTTCATGTAAACAACAAGCAAACACTCTCATCAATCACTTCTCACATGTCAGCCACCTAAAAACCTCACAAAGACGACCGACGTGTCATCCGACGTAAGAGACAATTCCCCACAGGCCCTGACTAAACACCCTTCACAATCCACCAGACAAAGCATATCATCAACAATCTCAAGCACTCACCCGCCTGTGGCCTAGACAACATAAGCAACATACACCTCAGATACCTGGGACCACAAGGCATACAAGCACTCACTAACATATCAAACTACAGCTATTCACACAACACAATACCAGACATTTGGAAGCATGGTATCATCATCACATTCCCCAAACCCAACAAAGACCCCACGCTACCCTCCTCGCACCGCCCCATCACACTCCTTTGCTCCCCCTCCAAAGTCATGGAACGCCTAGTATTACAACTAATTACACCTGACCTACCCCTAGCTCCAACACAACATGGCTTTAGGCCACTGCACTCCACAAACACTCTTCTCACAGACCTTACACAAAGAGCTTTCGACGGCATCAATTCAGCTAGACCACCACACAGATCACTATTAGCCACACTCGACATTAGTAAAGCCTTCGATGCCATCCCCCGCCACAACCTAACAAACAAAATCTACAACACAAACATGCACAACAACACAAAACGGTGGCTGGCCAACTTCCTAGCAGGCAGATGTGCACACGTATCTTTTGCCGGTCAGTCATCTAAAATCAGAAACTTTCCAAACGGAGTCCCACAAGGATCCGTCCTATCGCCCGCACTCTTCAATCTGTACATGCACGATATAACTACACCCAATACGCCCCAAATAAACTTAGCCTCCTATGCAGATGACATAACACTCACATGCACACACCATGACCCAAAAAGAGCAACAGATCTCCTTCAACCCTATCTCAACACACTACATGGCTGGTGCACTACAAACAGACTTAATCTAACCCCAGCCAAATCCACCGCAACCCTGCTCACAAGTTGGACAGGAGAAACACGAATACATCCCTCAACTCACCATAAACAACACACCCCTAACACATACACACACACCAAAATCCTAGGAGTAACATATGATACTCATATGACATTCAAACAGCACACCACAAACATTAAAAAGAAACTGACACCCAGACTTAACGCCCTCAGGTCACTTGCTCACACAAAATTTGGACACAACAAAGAAACTACCACCACAGTATATAAACAATACATAAGATCAGTGATGGAATACGCAAGCCCAGCCTGGGCTTCTAACCTAGCTGAAACACATCATAAGACCTTACAGACTATTCAAAACAAAGCCCTGAAGATCATTACAGGCTGCACAGCTACTGCACCCACAGATCACCTACATCAAGAAACCAAAATCCTCAAAGTCAAAGACCATCTGGACATGAGAGGCACTCAATTCCTGGCAGCAGCCTCCACGAACCAAGACCACCCACTAAACTACATGGCAACACACCACAGACACCAAGAAATATCAAAACAACACCCAGCACACGGTATCACACACAATTATTGTCCTCTCTCCCTCCCTGCCCACCCCGAACCAACTTCCAGAAGCACATCCATACTCATATCTCTCACCGATCCATCCACTCACTCACAGACAACACGCAGCTGCATGCACGACCTCCCGAAATCCATCCTTCCGAATCCTCCCTTCCTCGCGAGGACAGAGTCCACCTGGCCAGGCTGAGATGCGGACACCATCCAGCTCTCCTGAGCTATCAGAAGAGACTGGATGACTCCGTTGTCGACACCTGCCCGGGATGTAACACAGCACCCCATACCATTAAACACATCATAGAAGACTGCATTTCACACAACCACTTACGCCAACAACACAATCTACACTCAATGAGAGCTCTGTGGGAAAGCCCGATCGTGGCCATGGCCTTTCTCAGGGACTCGGGGCTGTTCGGCCAGGCAGCTTAGGGAACAACAACAACAACAACAACTGTATGATATATATATGTATGAAAACAACACTAAAATCATTATCTTTCAACATAATCATTGTGAATAAATTAATACATAGGCTATATCGGACAATACCGCTCCAGGCCACCACGGTACACTCTCAGTTAACAGGCCGTCAGACTGAATATTATTCATAATTACAAGGTTAAAGTATTCTGAGCCTGCGTGTCAATGGTTGGACGTTTTGATAGGCATGCCGGGAAATTGATATTAAGCGTGAAGCCACTCAAACTTTTCTGTGAGGTACCGAGTCTTGCCAGAACGAACTGGCGGGCAGGGTTTTCCATTCAAATTGACGTATGACAACCTTCACGATATACGTGAAACAAAAATATAACTTGCAAGTCGTGTCACTTTTACAGATATTCTAGTGATTGATTAGTATGTCAGATGGGAAATTATCGAAGAGATGGCTTTGGAATTGTTTATATTGAAATATGTAAGGAACAAACTTGGAACAACCATTACATATGTAATGCAGAAATAAAATGAATAAAGACTGGTAGCCTACGGTACAAGAGTACCATCGGTTCACGCCGGATGTTTAATGTAATCTGGGCAATACTATTAATAATTTAAGCACGGAAAATCGTCAGTTACTCATAATGGTCACCACCAAACTTTGAAAGATATGGAACTGTAAATGTGTAGAATTAAACAAATTGTGCATAGCCTATAGTATATTAGCTGTAAGTAGGCGAAAATCATGACCTTTAACCTATGTAACTCAAAAACGACTAGAGTAATCGAGCTAATATTTCTACCATTTGGGAAGATTTACAGCCAAATTTACAGCCAATTTCCTCTAGCCCTTTTTGAGTTACAGAGGATAGAGGTAATTATTTATCGCCTACTTACAGTGAATAGACTATAGTAGCCTACTGTGTCTTGACATGTTCACCAACTTTCCCGAAATTTGTATTTAAAAGGTATATGTTAAGGCCTCAAATAAAATTGTACAGTCATTTAGTATGAAAACAATACATACCATATACATT
Source organism: Paralithodes platypus (assembly GCA_032716605.1). Taxonomy (NCBI): domain Eukaryota; kingdom Metazoa; phylum Arthropoda; class Malacostraca; order Decapoda; family Lithodidae; genus Paralithodes; species Paralithodes platypus. The sequence continues at coordinate 44,964,664 of CM064567.1, read as the reverse complement.
TACAATTATTTATGGTAGCCTGCATGTTCAATGAAAACTCGTAAGTACTAAACAAATTAATAATGCGAGGTTCAAGCGATAGGACTAATATTCATCACTGTATACTTTCCTTTAGTATAATACACTATAAGAACCATTAGGCTACAGTTATAAACAAGTACCGGTATATACTGTATATTGGATATTAGTCTCACATCAGTATATAGCTGCATATAGTTCGAGTGTTTTCTTAAAGTTTCCACTGTTCTTGCATACGGTTTTACACAGACCGCGGGCTCATACGATAGTATAGCCAAGTTCTGGTAGTTACAACATATATTTTCGTAGAGTGTGATACATTTCGCAATTTCAATGTTTTATTAATACATGTACAGTATATGAAAACTGTCGCCCCATATTTGTTGTCAATAGTGAGACTTATTGTGTCATTTAGGTGTTGATTTTGTCCTGGCGAGCTATAGCGAGTCTGTAATTTAGGAGGAACCGGCCTTCGGCCAAGATATTTTTCTACCGAAAAATTTACAAATATATTTTGAAAGGGGATCCTAGGGTTATTATTATTTTGTTTGAAGTTTGATGGAGGTTTAGGGAGGAAATTAGATTTTTTTTAAATACTTTAAAAACTCGACCAAAAAGTAAACCTAGTTAAGGAGGCGGTTCCACTCATTGACTATTGAAGATATTTTGAGTTATAATTTGGAGATAACTATTTGCATAAGGAAACATGGATATGCATACAAAAATTACCACACATACCTTACGAACCAAGCGAGGTGGTCTGGTTTTCATGCTAGGAGAGAGAGAGAGAGATAAAGAGAGGAAAAAAAGGGGTGGGGAGGGGGACACAAGTTAGAGACAGCGGCTAAGTGAAGTAATTTCATCAGTAATTAAGAACAACAACCTAAGCGTTTTCCCTCCTTCAAGCCCACACACACACACACACACACACACACACACACACACACACACACACACACACACACACACACACACACACACACACACTCACTCTCTCTCTCTCTCTCACCCTTTGGAATAATACTCCTCAAATTTGATTATAAACTCTAGCTTCCCATTCAAACTTGTCTTTCTAAAAATATGTCTTATATAATCCCCAACTAATTATACCTAACCCAGGCTTTTGTGGATGTAGTGAAGTGGATATAGCGAGGGGGATGTATATTTAGTTGGAGTAGAAAACAAACATATGGATTAATTTACACCTTGTGTACCATTGACATCCTTTGTTTTTGTATTCTGGCAACTACTAATCGATTGTATTCAGTTTAGGACGGACTTCTATCAAGTATAAGGATTCAAACTATCTCAATTAAACATTTTAACTACCACAGATCCTTCCTAAGCTGCGTAAAATCGTGTAAATATAGGTATAATAATATATATCAGACGTCGCTGGTACGTAATGTTGGTGAATGGGGTGGATACAAGGTGGACGGGCTAAATGGATGAATGGATTGATAGTGATGGCTTAACCCTTTCACGCTTATGACGCGATTTTGAACCTATTAGGGATACTTTAAAGCCTTTGTTACCATCAGGGGTATTTAGAAACCTTTAGTTTAGTTGCTTCAACCTCTGCAGTTGTCTTTGAGTTAGCTGTGGGCAGAAAACTAATTTTGGAGAGGTAATTATAAGAGTGAGATAACTCTATTTCTTATTGCTAATCTGGCAAGCTCTGCGTCATAAAAGCGGGACAGAGTTAAGGGGGGATGACCACGTTTATTTCCTCATATATGTATTTGGTTATCATTTTGTTTTTAGTTTCTTACCTAGACCTCCATCAACCTAAAAACAAAAAATAACCCCCCCCCCCCCCCCCAGACCCTCCTTCAAGATAAATTTGTACATTTTTTCGATAGAAAAATATCCCAGACGAAGGCCGGTTTCTCCTATATTACAGGCTCGCTATCACTCGCCAGGAAAACATCAACAAATAAAGGACACGAACATTCCTGATATTGACCAAAACAAAGGGGTACAAAGTCTTAAAATCACCAAACTAATGTGGCTAAACCTGAGGGAGTAGGGGTCTTGAAAAACGACCTTATCCCCCCTTGAATTATTTAAACCCGTGGCTGAAGTTAGGACACATATGGTGTGAATACGACATGATAAAGACTTCACCTGGAAGACAAATAAAGGATATGAGTACATAAATAATGGATTGGTGTATTGAGGCTCGCTAGGTTTTATAATAGGAACGAAATAACATATCAGAATTATAAATGAACAATACCCAGTATAGATTGTTTGTGAGTGAACATGCACGAGTTTATGAAGGAAGGTTATTATACAGTCTATGCTGTGTGTTTAAGGAAATGTTGAGAGAGTGTAGACGAATCAATATAGAATACATGAACACATACTGGCTAGGATAAGTGGATGTATAGGTTGATGTGATAAGTTATAAGTGAATATAGCCTGGATATAGAACAATGACTAAATTAAATACACTGTAGTACGCAACAAAATATCACTGATGCATAATGATGGCTGGATTGGGCAAGATCGAATGAGCATGGATCAATCCAATAAGAAGAAGCATGGGTAAATACAAGTGAGTTTGGGCATAATTTGGTATGAATAGGATACTGTAATTAACTAGGACTTTGATAAATATAGCGGATGGAACTAAATGAGTGTGTGATGTGGTTGAACAAATTGATAGGTTGTGAGTGAAAACAGGTAGGATATGAGATAAGTTATCGTAATATAACATGGGAATGAAGACAAATAGACATTTTGATGAATCACTATAGAACATGGAATTAGATGCATAGCTAAGGTGGCTGGAAGATTGGGTATGGAAAAGTGGCATGGATAAAATGTGTTATCAAATGTTATATTAAGGGAAGTCAGTTATATAATGTTTTGGCTTTGTGTCAATCTAAAACCCATGGATGTTAGCAAAACTTCCTTTTCCCCTCTGGTCAAAACAGTGTATACAGGGATAATTAAACTACTCAACAAGTGAATTCAGGAACTCTCTCCCTCTATCAATCTTTCCTTCATCCTATGACTTATAATGCTTTAAACTCCACGTGTCCAGGCATTTACACTCTAACTTAGCTTGCATTTGGCTCTTGTAACTCTTTCCTCTTTGGGTAAGACACTTGTTACAGGCATCTTTACCTTTTGTCTCCTTCACTCACATTGAAAGAAAATGCAACGGTATAAACGATTGGAAATATCCACTGTTACTGAATGATATGATATGTAATTATATAAAATATATATTTTAGCAGTAATCAAATTTTAATTAAACGAATCAAGGCTTCTGATCATTTTCATCAGTTAATTATTAGTCATATATATATATATATATATATATATATATATATATATATATATATATATATATATATTGAGAATATATCACAAATACACGTGAGCCACTAAATGTTTCTAATCTCTCAGTGGGGATCAAACCCCACTGCCGAACTAGACTGCCGTGGTGTAATTGATTAGAGCGTCGGCTATCGTCCTGATGGTCGACGGTTCGATCCCCACTGAGAGATTAGATATATATATATATATATATATATATATATATATATATATATATATATATATTTATATATATATATTTATATATATATATAGTTTATATACAGTTTAGATCTATAGGAACAAAGAGGGAAAAGATTAACCTAATTATTAATTTAGCTCGGTCAGGTTCATATACTTAGCTGAGTACGTTTGTCTAATGATAAAAGAATTAAGCGAAGTACAGCGTCCTCGGAAGGAAATCATGTTTATTGCAGAGAGAGAGAGAACAAATTATACGAAATGGAAATTAGCAGCTTGATAGGAGGCTAGACAGGCATTAACCCCTTCTGTACCGGCGACGTTTTGTTCATTTTATTTGTGCTATATGCAGCTGATTTTGGGCAGTTTAAGAAGGATCTGAGGTAGTAAGAAGGGTCAAAGTGAGAAAGTTCGAAGCCTGTTAATTGCTGAAGGCTCATTTAATACTGATTAATATCGTCTAATAGTAGCCAGATGAAAGTTATATGGACGTCACTGGTACTGAAAGGGTAAACACACACATACACATACATATACACACACATAAACATACCTACACACACATACATATGCACACACTCATAGACAAACACACAGACACACACATACACAAACACACACACACACAGACACTCACACACATACATACACATACACAAACACACACACACAGAGACACACCCAGCCTAACATCATAACCATCACACACACAGACACACACACACACACACACACATACATACACATACACACACACACATACATACACATACACACATACACACACACAGCCTAACATCATAACCATACCGTTGATATGCATGGAGTTCTTTGTTCTCTCTGTTATCTCTCTATTTCACTCCCTGCTGCCTCTCTCACTCTATTGTTTTCTTATGTTCAGCCTCGCACCTCATCTCTCTCTCTCTCTAACCTGAGAGGAAACATATTATACGACGTAAATCAATGAGGAAAAGGCAAAACAATATACAGTATAAACAAATATAAACAATATATATACAGTATAAACAAATATAAACAATATACAGCATAAGCAAATATAACCAATATACAGTATAAACAAATATAAACAATATATATACAGTATAAACAAATATAAACAATATACAGTATAAACAAATATAAACAATATATATACAGTATAAACAAATATAAACAATATACAGTATAAACAAATATAAACAATATACAGTATAAACAAATATAAACAATATACAGTATAAACAAATCATCAAACTAATACATTTATTTTCACTATATTATAGTTGATTAGTAAAGTAGCACTAGAGGGGTAGACAAGAGGAAAACAGAGAATGTGAAAATAGGATGTGAAAAATAATAAATAACAAACTGCCAAAGAAAGGTGAAGTACGTAGTGGGAAGAACAGAATTAGGAATAAGAAATATATATAAGGAAGACAATGAAATATATATAAGGAAGACAATGAAATATATATAAGGAAGACAATGAAATATATATAAGGAAGACAATGAAATATATATAAGGAAGACAATGAAATATATATAAGGAAGACAATGAAATATATATAAGGAAGACAATGAAATATATATAAGGAAGACAATGAAATATATAAGAAAGACAATGAAATATATAAGGAAGACAATGAAATATATATAAGGAAGACAATGAAATATATATAAGGAAGACAATGAAATATATATAAGGAAGACAATGAAATATATATAAGGAAGACAATGAAATATATATAAGGAAGACAATGAAAGCAACATTAGGAACAATAATACAAACGGAGGTGGAAACGTGAGAAAAAAATAGGTAGAGCAGAACAAAATAATTAAGATAACATTAAAATGGCCAATAAAATGAAAAATACAAATACGAAATATGGATGATCGAGGAATGCGGAATGAAACTGAATAATGAGAAGGGAAAATGAGAAGAGTTTATACATTTGGAGACTGAATAACGTGTAGCAACTGAAAGAGGGGAGAACATAAATTAACAGGAGAGAGAGAGAGAGAGAGAGAGAGATATCTTGCGTTCCCTACTAAACAGTCCAGGTTTAATGTTAACATTGAATTTGCTACAAAGTGGAAAGTAAGGATAGCGGAAGGCTCTCTTCCTACCCACCACTCACAGAGAGAGAGAGAGAGAGAGAGAGTGTGTGTGTACCAATAATAATAATGGTAGTACTGTGTTATTGTTTGGTGTGTCAGACTTGCCCTCCCCATTCTTACCTTTCTTTCCGGCCTTACTCCACAAAGGTATACTGTATATCCATATCATTTAAGGGGTTAGTGGTTATTTGTTGGTGTTTATATTTACTTATTTATATATTTATTAGTTTATAATTACACCACCTAACCCCCTCTCAAGATAAATATGTAAATATTTCGGTAGAAATGTGTCCCGGCCGAAGGTCGGTTCCTCTTGAATTACAGGCTCGCTATCGGTCGCCAGGAACAACATGACACCTAAATGGAACGAAAGGTCTTCAATTGACAGAAATGGGGCGAAAGTTCCTAAACCCGCCAACCTAATGGGACAAACGTCTTAATATCTCAAAAGCAATAGGGCCAAACATGAGGAGAAAAGGAGTCCAGAAAACAATCCCTCGAGTGGAAATCTCCCCTTAAGGGTGAAGGAAGATGCTTGTGTCTACATTACACATACATTACAAACAAAACAAACACATGTATGTATGACACAAATATATGAATACGAGATGAAAGGCCAGCCAATAAATATTAGTGCATTAGTTTGTTTTCTTCATTCATTTATTACTGTCTTTCTTAGTTTCTTTGCTAGACACTCATCAAGCTTTGAAATCCACCCCTAGATCCCCCCTTCAAGAAAAATGAGTAAACAAATTCTGTAGACAAATATCCTGGCCGATTGCCGAACGGTTCCTCTTAAAAGTTCAGGCTCGCTATCGATCGCCAGGAAAAAAGCGACACCTAAATGGCACAAAAGGTCCTAAAATTGACAACGAAATGGGCGAACGGTGTTAAAATCGCCAAACTAATGGGCCAAACGTCTTATAATCTCAAAACAAATGGGGCTTAACACGAGGGAGAAAGGTGACCAGGTAAACGACCTTTCTCCCCTTAAAGAATTGGGAGTTCTAATGTCTAAACACGTCAAGACCAATAGAGCATTGAGATTTATATAAATATATTTTCCTTTTAAAATATTAGAACATTATAGTACCGTTATTTTAAAGCATAGTGCGGGCCCATCTTGAATATGCAATGCAATTTTGGTCTTGTTAGAAACTCTAGTCAGTGCAGCGTAGAGCGACAACATTGATACTGTCACTAAGAAATATAACATAATATCATATAATATTTAAAAACAATTTTTTTTTGAAAAGGAGATTGCGAGGTCAATTAATTTAATGTTTCAAAATATATAAGGGTTTCGAGAAAATGTTTGTAATTTTACTGTTCAAAATCAATAAAAGTTAGTAAACTTCTTCCCCTACAGTATGGCCAACGAGTGGAATATATTGCCTTAAAAAATTGTACAATGTAATACAATGGTCTCATAAACGAGTTAGGTTTAGTATATATTGCATACAATATTTCTCGATTTCATTCATTACTATGAGTTTCCCAGTAGAAATCTTATCATGTTTGAATTAATCCCATGTTACAGTGAAAGCAGACTGCCTAGTAGGGACCACAAGGTCTTTGCATCCTGTGTATCAATAAATATCTCTCTTTTTTTTTTTCTCTCTCTCTCTCTCTCTCTCTCTCTCTCTCTCTCTCTCTCTCTCTCTCTCTTTCTCTTCCTCTTCCTCTTCCTCTTCCTCTTCCTCTCCCTCTCTCTCTCTCTCTCTCTCTCTCTCTCTCTCTCTCTCTCTCTCTCTCTTTCACCTTCCAGTTCTCTCTCAGTTCCAGCAAATTGGAAAGAGAAAGGTTGCATACAGAAAGACCAAAAGAAGTCACGATCAAAGAGATTTAGATTCCTTCAAAAATATGTGTTGGAGAGTGAACAGCAGGAAGTATTTCAAAAGTAGCTTTGGAACTCTAAAGGATCTACAAACCTCTGACACTGATATAGCTAAATCCCTAAATGACTATTTTGCTGCGGTATTTACAAGGAAAATTCCAGTAACATGCTAAGTATAGGATTAGTGCATAAAGGTGAATTTCTTAGCAGAATTAGATGTACACCAAAGGATGTAGCAAAAAGAATACAGAACTTAAATCGGTTCAAGTCATTCAGCCCAGATAGCTTTCTTCCCCAAGTTGTACAAGATGAAATCACACTTTTCTTGACAGAATTCTATAATAAACACTAGACAATAGAGAGGTCCCTGAAGACTAGAAACTGGCCAATGTGAACCCAATCTTTAAGAAATTGGATCATGAGTGTCCCAAGAATTATCGGCCAATTAGCTTGACTTCTATCATAGTAAAACTCATAGATGGGTTATTAGTAGACAAGATAGTAGACTACCTAGCAATCCACAATTTAATTACAGATTCCCAACATGGATTCAGGCGACACCGATCATATAATGGAGAATATATTCAGAGTTATTACTTGGCTATAACCCAATGCAAAGCTGACACCACTCCCCAATAGTATAGAGAGGATCATTATTAATTGTGCATAGTATAGCACCAGACCTTAAAGATATAACTAAAAGGGAAACTGAAACTTGATTACTCTTCACATCAGATTTATTGAATGAATATTAGAAGTTATTCAGACTCAAGATTAAATAAAGCAAGTATAAGGCAAGTATAAGTCTTTCAATCCAGTTACGACTGGCACTGGGACCCCGTTGTATAATAGCAATGCTGGGGGTCTGTACTCTCCTGCCAAATGTCGTTATTGCAGACTTATATAACCTCGGGATACGCCCTCTAAATGACGTCTTACCATACATTAGGTATCTTACTACCTGATAAGGTAATAAAAAAGGGTGTGGTTTCAATCCTACAGACACACCCAATACACATGTAATCCACGCTCCGATCACACCTAATCCATGCCCCTATCACGTGAAAGTAGGAAGATCTATTATGATGATCAAAGCACGGTTCCCATGACCTCTGTCCAAGAGGTCAGGTGAATACACTCTACTTTCCTGTTGTATATAATAGGTGAATATAATATTAGAAATACAATGAAGATTATATCTATGTTAAGGTATTATAATAGGAATATAAGTACAGTAGTTAAACTAATGAGTAATCCATGTACATATGTAAGTATAGAATAAAATGGTTAAGTAAGCAAATGGGAGATATAACAATCATGTCTTAGCAATATGCTGGAATTTGTCCACGAAATGCTGAGTGAGTATGGTAAAGGTAGAGGCATAGACACCCTTTACTTAGATTTTCAAAACGCTATTGACAAAGTGCCTCATTGCAGGCTAATGTCAACAGTGAGTGCACTAGGTATCAACTCAGAGGTCACAAATTGGAGAGAAAGTTGGCTAACAGGTAGACAACAACGAGTGGTAATCAATGGTGTTTTCTCTGAGAGGTCTCCAGTCACTTCTGGAGTTCCACAGGGATCTGTCCTTGGCCCACTTCTGTTTATCATATATGTCAATGACATCGATATTGGACTGTTGAGTGTGATCTCCAAGTTTGCAGACAACATAAAGCTTGGAATGATTGTGATTACCCCAAAGAGGTTGAACAGCTCAGGATGGACCTCAACAGACTGGGTGAATAGTCGGATGGCAGATGCCTTTAAACTTAAAAAAGTGCAAGGTGATGCAAATCGGCCAAGCAAACCCCAAGTCAGGCTATTCGCTATTGGGAATGCCTCTGAAAGTGACTGACTTGGAAAGGGATTTGGGTGTTCTGATTAACAGCGACCAAAAGTTTTCCAAATAGTGCATTGAAGTAGAAAAGAATGCTTAGAAATTATTGGGCTATATTAAGAGATAATTTAAGTATAGAAATAAGGAAATAGTCCTCACACTTTACAATGCTCTGATACGGCCTATGAGGACCAGTTGAGAGCTCTTGATCTCTTCCCGTTGGAGACACGTAGACTACGAGGTGAGCTCTTTGAAATGTTTATAATAATTAACCTGGCAAAGGCAAAGCTATGGTATTTGAAACATCCCACCATGCGGAGGTATTTTGATTCATGCCTGACGGAATTCGTAATTTTACCATAAATATTGTTATAACTTATTCATATGCGCCTATTTTACGTTTAATATGAAGATATTAAAATTGAAAAGCAACAAAACAAGTGGGAATAGTATTTGGGGGGTTAACACATATGTAAGAATGGTATAAAGTAATGGAGAAGAATTGTCCCACCTAATCACATATTGCTTTGTTTTGAGTGCTAAAAGGTGTTTTAAAAGGCTTTTCTTAGGCCTTGGACCTTATGAGGACCTTCGTCTTCCACCACCAAGACCTCTTATGAGGACGTTCGTTGTTCCCGGGTAAATGGGTTTGACAACGTGGATTATAGCAAAATGTTTAGCCTCAGTATGAGTACAACTCGCAACCATGGCTGGAAATTAGAATTGAAAATGTTCAGCACTAGTACCTGTGGAAACTTTTTGACATATAAGATCTGTTCTACCTGGAACAAACTGCCCTCAGAAGTTGTAAACATTTCTGCAATAGAGCAGTTCTAGAAGAGAGTAGATAGTATTTTGCACACTCTCTCATGAGTGTAGTGCACTAAACAGTCTCTCTCCTTTCACTTCGAGTATCTCCCCGGAATGGACCGCAAGGTGTCTGAGAAACTAACTATTCCTTGGAACTCTCTCTCTCCCCATCTCGGCTTAACTTCATATTGGGCTAGAAATAGTTTGTTGTAAATTGAGAGGAGAGGGTACGATGGACCCCTTAAACTCTGGAGTACGAGAGGGATTTTGTGATATTAACCCGGTCAGACAGCTTGGGCAGAACCTATATCGATTGAAGTGCTGAGCTGTACATCAAGTATCAGTGACTCCCACATGCCTATTCTAAGCGTTGTAATATCTATACGATATATTTATTCCTAGATTCCTATAGGTTCTAACCAGACTGCTTAGAAAAGCCTAATGATAGCCAAAGTAAATTCTCAAAATGCGTAAAATCAAAAATCAAGGGGTTAAGGTAGGTGGGCTGAAATAACTAATATAGAAACATGTACAGTTGCTCACATAAGGTTCTGTTCCTCTCCGTGATCTTTATACATGGAAATATAATGGTCCCTAAAGCGGCCCTCCGTCCTTAAGGGGAGAGGGGTCGTTTTTTTTTAGCCCCCTTCTTCTTTTTGTCTAGCCACATTAGTTTTTAGATTTTATGTCGTTCGGCTCATTAGTTTGACGATTTTAAGACCTCCATTTCTTTGTCAGTATTAAGACTTTTCGCGTCATTTAAATGTAGATTTTTTTCCTGGCGAGCGATAGCGTGCCTGTAATTTAAGTGGATCCGGGCTTCGGCCGGGATTTTGTTTTATTGAAAAATGTACAAATTAGTCTTGAAGTAATGATGCCACACTTATAAATAATTATCTTCCAGTGTCAATTTTGCCCCTGCTTTCAAAAGTATTTGAGCGAATAATGTATAGAAGATTAATGTCATTTATCAACAAGCATAATTTCTATCTATCTATCTATCTATATGCTCAGGCCCAATCCCCATTTTGGGGGTAGCCGACTCAAGACAGAGCAAGAACAGGGAAAACACAAAAACAACATAAAACAAAAAATAAATACAGATAAAAAACACAAACTCACACACATCCAGGTCACCCAGGAGAAGACCCAGAGACCAGGGTTACCAAGGTCGCTCCAGCACTCCCCCGGCGCCTGACCACCCGGAGAGGTTCCGATCTCGGTAGGCAGACATACAGCGGAGCCAAAGCTACAAGCCCTCCCACCACACTTCCAGGCACACCCTTCATATTAATCATCCCCCCTGGCCAGGTGCCTGATGGACTATTATCTAGTCGAACTTGCGCCCGACCCCTTACTCCAAATGACCACGTGTTCACTCAACTATTCACAAGCATTCTCCATTCACTCCTGTCCACCACCACTTCCCCTGCCTGATCTATAGTCATTCCTCTATCATCCAAAGCCTTTCTTACACAGTCTCTCCATCTCAATGGGGGTCTTCCTGCCCTTCTATCTCCCCTTGTACCTGACTCACATATTCTCTTTGTAAGCCTTTCATCTCCCATTCGTTCAACATGGCCATACCAGCTCAGCACCCTTCTGTCCACTCTGGCTGACAAATGATCCTGCTGCCCCACTCTCCTACGAATCTCTTCATTCCTCAAGCATAATTTACTATATAAATTTCAATTTGGATTCAGGAAAGAATATAACACTAATTTGGCACTAACAATGTTGATAGACAAAATTTCACAAGCTCTGGATTCAGGAAAAAAATGTAGTTGGGGTATTTTTGGACTTTAGTAAAGCTTTTGATACTGTTAACCAAGATATTTTACTTACAAAAATACATATTTATGGAATAAGGGGGGTGGCATCAGAGTGGTTGAGAAGTTATTTGAATAATAGAGCTCAGTATGTAGATTTTAATGGTGAAACCTCTAATTATGGTATTGTAATATAAAGGAGTACAAAGGGCTCAGTCTTGGGTCCACTTTTGTACCTCATCTATGTGAATGATATAGTGAATGTGTCTTCTAATATTCTTCCCATCTTATTTGCCGACGATACAAATATATTTTTAGAGGGTGATAACGTCGATAATATCATAAATAGGATGAATTTGGAGTTGGTAAAACTCGTAGAATGGACTATTGCAAATAAGATGTCATTGAATGTTGATAAAACTCATTACATGGTATTCAAAATTAAAGGATAACAAGTAAAGTCGAATATAAGTGTTTGAATTAAGAATAAACCACTAAAGAAAGTACAATATTCAAAATTCCTAGGAGTAATTATAGACGAAACTTTATCTTGGAAAGAACATATTCAATATTTAAAGAATAAACTATCTGAAGGTATAGGAATAATTTGTAAAGCAAGGAAACTTCTAAATGTATCAACATTGGTAACAATGTATAATTGCTTTATATTCCCCTATATGATTTATAGGGTGGAAGTTTGGGGTAATACTTGCAAATCCAATATTAAACCTATATATATTCTGCAAAAGAGAATAATAAGAATTGTTACATCAGCCCACTATAGAGCCCATACGGCACCATTGTTTAAATCCATTACATTATTACAATTTTAAAAAGTGTACGTTTCCTCAATAGCTAAACTGATGTTTAAGATAATGAAAGGACTTACTCCGGCTTCTTTAAGGACATGTTTACATCAAATAACAATATACATCAGCATTTGACCAGACAGTTTCATAAGCTGCATATTACCATTGCTAGAACGAATACAATGAAGCAAACATTTAGGCACAGAGGAACTATTGTCTGGAATCAAATAATGGATAAGGTGAACTTGAACTGTAGTTTTTCTATTTGTTAAAATACAATTAAGGACTATTTACTGAATACAGATATAGACTTTATCTAATGTAAACTGAGTGTGAACTTATTACTAGCTTTTCATTATTTTATTCTTCGATTTTGTATAATATATTAGTATTAAGGTTTTGTTTCTGACCAATTGTATTAGGGTAATGAACTACTAGGGGACACATATGCCGGATGGCATCAGTCCCCATTGTCTCATATTAATCTGTTGTTTTAGGCTTACTGCAAACTTGTAATTGTATTAAATTTACTTTGTGACAATAATATATTTTTAATTGAATTGAATTGAATTGAAGAATGATTTTGGGGTGTTTATATATATATATATATATATATATATATATATATATATATATATATATATATAAATATATATATATTCATTTTACTGTATATGAGCAAATATATGCGCCCATACCCCTTTAAGAGTGTAGCTTCGTCTGCAGTGGTTAACTCATCTGATTATTCAACTAACTATTACCATCACACTATGTAATCAGTCAAACATGCCAGACCATCACCATTCCTCCATCCTGCCTGTTACACTGGCCCCTCATCTCGTCATGCAACATGTAGGGGGGAAGGCTTTATTTATCGGTCGATTAATTTATATATTTACTTCTTCATTTTCCTCCCTAGACCTACATTAAGCTTAACAAAACATCTCCAAGATCCCCCTTCTAGATAAGTTTGTACATTTTTCGGAAGAATAATGTCCCAGCCAAAGGCCGGTTCCACCTAAATTACAGGATCGCTCTCGCTCGCCAGGAAAAAATCGACACCTAAATGGCACTAAAGGTGTTAATATTTACTGAAATGGTGAGGAGAAAGGTCTTAAAATCGCCAAATTAATGGGCTGCACGTATTAAAATCTTGAAACTAATGGGCTAAACATGAAGGAAAAGGGGTTGCACAAAAATACACATCCCCGCTTAAACAATGTCTGTTGTTTTACTGGTATAAGCAGTATGGGTGATATGACAAAGATCTAACTCGCTCAAAAGACTGATGTGAAACCCTACAGTCAGCTTTTCATTATCGCTTACAAATGCATCACAATGATCAAATAAACCTCCATGGAATCCGCACAAAAGTTTCTCTCCCTCTATGTCATTCTTCCATGGCCTTTATTATTTCTTCCTTTGTCCGCCTCTCTTCTGTGTTCGGCATTCTTCTTTGTCGTATAGCTTCAGTCTCTCTCAATCTCTTTCTTTATGACTGCTATTCTTACCTCATATGTGTGCAGAGATAAACTATATTAATAAACTCTTCAGGTAGTTTTATAGCCTTTAATCTCGATACCAAAGGCCTATCAGATGAGACATTTAGAATAGTAAACTAAGCTTTGTAATTCTCATAATGTGCAGTATATTGCTTGAATATCCATTATTACTTTATATTTCTGTCCTTTGTTTACCTGTGTTACATTAGGGAACTACTGTAGAATATTACCAATATAAATGTGAAGGTAAGTTGATGTGTATTATTTTGAACGCCAGAATCATAATTTGAGACATTGCACTAACAATTCAATCCCTAAGCTGCGAATCATCATCATCCACTTTAGTGCTAGTAAAAGACCGAACCAGAGCAACTGATACAAGATCAACTAACTGGCGAAGCTTTCTGCAACACTGGCTTGTACCTGCCTGCGACACATCAACAGAGAAAAAAGTCATATTATCTCCAGCCGCTGGGTCATGACTTTTACACAGACGAAGGAAGTGTAATGTCAACATTAAAAATAATCTCTGTCACCACCACCGCAGCAACCACGCCAGAAGGACATATGCACCACCATAACAGAGGCACAGAGTATGTTTTCCCGTGTGGAAGAACCTCACAAAATGTTACAGAGCAAGTTTTCGCCCTACACTTCGTTTTTTGGTGGCCATCTCGGAAAAAACTCAATTACACTTAAAATCCCACATCTTAAAAACTACATGGATGGTCTATACCATTCTTTCATAGTTTTATGTGGCGTATGATTCTGAATGTTTTTGTACCAACTACATACAAATTGGTAGCATAGCTTAGCAGCAGCATTGAATAAACTGGAAAATCTATACCACTTTAAAAAATCATCTTCTCAAATTCAAATTTGTTTTGTTTCAATATTTGAGAGTGGTTCACCCAATTCCCATAGTATTGCTTCATAAAGTTTACAACAATTATTTAGATTCATTG
The DNA here is from genome assembly GCA_032716605.1 of Paralithodes platypus. Lineage (NCBI taxonomy): Eukaryota > Metazoa > Arthropoda > Malacostraca > Decapoda > Lithodidae > Paralithodes > Paralithodes platypus. The sequence continues at coordinate 44,949,468 of CM064567.1, read as the reverse complement.
ATTTTTATGGTCGCTACCTTCATTATTCTGAAAATCGGCCCAGCAGACTTATTATCATTGCGAAGCAGAACTCTCCGAGTTGGATTGTTTACCTTCCTAACACAATACACTGTGCATTAAGAAAACAGCTTGAACCCCGGACAACGTTGCTTTCAAATTTATTTGATATTAATTTTTATATAAATCGTATTTATTTCATCGTATATATATATATATATATATATATATATATATATATATAAATAATATATATATATATTATAAACTGTATATAAATATATATATACTGTATATATACAGTATATATACAGTATATATATAATTAGAGATGGACCGCATATCGTTTCCGCATTCGCATTGTGCGAATATTTGCAATGTTTTTCAATATTCGCATTCGTATTCGCATTCGCATTTCCATTCATAGCTATCTGCGAATATGCGAATATTTTCACGAAACTAATGGAAATATATAACAAATATAAAATAATAAATGTTAAAGTTAACACAAACGAAAAAATAAATGTGTAGATGTGCTTTCGTGCCGCTAGAGTGGATTGAAGGAGGACTGAGCAGTGTTGCCACTTAACTTTATTTAATAGTACCAGATCGAACCAGTGAAAAGTGCCAAATTATTTGAAAATGTACCAAATACAGTGAATACGTAACTTACCTTTTAAATCTCTAGATTTCAAAATGTGCATGTGTTTTTCAGTTATACTGTCTCTTGAGTAATGTCACACTCCCTGCTATGACCATGTACTTTCATCACTACTGCCACTTTCTGAAGAGTTCACCTTCTGTCTATCCCCCATTTTGTCTAGACAAAGATTAATCCAACGTGCTGATGAAGCCATGAGCACGGTCACCGCGATGGAGTGTGAAAACCTACTGATGCAGTGAGTATGAGATGATTAAACGACAGTGTTATCATTTACACTCGTGCTGAATTAATTTATCTGATCTCTCTAAACTCTTAACCCCCTGAACCCCAGCGACGACAACGTGTCGTCGGCAATGTATGTAACGCTAAACCCCAGCGACGACAATGTGTCGTCAATGTTAATTACTCCGGTCCTATGGTACCTAGAGGGCTCAGATTTGTATGGGAACTGTGTAAGTATCCCACGCAACCTTGCCAATGATTGAAAACGCTCAAAGTCCAACCGTGTGCATGTGAGCGCGCAAAAACATGTTTTTTGGGTGTTTTTGCCTTCAATTTTTTACTCTTGTAAAATTGACTTTCGGGTGCACCGTAGGGCCCCTTTTTGACCTAGGGGATCGTTTTATTTGTGTGTTTTCCTTCATTCCTAACCCATTTGCTATTGTTTCTGGAAAAAAAAAATTCAAAACCTATCGGTCCCTGGTGGTACATTTATTTATAACTAGCTGGGGCTCAGTGGGTTAAACTGGGATATATTCCATATATCCCATTAGTTTGGATTTGAAAAAACTACAGGGTCAATTATTATTGACGTTATATAATTAATTTCATATTTGTAAATCTGATGGTGGTTGATAAGAAACATGGGTAATAGAAACAAAAAATTGTAAAAAAATCTGCCGTTAGATTGCTGTTTAGATATGCTAGATTTAGAGGACAAATAGCTAAAATGGCATCACTGCCCAGTAAACAAACGTGTGCTGGACCTGGACAGTTGAACCGTCCAAATATTACAATTTCAAACATATCCAATGTAATAGCATGTTAATAAAGAATATTCGATGATATTTCCTCACTGATTTCATAGTTAGTACCAGATATTGACTATTTTATTGAAATATTCGCAATTCACATTCGCATTCGTGAATTTTACAACTAAAAATTCACATTCCCATTTGCATTCGCAATTGACCCTACCAAGAATTAACCTGAGACCTTTGGTGGACGCTTCCGAACTAGCTCCAGAGTGTACAACACTTAGGATATACACAGTTTATCTCGATTTGTTGTGGTTCTACATGTTTATATTTTAGATAAAGTGGTAGTGGTGGATAAAGTGGTAGTTTTGGATAAATGGTAGTGGTGGATACAGTGGTAGTGGTGGATAAAGTGGTATTGGTGGATGAAGTGGTAGTGTTAGATAAAGTGGTAGTGTTAGATAAAGTGGTAGTGTTAGATAAAGTGGTAGTGTTAGATTAAGTGGTAGGGGTCAGGTGGGATTGGACCGTACGTGGTGATGTACCGTACGACAGCCCTAAATCGTTAGAAAATAGGTGTAGCAGAAAATCCTGGTAGCACTGGCAACACTGCATGCATATCAATTGGCGGACTGAGTGACGCCAGACGGAGCATTGAAATGAGTATGTGAGGTCATTATATAGTTTGTTGTCATATCTGATGTAATTTTATGCCTTTCTATGTATATTTATGATAATCTTAAGGTATAGTAGATCACAGAGATATGGGTAAGTAGAGTTACTATAAGCACTAAGGCATGTTATAGGCCAGGTTTGGAAGACTTATTTCTGTTAATAAAATTTCCCCAATGTTTTTCCTCAAAACCTAGTGTAGGTGTTGTTCCGTACATGGAAATTTCCTTGCATGGTAGGTTACCCCTGGGTCTGTAAAAGATCTTTTAACATGACTTCTACATCCATCCATGCAATTATATAAGCAGCAAAATTAATTTCTGATAATATATGCCTTCTTTTTCTTTATATGATTATTTGAAGTATTATTTGCTTAATACTTGACCTCCAGCCAAATATTTTGCCCAATTATAGTAGGGTATTTTACTATTTAAGTATAAGGGCTAACACAATATGTATCTAAGTGCCCATTTAAGCTTTAAGCTATTTTTTGGTGGTCTGTATGGTTCATCACGCCCTGCGTGATGGTCCATACAAATTGTACCCCCCCTTGAATTTATTTTCCAGAGTTGCAAGCATACTGTATTTCGTAATTATCTGCATTCCAAAGGAAGTGCAAGTAATGAAAGTTTCATCCACATATAATGTTTCTCATTTCCAGCCTTCATGTGATTTTAGATAAATATTTGTCCACTAGTAGTACGGTCCAACCCCTCCTCACCCAGTGGTGAATAAAGTGGTAGTGGTAGATAAAGTGGTAGTGGTGGATAAAGTGGTACTTGTTGATAACGTAGTAGTGGTGGATAAAGTGGTAGTGGTAGAAAAAGTGGTAGTGGTGGATAAAGTGGTAGTGATAGATAAAGTGGTAGTGCTAGATAAAGTGGTGGTGGTGGGTAAAGTGGTAGTGGTGGATAAAGTGGTAGTGGTGGATAAAGTGGTAGTGGTGGATAAAGTGGTAGTGGTGGATAGAGTGGTTGTGGTGGATAAAGTGGTAGTGGTGGATACAGTGGTAGTGGTAGATAAAGTGGTACTGGTGGATAAAGTGGCATTGGTAGATAAAGTGTAGTGGTGGATAAAGTGGTAGTAGTGGATAAAGTGCTACTGTTAGATAAAGTGGTAGTGGTGGATCAAGTGGTAGTTTTGGATAAAGTGTTAGTTGTGGATAAAGTGGTAGTTGTGGATAAAGTGGTAGTGTTAGATAAAGGGGTAGTGGTAGACCAAAGTATGTATCAGCTACAGGCATTTTGACTAACTGCTTGTAATAAAGAATTGTTGAAGGAGAGGGAGGGTGGATAGGTCCGCGATGTCGCCAATTTCCCACAATGCACCGCGGTAATCATTGCTTTCAGCGCCTCTATCGGCCACTGTAGGCATTTATTGGTAGGGAGAATTATGGAACATTGATATTCATTCCATCTCTAATATATATATATATATATATATATATATAGAGGGTGGAGGATCAGAGGAGGCGAAAATCAGGGGGCAAATGTCTGCTATTGGTGGAGGGGTATTCTAGGAGTGTTTGAGAGAAATCCGCGTCACGCAGGCGCACTGGATGCGGGAAGGTGGTGGTCGGTTGGCGAGGTCGAAGCTGATTGGCTGCGTGGCGAGGGGCGTGGCCTAAGTTGCGTAGTACGTGTGGCGCCGGCAGAAGACGAAGCTGAAGGAGGTAGCGCGGGGGGCTGCGTCAAGGGCACCGGGGTGCCAGGGGGGGCGGTAGGCCCTGTAGGATAGTGCCTTTTGGCAGAAAGAACGATCTGAAGGTCCAGAGTTTGGTTGTTGATGCTAGGATGTAAGGCTTGGATATATAATGCTTCGAGTATTGGTAATCTCCTTGGGTCACTTTCTTTATCGAGTATGGTGGTGTGTTTCTCTAACTCGTTGCGTGTGAGGTGGGGGTGGTTAGGGGTGAGATAGTGGTCTTTGATGGCTGCAGCCTGAAGGTGAAGAGTTAACCGACGTGAAAGACGAATCTGCGTCATGCCAATATAGGAATGAAGTCCACAGTCCTCATAATTACAGGTATGTTGGTAAATGACGTGATCGTCTGTCATCGGGCTCTTTATCTTGGTGGAACCTGGTTTGTTGCTGAGAACGAGGTTGGAGGTCTTGGGGGATTTGTAATAAATTATTAATTTGATTTTGTTTTCCAGGTTGGTTGGGTGGACATGCTTAGAGATTATTTCTTTTATGACTGCCTCGTCATTTTTGTGTTCAGAGGACATAAAATTGCGGTAGAAGGTCTTGATTTCATTGTGGGGGTCAATGTTGGGAGGGCTTTGGGTGTACCATTTTTCAAGATGGTGGTTGATGGTGCTGGAGACGTTGGAGTTGGAGTATCCGTTATTCACTAAAACTTGAGATAGTCATTCTAGTTCCTGGCGGGTGTCGGCCCAGGTAGAGCAGTGCGTGAGGGCTCTCCTTACATAAGCGGAGATGGAGGATAGAAGATAACGGCGGTGGCATTCACTATCGCCGTTGAGGCATTGTCCTGTGTTAGTTGGTTTAGTGTAGACGGTGGTTTTGAACCCATGGTCGTTCTGAGCTACGAGGATGTCGAGGAAGGGGAGTTGTCCATTGTTTGATTTTTAGTTCAAAGGTGAAGTTAAGTCCGGAGGAGGTCATGAAGCGACGCTCGAGTTCCTGTAGTTCGTGGAGGTCCTTGATTTGCACGAAGATGTCATCCACGTATCTACAGGATAATGCCTCAACGGCGATAGTGAATGCCCCTGCCGTTATCTTCTATTCTCCATCTCCGGCACTATCCTACAGGGCCTAACGCCCTCCCTGGCCCCCCGGTGCCATTGACGCAGCCCCCCGCGCTACCTCCTTCAGCTTCGTCTTCTGCCAATGCCACACGTACTACGCAACTTAGGCCACGCCCCTCAACACGCAGCCAATCAGCTTCGACCTAGCCGACCAACCACCACCCTCCCGCATCCAGTGCGCCTGCATGACACGGATCTCTCTCTAACACTCCTAGAATACCCCTCCACCAATAGCAGACATTTGCCCCCTGATTTTCGCCTCCTCTGATCCTCCATCTTCTATATATACCCTTCCTGTTGACATTTTATATCTAAGAAAAATGTTCACACCACACGAAGGTGGTACTTGGTACAGCTAAGGTCTCTCCCAACAGGCCTCTAGCACCCGCCAGATCTTCAAGACCTTCAAGCTGAAGAAGAAAGAAGAAAAGAAGAAGTGAAGAAGAAAGAAGTTGAAGATGGACGTCTTGAGGACCAGCCAGACCTAGCCTGTTGCCTCCACCATCAGCAATGTCTCTCCACCAATCAGCACCTCCTACTGCGCTCTCCTGGCCAATCAGCTCCCTGCATCTCACCTCATAACTCATCATCATCCTTCTCCATTCTCATTACTTTCCTGTATTCTTATCTTTTCCCCAAAACTTTGCTCATTACCTTTCCTTTCCAGATTATTAAATATTACCCATTACCGCCCATTAGAAGCCCACTTGTAGTACGACGCCGAACCCTGAAGGCATTGCCATGAAGGGGGGGGGGGGGGGGTTAGCCCCTGGTTATAGGAGGCAAGTGGGTAGGGTTTAGCCTTCAAGTAGGATTAGGGCCCTGTGACATAGGCTTGCGTACAGTCCAGGGGCATAGGCAGGAATTAGGTTTCTTCTGGGGACACTCCATAGGGGTGCCCCCTGGGTACAGCTTAGCTCATAAATTTCAATTATCTCCCTCCCTATTTTTAAAATTTCCTATAAATTCAGCTCTCGAAATGCTTCAGTATGGCATTGTATAATTTATCAAAGTTAAATGTAACTCTCCTCCCCCTGATGATCCTGGATCACACATCTTCAGTATCAACCAGATCCAAAAGTAAAAGTATTCAAAAATCCCAATAATACCCTTAAAATTCGCCTTGCCTCTCAAAAAGACCTTGATGCCTACCTTGCCCCTGATAACGTAAAGAAACTTAAAGATGCAGGGTATGAACTAGTAGTCTCTCCCGAATTAAAAGCTGCTTGCACTGTCAAGGTGACTCGCCTTGATAAAAGCATCTTCAACAGAGATGAGGAAGAAATTGCCAAAGAAATTTCCCTAAGAAACAAAATAAAAATTTGTGATGTCACAAAGACTGCCCAAAAAGCCCTCAAAATTCGCTGTGCCTCCCCTCAGGAAGCCAGCAAACTCCTCAAGTCAGGTCTCAAAGCCTTCCATGTCACCGTGCCACCTGAGTTCCTCTCTCCTGAGTCATGGGTAAACCTCCAACAATGCTTTAAGTGCTATCCGTATGGGCACATAACATCTTCCTGCAAAAATGAGCAAGTATGCTCGTGCTGTGGTGATACTGACCACTCTTTCACAAGTTGCCCATGAAGCTCCCTTAAATGTAATAATTGTAGCGGCCCCCACATTGCCATAAGTTCTGAATGCCCCTTCCACCTCAATGTTCTCAAACAAGCACGTACAAATTCAAAGACCTCCCCAACATCCTCCAAAAACCCTCGCCCTCTCTTCTCATCCCATCCAGTCACCAACAAATCATATGCCTCAGCTGCTACCCCATCACTCCCCAACCAATCCACACCCATGCCTTCCTCCTCCTCCATCAGCTCCAACCCCCCAAGCCCTTTCTTCAATCGGGAAATTTTTGCCCAAACATCAGTGCTAGTAAATGTAGCTCTTCACCTAACAGATCATCAAGTTACCCCAACATTCAATAAACTTTTGAATGACAGCCTCACTGCTCGCAATCTCCCTGCCATCTCTATTCCTGAATCCTGGTACCAATTCAGCAAAGAATAATCCTCCAAAACTCCCACCCCTACAGCCAACTCCTCCCCCAATACCTCCTCATTCTCTACCTCCCCCACCTTAGTCACCCCCTCTACCGACACCTCCACACTCTCCACATCCACCCCCAACTCCAAGACTCCTACTCCTCCTAACACACAAGCAACCATAACCCAAGAGACTCCTGCCCAGAACCCTTCCTTCCCCTATGACGACATGCCCATCCACACTCCTGACCCCTCCCCTATCCCACCACCATCCATGCCTCCCCCAAATACCCCCTCTACCTCTACCCCTATCCCCAAAGATCTTCCTGACCTCAATACCCCAACATATTTCATGCCTCCCCCACCCTCTCCTACACCAAAAACACCCACCATTCCTCACCAATCTCCCAATCCCATTCCTCCCAAATCTCCTCTAAAAAGGAAACCGAGCAGCCCAGCTGAATTACCTTCCTACGACTCAGACCGTTTTCGACCAAAATGCCGTAAAACATTAAATCCACAGAAGAATGCTAACTCTACCTCCAAATCCCTAGCATTTGGAGGAGGCCACTCCTTTTCATCCTCTCCCGGTCGCCAACGATCAAGATAAACGAACAGCAGCTTACTCCCTCCCCTATCATATTAAGCCATTCATATAACAGTGCAACCACCTCCAAATCCGGCAGTTGACAGCTATGCCTTGCTGCCCACCTTTAGAACCTTACCATCCAAAATGAGCAGGCTGCTTTTTGACAGCCATGCCTTGCTACCCCACTTTAGACCCTTACCATCCAAAAATTGCCAGACCATCCTTAAAACCTCCATTACCACATTTGATTATGCTAAAAAAAAATATATTCAAGAATTGAAAACAAAATGTTATATTCAAATTCACCCAGACTCATCTGATTCGTCCAGACTGGTAGAAGTGGTTGGGCATGCCGTCTTGTCCACAGTCCAACCTCTATGCCACTCTTGACCGATCAGAGCCTCTGAATCCCACTTCACCACAAATTTACTTTTACCACCCAAAATTAATTCTTTTTTGCCTTTACCACCCAACATCTTTATCTTCATCCCTTCTTGACATGCCATACTGAAGCTCTCAAAAATATGTCTCAATAATACCAACAGTCACAGCCCTCCTCTAAACCCCCAAACTAAAATCAACACAACTCACGCACGTTGGGTCAAGCCCCGACACTCTTTATCCTCCTACTTTGACACTTTCTCTCTTACTACACCAATAACAACTTCCCTTCTTTCATCCTCACCCACCTTTTCTATATTCTTATTCATTCATTATTCATTCCTTTTATATAATTCTATCCTTACTTGATAATGCTGGTGTCCAGTGAAACGCGTCGTATATCCTGTATCATAATGTACATTATTGTAACCCTGTACCACCATGAATTTGGCTAACCTCATTCATCTACTTCCTGCCACCCAGCGAAAACTCATCAGAGACCTGGAAACCTTGAATAATAAAATTGCCAACGCAGAAATTGCCATTTCTTTCAACCTCGTATGTATTAAAGAAAATTTATTACCTGGCTTTACTAACATATATATATACAGAGTGTATAACTGTATATGTATATTGTATATGTTGGAGAAAAGCGGTGCTAAACATTGAATTCTCCTTTAATCCACCAAGGTGTGAAAAATGTACGTACATTTTGGCCATAAATTAAAGTGTGAGAGGCGTCATCTATAAAGGAGGCAAAAGAAAAAACGAGGTAAAACAAAACAACACAACAGTCTTTTTAAATTTAAGGTGATAGTGGCTTTTATTTTGGTCCAGTAATTTACATATTCATGTATTTTTTAGTTTCTTCGCTAGACCTCCATTAAGCTTAAACAAATAAATATGTACATTTTTGAGTAGAATAATGTCCCGACCTTTAAAATTACAGGCTCACTATCGCTCGCTATGATAAAATCAACACCTAAATGGCAAGAAAAGTTTTAAAATTGACAACGAAATGGGGTGAAAGGAGTTAAAATCGTCAAACTGATGGGCCGAACGCGTTATAATCTCATAACTAATAGGGTTAAACATGAGGGAAAAGGGGGTCCAGAAAAACTACCCATGATCACTTAAGCGGAATAACTAAGCAACTGTTGTTTTCAAAAGCCAACTATTAGTAACTAACTTTAAAAGCATACAGTGCTACATATTATACAGACCACTGCTGGTAACTTCCTAAACGTATTTTGAAGGAGCCCATAACAAATGTTCACAATTCATGGGTTCAGCCTTGCTAATTAATTATGAAGGTATATTGTATTGTATTGTATAGGTTTTAACCCCTTCAGCACGATGACGTAATTTGCATCATATTCTGGTTACCATCAGACGATTTTCTTTAGTTTATAATCCACCTCTAGGACTCAAAGGGGTAAACACGATTTCAATGAACCCTCCAAACAGCATAGGTTCTTTTTAATTAAACTGCATAAACTCGTCTAATGTTCGCCAGATTCAAAGGTAAAAATACGTCATATTAATATTAATATAATATAGAGCTTACCATCAGAAACGTCCCAGGTTGACTCCCAGAACTCCTAAGCTGTGAATTGGAATACTTGGATTGCTTTGGGTTTATGGGGATAATATAGACTTCTGGAAGACTTAGGGACGATACAAAAGTTAAATGGGTTGTGGGAGTAAAGAAGAGAGAGACAGAGAGAGAAGCAGAGGGAAGGAGAAGAAGAGGAAATAAGTTTGGTATATACTGTATATCTATAATTTTATTATTCAATGTAAAGTCGCCTAAATAAATGATGTCGCAGCATCAGGTATATATCGATCAATAATTAGTGTCAGCACTATCTAAGCATTAATTAATCGTTTCGAGTGAGATATACAAACATGTTCCTATCTAGAGATACCATATTCAACATCTGACAGACATTATTACAGCACACTCAAAACAAAACGTAATGACAGCGGAGACACAACTTATTTGGCCAACTGCACACATGGATGCCATAGTCTCTAGCCCACTCATAACAATTCGTGACCCCTTTATGTTTTTTATTATGCAAATATAACTACAGTATATGTAAAGATGTTTTTATATAACTCACTTTTCAATTATTATTATAAATAGTTTTGTAGTTTATATATACAGAACTATAATCATAAATTCGTTTCCAGAGAGGTACTTCCATAATTATATATAGGCTAGAAGCTGTATGGCATCCGAGTGTACCTTGTATTAGTATATGGCCTTATCCTTACCAATATAGCATTACATGGTAAAATATTATGGACAATTTAAATGCCACTTTCATGTTTACTGAAACCCTAATATTTTAGCATGTTAATTTATGTTTCGTATCCAGCATTTTTCTGTCGACTTTCTGTCACTTACACATTATCTGTATTTATTATCTCCTTTACTACTTTACTCCTTCCTCTTCCACTTACCTGGTCATATTCGTTGGGCTATGCATGTGTATATACATTACTTGTTACTGGCTGTTGGTGGCCTACTTTAACTCCATATACGACCTCTACATATTCAACACCACTTTTGCTGCCTTAGTAGCATCGTTATGTTTCTGTTATTAATATCTACTCTCTCCCTCTCTCTCTCTAAACAGCCATTGAGGTAGGAATGTTGTAGGAATGTGAGATATTGTGGTCACCCCCCATGGCTGTTATGACTCAATACGACTATATCTGCTTGCTCCGACTAACTCTCTTTTCCTATATATCTACCCACCCATCTATCTACTCACCTGTTTACCTACCTACCTACCCACTTACCTTTCCTACTCTATCATTCTACCTACCCTACTCTATCTTCCTACCTACCCACCTACCTACTTACCATACCTACTCTACCATCGTACCTACCCACCTACCTACTTACCATACCTACTCTATCATCCTACCTACCCCCCTACTGTACTTACTTATCTTACGTACTCTCTCTTCCAACCTGCCTACCTACCAACTGACTTTACCTAATCTATCTTCTTACTTTCCTCCTACCTTCCTCCCCGCCTCTTTAATTACCTACTCTCTATCTACCTACCATCCTACTTACCTTCCCAACTACCTACCTGCCTTTCTGCCCGCCTATCTAATCTCTCTTCCTATGTTTTCTACCTACCAACCTACCTTGTTACCCGCCAATCTACTTTATCCTCCTATCTACCTAGCTAGCTACCTTTCTGTCCGCCTATGAACTTTCTCTTCCTACCTACTGTACCTAGCTACCTACCTACCTGCTTACCCAGCTATCTAGTTACTCCCTACGATCTTCAGTAACGTACAGTATAATATGTAATAAGTAATTTGCGAGTTCATTTTAATCTTCATCACAACTTCCCCGGCTCCATGACAATATCCAAACTTCCTGTAAAAGTTTACTGAATTAAGTTTTTGCTGGATGTTAACAGATTTCCATGCAGTGATATTGCCTTTCGAGATGAATAAGCGATATTGCAGTATATGGCTCAGTAGCATTATTACTATTACTACTAATTCTGGTAATAATGAATTTATGTTTCTATTGAATAATATAATAATATTATTATAATATTAATAGTATAATAATAATAATAATAATAATAATAATAATAATAATAATGATGATAATATTCGCTGAATAGGAATAACAATAACAATAATAAATACACAGTACGAATCAGAATACATTTTAGACACGAACATCCGCAATAGATGGCGCCAAATTAATCTTTATGCAATTTAACATTAGACGATTTTGTTTAACTCAGAAAATACACCAGGTGATGAAAGGAATAAACATATCTCAACTAATCAGTCTTATATAAATTAGGATAGATATTGTCATGATAACCAAGTAGAATAGACTGTATATGAAAGGTGACACCGGCCTGAGAGAGTTAGGATACTACCCACTGTCAACTATAGTATCTCGATAATTTACCTCATGTAAATCATACTCGCTCACTATTACACTCACCCACACACCCCCCCCCCCCCTCTCTCTCTCTCTCTCTCTCTCTCTCTCTCTCTCTTTCTCACACATACAGTACACACACACACAAGCACATAGTACACAATACAATGCGAGATAAGGTGACGGGAAAAATGTGGACACTATCAGATAATGACAACAGGGACACACACACACACACACACACACTATATGACTTAAGTAACAGGCATTAAGTTCGGTAGATATTCGATACAATATTATTAAATGGAATGTATGTAGTTACTTTTATACTATACTTATATCAGAGGTAAGCATCTTGGAACTTAGAATACTAGACACAACTACATTATAGAGAAACAGAAGATAATGAACAGGATACATTGTGAGGAGGGAGAAGGCTTGACACAACAGAAGAAAGGAAGACCGGAAGAGGGAAGACAATGGGATGGATGGAAGAAAGATAACTTGACAAGGAAGAAGGGAGGAAGGAAGGAAGGTAAGACAATGCCGTAATTATATGCATAACACAAAGGAAAACAAGCAAAACACACACATATATTGATCTTTACGAGGCTGCTTGTATCTAAACTACTTAAAATATTATGTAGGCGAGAAAAGACGGCTTAGAAAGGACATGCAGGATGGAAAAAACTGACATGATATTAAATTTTGTCTAAACGATTTTTGAAGATTTCAACAGTGTTGCGGTCTATAATATTGCTAGGCATGCCATTCTATAAGTTCACTATCAGTTGAAAAATAAATATTTTGCTTCATGGGAGTGAAAGGGCTTACGGATGATTATAAACCCATTATCTTGGGTGTAATTGGAATAATCGAATGTGAAGTATGTGTTTGCATTCATATTTCGATACCTTTAATTATCTTAAATGCTTGAATAACATCCCCTTGTAGCCTGCGATTAGTCAAGCTTAAAAGGTTTAATTCTACTACACGTTCTTCATATATATAGCTTATTTCTTAGTCTGGGAATTATGATTGGTATTCTTCACTGTACTCTTTCAAGTCTCTCTCTCTCTCTCTCTCTCTCTCTCTCTCTCTCTCTCTCTCTCTCTCTCTCTCTGTCTCTCTCTCTCGCTCGCTGTCTGTCTGTCTGTCTGTCTGTCTCTCTCTCTCTCTAAGATATACATTAATGAACTGTGATCAACAGTGTATCCTTGTAATGTACCCCTATCCCACCTGGCGTTACACGGCGGTCTATGGTCGACCACTGCTGTTGACAATATTGTATGTCAACGACAACAATGATTACATGCTGAGAGTGATCATCATGTATACAGAATATTTTTTAATAAGAAGCAAATATAAGCAAATTTAAAATAATTTAACAACTTATCATATATATATATATATAAATATCTTTGGTGGATAGACTGAAACCTGGCTTGAGCTTAAGCTTGAGCAATTGGTGTGCTAAGGGATGGAAATCGGCCAAGCAAAGTACGTCACTTTTGTGAACGAATTGTCAAATGTCTTACTTGTAAAACGATTTGGCCGTTTTGATTAGCAGTGACCTAACGTGCATAGTAGTAGTAGGGAAAGATCCCAAGAATTACAAGGCTATGTTAACCCGGGAAAGTTGCCGAGACTTTTAAGAGGTTTTGTGGTGGAAGGCACGGGACTCTTCAGACCCAAGGCCTAAAAAATACCTTTTAAAAGACCTCAGTAGCACTCAAAACAAAGGAATATGTGATTAAGTGAAATAATTCCCCTCCATACCGTCTATCACTCGTCCACATGTGTGAACCCCCCCCCCCCTTCTCCCCCATCAATTATCACCTATTTTTCATCTTATTCCCTTGTTTATGGGTTTATTTATCGCGCCAATATCTCCAACCCGGTTCCAAGGTCGTCTACTGCGCATATAGAGAGCGTGGGAAGAGAAATAAAGTGAGAGAGAGACTTCAGAGTGCCTTCAGGCCTCGAAGAGAGAGGATTTAAGTCTTGTTCGTTTCTCACCTCATGACTAGAGGGTCGGCAATAATTCACCTTTTTCACCCCTAATACTATTCCCACTTTTTTATTGCTGTTACATGTTAAAAGTAAAATATGCGCATATTTTTTTGTTTTCTCTGTGAATGAGGGAGACAAAAGGCATAACTGCCTGCAGCGTGTGCCTACCCCAGATTTCAAAGAGTGACATGGCCGAAATCAAGGGACGTTCGAGCTAATATGCCTGGACACACAGAGTTTGAAGCCATTTAATTCATAGGAAGAGTGAAAGACTGATTCTGGGAGAGAGTTCCAGAGCTCAGCAGTTGAATAGAAGAAATTCTGAGAATAGCGTTTCACTCTTGGCTTGGAGAGTTTCACAGAGTAGGGGTGGGATTGTGTTGCATAGCGGGTACTACGTACCCTACGTAGTGGAGGTAATAACGATATTTATGGTAAAATTACGATTTTAGGCGGGAATGAACCAAAATATTCTCGCTTGGCGGGAGGGTTTGAACAACCAATACCACGTCACTCTCGGGTTAAGAGGCTATTCAAATATATTATCACAAAGATAATACTGCATGCTCTATTATAGTATAATATCAATTTGTCAACAATAATACTATTAACTCTGAACTCTAGCATTAAGTAAATCCTTAGAACATCGAAAAGGAGCTCACAATAGTACTACAAATCTGTGTATGTACGGTCGAGGTTAATAAGTATTGTCAGATATTTCACAAAGTTTCGGACACTGACTAATACTCTGAAGCATAAGCACTTTTCTCAGTAACTATAAAGATACCAATAACACTTCTTGAGCGAAAACCACTGGAATATATGACAACACTTAATACCCCCGATTGTACATTTAGAGAACTAAATGCGAAGACAGGTGAAGATGAAGAAAATATACCGTGCCATGCAGGAGAAAGCGGAATGGGCGGAGGAGGAATGTTGACAACAGTAAGAACGGAAAATGCACTAGAGTGAGAGAGAGAGGTACATAGATATGCAGACTGCACAGACCTTTCGGTCCCTACTAGGTAGTCTGGATTTAATGCTAACATAGAATTTGCTACAAAGTGGAAGGTAAGGATAGCAAAGCAGAAGACCTCTATCAAGCTAAATACATAACATCCCCAAGGCCCCCCTGCAAGATAAATTTGTAAATTTTTAGGTAGAAAAAATTCCCGGCCAATGACCGGTTCCTCTTAAATACAGGCTCGCTATTGCTCGGCAGAACACAATCGACACCTATTGTATATGGCACGAAGGGTCTTAATATTGACAAAGATATGGGGGAAAGTCTTAACATTTGAGAACTAATAAGGCTAAACGTGAAGGAGGAGGGGGTTTAGAAACAATAACAATTCATACTACTTAACCCGTTCAATACTGGTGACATCCCTTTTTATTATAATCTGGCAACTATTAGACGATTTTATTCAGTTTAGGGAGGACGTTTACTCATAAAAAGGCCACAGGCTAACTTAATTATCCCTTTTAGCTACTATATATCTTTCCTAAGCTTAGTAAAATCGTCTAAATATACCTAAAACTATAATAATAATAACAATAAGGAGACGTCTCCGGTACAGCAGGGGTTTATCTACTTTCCTTGGCAGGCCGTCCTTAACCCTTTATAGGGCGAGGGACCAAATTTGATCATGCGAGGGATCAAGCAAATTTGGACCTATGAGCGCGCGAATTTGCACTATCTCCAAAAACACTCCGCCCCACAAAAGGGTTAATACACACTCTAATGAGAAACATAAGATATGTTGTGTATTGCTTTCCTTTGTACGCAATGAAAAACACAATCTCCAAAACTGATTGTTGGTGCAGATAATAAGAGTGAAAACAGGCATTAGCTTTAGCCCTTACAGTACCGGCAACGTCTTTTTGTTATTAGGTCAGCTGCATATAGACGAATTTAAGTAGCTTAGGAAGGATATACAGTATGGTAGCTAAAAGAAATAATCTGTAATTTTTTATCGTGTACACATCCTTCATTAGCCATATTAAACCGTCTACTAAATGTCAACACATAATAAAAAGGATGTGTCAGGTACTGAATAATGCAAAGGATGTGTCAGGTACTGAATAATACAAAGGATGTGTCAGGTACTGAATAGGTTAGTATTTCGCACGTAGTTTTCTCGTTATATGAGAAAAAAGGGGATGGGGTAAGTTTGAGGGAAACTATGAAATCGATAACAAGGAGAGAAAGATATAGGTTATACTTTGTTCCCTTTACATCTTATGAGGAAGAGGGAATGAATGGAACTGTAGCATTGATAGTAGTAAGACAAAGAAATATGGCATACTTTGTTATCTTTACGTCTTATGAGGAAGGTGTGAATGAAACATTAACATCGATAAGGAGAGACAGACATAGGGTATACTTTGTTCCCTTTACATTGCTAAGGAGAGACAGACATATGGTATACTTTGTTCCCTTTACATTTTTGTTTTTTTATGTGGATGACGGAGACAAAAAACAAAAATGTCTGTGACGAGTGCCTCCCTCAGAGTTGAGAGAGTGCCAGGGCCAAAATCAAGGAATGTTTGAGCAAAAATATCTGGACACACGAAGTTTGAAGCAATTTAAGTCATAGGATGAGTGAAAAATGGATTCAGGAAGAGAGGTGTGAATGAAACTATATAATCGATAGGCGTGAGAGAAAGATATATGGTACAGTTGGTCAAGGATGAAAGTATACAGTTTTTCGTCTGCTATAGCCACACATGGTTTGTCATGTTGGCAGCCACGACAGCCTTTCCACTAGCCCAAACCATCCCAACACACATATTATATTGATACATTAATTAATATACGGAGTGCTTCGAAAAAGCGTTTCCATAAATATCAAAAGTTAGAGAATTATTCATAAACCTTCAGGGTGACTAAATACTGTTATGGAGATAGCAAAACAAAGCTGGGGGCATACGCTGGAACAGCGCGTAGCCGCGGCGCTTGCCTCCATTGCATTGCCCTTTGGATCACATATAATCCAGTCTTGGGATGAAAGTTAAATATAAATATTTACCTACTTATTAATTAACAAGTATTATTAGATTCCTCTCTCTACTCATTATTTATTATGAATGTTATAATGTTAAGTGTATATCGTAATATCTTTTATAGCCACTCCATATTCGTCTACTTTAGATACACAAAAATCTAATTCCTAAACGTGGACGTAAGGAAGCCTGTGTGTTCAATAGGGTAATGACCCAGCAATTTTACTCATCTTGCGAGCGCCATTGCTTTATGAGTCAGTCCTCGAAGCATAATGAGGCTTTACTTGTGAATTGTATTTATTTATTTATTTATTTATTATTATATTTATTTTTATCAGCAGAACACCTGCAAACCAACTGCAACATTGATATCACCATACCCTACATTATTAGCCACATATTACCACGTGTGAAAAAGGACCTGTATTCCACTGAAATATCGTATATAGGTAGACGTTTTGATTTTCGTTTTCACTCTCGCATTTCTTGTATATCTATCAATAACATTAAGTGTTTAATATCTCCGAAGTGATATTCACGTCAAAGATTATAGAGCAATATATTCATATTTCCGTCTGACAACTAAGTCCAGGAACACGTTTTTAAACACCCTGTATAAGGTGGGCGGGCTCTGAGATATGGCTACCAGGGCTACCAACATGACAAACTATGTGTGGCTATAGCAGACGAAAAACTGTATACTTTCATCCTTGACCAACTGTACACTGTGTCCCCTTTACGTCTTCCTCTCTACTCCCTTAAAGTGAAGTATTTGGTTTTATCTGGACCCCCTTCTTCTTGATGTTTAGCCCCATTAGTTTTCAAATTTTACGACTTTCACCCTTTCCTTTGTCAATATTAGATGTCGATTTTGTTTCCTGGCGAGCGATAGCGTCCCTGTAGTTTAGGAGGAAAATTCATCTCAAAGTGGGCCGGGTCTTTGGGATGATTTAGTTTAAGCTTTATATACTGTAGGTCTAGACAGCAAACTAAAACAGACATATACACCGGTAATAATAATAATATAACATGAATACGATAACGTCCCCTTAACACTCCTCCCTCCCTGGCCTCCTTCCCTCTGACCCAATACCCACCAACAGACCAAGAGAGAGAGAGAGAGAGAGAGAGAGAGAGAGTATTGGAATCCCATACCACGGGTCAGACTAACACACTCCACTACTGAACCGGCCCACCTCTCTCTCCCACACTATAAGCCTGTTTTATCCCAGCTGTTGGTAAATTGCTATCTCTCCATTCTCATTACCCACCTACTACTAAGATTATGTAACAAAATGGGTTACTAATCAAGAACATTTGGCCATAATATGATGCAGAGACATAGCAGTATAATAGTATTTCATTAGGAATCAAGAAATCAGATGCTAGGGTACTTAAGGCTGGAACAAATAGACTATATGAACATTGCAGAGTTTGGCTTTCTCTGTCTCTTTATGTATCTTTTTATCTATCAGTTTGTATGCTCTCGGTGGGAGTGTGACGTTGTACCCCTCCACACCCATGACATAATTGTCTTCATATTCTGGTTACCATTAGACGTCTTTTTTTTCTTTTTGTTTGTTTGTATAATGTATCTTTACGGCTTAAATGGGCAAATACGATATCAATAAACCCTCTTAACCCCTTCTGTACCAGCGACCTAATATTATTTTTATTTTGACTGGATTTACACCATTTTATGAAGCTTAACCCTTCCTCCCCGGGCTGTCTTACCCAATGACGGTCGCCCCTACCCGGGCGAAATGGCTGAAAAACGTCTAGGCCTAGGCTACCGTATTTATGTGTATTTTCACTGCTACAACTTTCCCACTCATCTATAATCGTAGTGTGGTTTTCAATCTGTATTTTGGCATTGAGTAGAGCTCTGTAAGTCAACTGGTTCAGTTGTGATGACGATTTCAGTGGAGCCAATATTGTAGAGATGTTGCCAATATGGGGGATTTTCAGACACTAATTTCGGCATGACGTCAGAACAATAACATTGAGGAGTCTTCTCCTTCTTGTTTTCGGAGGTGCGGTGACGAACGCTTGGGTTTGTTAACATATGTCGTACGCACGGTGTTCAGACCAAGCTTAATTAGGCTATTAAGTTCATGCCTTAGATAAGGCATACCGGGTAGCGGCCCTTCTTTCCTGCTGTCCTTACCTAAGGCAGACCGGATAGGAAGGGTTAAGGAGGATATATAATAGCTAAAAGAATTACTTGAGATAGTCTCTAGGCTTTTAGATGGTAGACGTCCTTCTTAAACTGAATGAAATCGTCTAATAGTTGGTCTAATATAATGAAAAGGACATCACGGATACAGCATGAGTTAATGACATAGGTCCTTCTTAAACTGTATACAATTTTCTAATTTCAGCCAGAATCAAAGGTAACAAGGTGTAATGGTGTTGAAGGGGTCCTCCCCGCTACAGAGGACAAGTATGGCAGTATATTGGGGTCACCTGCTCCACGGAGCCTAGCTACCTCCGCGGAGGGTCGGAGGTCCACGTAATTTTTGAGATGGAGTATGAAATTTGAATATTTTAGTTAATTAATCGGTTTTAATACATAAACAAGTGTATAAAATTACAAATTATTTTATTTTCATGCATTAAAGTAGAAAAGATTACTAATACATAATACATATAATGGTGAAAATAGCGTTTAGCGTACGTCGTCTGCCGAGTCTTCGCCATGTAAACAAAAGATTTGGTCAATGACTTATTCACTTTATTATGATCTAAAACACATACTCCTCCCCTATTAGTGCAAAGGAACTTTGGTCAATATTTACGAGCCGCACCACAGCTGGGATCTCATTTATAATGGTAGTTTTGGGTTCCTATCATTTTATGCTTCATTGCTATATAATGTTTATCCACCGGATTTTTTTTTTTTTTTTTTTTTTTTTTTTCTTTTTTTTAGCATTAACCTAACCAAAAACCCTAACCTAACCTAACCAAAAAGCCTAACCTAACCTAACCTAACCTAATAGCCCCCAAATACATTTAGGTTTGGTTACGTTAGGTTTTTTGGTTAGGTTAATGCAAACAAATAAAAATAAATCAATAAAGCCAATTTTTTTTTTTTTATGCATTAAGATAAAATAATATGTAATTTTATACACTTGTTTATGTATTAAAACCGAGTAATTAACTTAAATATTCAAATTTCATACTCAATCTCTAAAATTACGTGGAGCTCGGACCCTTCGCGGAAGCAGGTAGGCTCCGTGGAGCGGGTGACCCCAATATACTGCCGTAGACAAGAGTGAGAGACTTGGACTTTGAAATGGTCGTGGCGAAGGGCCGAATTGGGTAACAACTAGGTTGATTGTAGGGAGGTACTGGTACAATAAGATAAACTATAACGTAACTAGAATAAGAATAAGATAGATTGTACACCACTTTGTAACGGTCACCTAATAAAAAAAAAAAATAAATAAAAAATAAAAACAAAAATAGAAGTAAACATGCTTACATTACTGAAATGTTTGTGGACATGCAGTAATGCAAGTAATGGTCACTCTTCTGTAAATCTAAAATGGCTTACTTAAAAATGGGAAAGGGGTGGGACCTTCTATTTTTTTTTTTTATATAAAAACAAAAGTTGAAGGGGTTAAGAATATATACATTCGTGTATGTGTGTGTGTGTGTGTACTTACTCTAGTTGTACTTACTCTAGTTGTATTGCGGGAGTGAGCATGCTCGTTATTTCCTGCCTCCTATATGTGTAGGTGTTATATGTATTGTTGGAATGGCTGTGGATCTGTGTGTAGTCTGTATTTTAGCCAATTGGCGACATCGGAAACGAAGGCTTAGGGTGGATCTGTATGGTACCATTCTTACTATAGACGGTACCGTCTCGCCCGAAGGCTTAGGTAGCCATCAGCTTAGGTGAACCATATGATACCCATCTCGCCTTGTACCATTTTTTGCCAACCCCAGATGGGATGTTACAATGTCGTCCACTTATTCCAGGTACCTATTTACAGCTAGGTGAACTGAGGCTAACACATGAAAGGAGACAAGCCCAATTTGTCTCCGCCCGGCCGGGGATTGAACCCCCGACCCCTCGTGTGTGAGACGAGAGCTCTACCTACTAGGCTACGGGCTGTGTGTGTGTGTGTGTGTGTGTGTGTGTGTGTGTGTGTGGCACTAAGTCAGTGTCTAAGTCTGTACAACTTAAAATAACATAATCCCTAAATTATTATACACCTTACTATAAAGCCTTGTTTGGAAGTTTGCTCGTCATGCCTTAAGGGGATTTGGGGAGAGAGAGGAGTGGCAGGTGGTGGGAGAAAGAGGAAGGGAGGGGGATAGTGTATGAATGGAAATAAGAGGAAAGAGGAGGGAGGTATGAATGGAAATAAGACAAAGGTGGGGGTTGAAGGTATGAATGGAAATAAGAGGAAGGGGGGGGGGAGGTATGAATGGAAATAAGAGGAAGGGGGGAGAGTATGAATGGAAATAAGAGGAAGGGGGGAGAGTATGAATGGAAATAAGTGGAAAAGAGTGGGAGGTATCCATGGAAATAAGAGGAAGGGGGAGAGTATGAATGGAAATAAGTGGAAAGGGGAGAGTATGAATGGAAAAAAGTGGAATGGGGAGGGTATGAATGGAAATAAGAGGAAGGGGGGAGAGTATGAATGGAAATAAGTGGAAAAGAGTGGGAGGTATCCATGGAAATAAGAGGAAGGGGGAGAGTATGAATGGAAATAAGTGGAAAGGGGAGAGTATGAATGGAAATAAGAGGAAGGGGGAGAGTATGAATGGAAATAAGAGGAAGGGGAGAGTATGAATGGAAATAAGAGGAAGGGGGGGAGGTATGAATGGAATAAGAGGAAGGGGGAGAGTATGAATGGAAATAAGTGGAATAGGGAGGGTATGAATGGAAATAAGAGGAAAAGGGAGAGTATGAATGGAAATAAGTGGAATGGGGAGGGTATAAATGGAAATAAGAGGAAGGGGGAGATTATGAATGGAAATAAGAGGAAGGGGGAGAGTATGAATGGAAATAAGAGGAAGGGGGAGAGTATGAATGGAAATAAGTGGAAAGGGAGAGAGTATGAATGGTAATAAGTGGAAGGAGGGAGAGTATGAATGGAAATAAGTGGAAGGGGGAGGTATGGATGGAAATAAGAGGAAGGGAGGTATGAATGGAAATATGTGGAAGTGGGGAGGTATGAAGGGAAATATGTGGAAGGGGGGAGGTATGAATGGAAATAAGAGGAAGGGGGGAGAGTATGGATGGAAATAAGAGGAAGGGGTGAGATAATGAATGGAAAAAAGAGGAAGGGGGAGAGTATGAATGGATATATGAGGAAGGGGGGGAGGGTATGAAGGGAAATATGAGGAATAGTGTGGGAGGTATGAATGGAAATACGAGGATGGGGGAGGTATGAATGAAAATAAAAGGAAGGGGGGAGGTATGCATGGAAATAGTAGGAAGGGAATGGGGAAGGAGTATGAATGGAAATAAGAGGAAGGGGAGAGGGAGGTATAAATGGAAATAATAACTTTATTAGCTCAGCGCACATTTGACATCTTAATCAAACATTTCGAATTTAAAAACAATATAATATCAATAGATTATTAATATAAACACAATAATAACATACCTCTCTTCAGTGTAGGCCTATACTTCCTATCTTATGATGGATGGGGGGCACCTGCCTTTAAACACACTCCCATCCCTATTTTGTCCAACTCTCTAACCCACGAGTGAACCGATTTTCCTAGTCTGATTTTAATTTAAAAATAAGCTTTGTAACTCTCTTCTCCAACCTGTCTTTCCCTCATCCTATGACTTGAACTGCTTCAAACCCAGTGTGTCCAGACATTTTGACTCCAATATACCTTGAATTTGGCTCGCTGTCACTCTTTCAAATTTGGGGGAGACACTTGTTACAAGCAGCTGTGTCTCTTGTTTCCTTCACTCACATAAAACAAGACATTTAAATTGTTATAATATTATACACATACAACACGTATTCATAGTTTGATACTTTGACAATACTACTCCATACATTCATAGCATTGTGAATACATTGACAATACTACTCCATACATTCATAGCATTGTGAATACATTGACAATACTACTCCATACATTCATAGCATTGTGAATACATTGACAATACTACTCCATACATTCATAGCATTGTGAATACATTGACAATACTACTCCATACATTCATAGCATTGTGAATACATTGACAATACTACTCCATACATTCATAGCATTGTGAATACATTGACAATACTACTCCATACATTCATAGCATTGTGAATACATTGACAATACTACTCCATACATTCATAGCATTGTGAATACATTGACAATACTACTCCATACATTCATAGCATTGTGAATACATTGACATACTACTCCATACATTCATAGCATTGTGAATACATTGACAATACTACTCCATACATTCATAGCATTGTGAATACATTGACAATACTACTCCATACATTCATAGCATTGTGAATACATTGACAATACTACTCCATACATTCATAGCATTGTGAATACATTGACAATACTACTCCATACATTCATAGCATTGTGAATACATTGACAATACTACTCCATACATTCATAGCATTGTGAATACATTGACAATACTACTCCATACATTCATAGCATTGTGAATACATTGACAATACTACTCCATACATTCATAGCATTGTGAATACATTGACAATACTACTCCATACATTCATAGCATTGTGAATACATTGACAATACTACTCCATACATTCATAGCATTGTGAATACATTGACAATACTACTCCATACATTCATAGCATTGTGAATACATTGACAATACTACTCCATACATTCATAGCATTGTGAATACATTGACAATACTACTCCATACATTCATAGCATTGTGAATACATTGACAATACTACTCCATACATTCATAGCATTGTGAATACATTGACAATACTACTCCATACATTCATAGCATTGTGAATACATTGACAATACTACTCCATACATTCATAGCATTGTGAATACATTGACAATACTACTCCATACATTCATAGCATTGTGAATACATTGACAATACTACTCCATACATTCATAGCATTGTGAATACATTGACAATACTACTCCATACATTCATAGCATTGTGAATACATTGACAATACTACTCCATACATTCATAGCATTGTGAATACATTGACAATACTACTCCATACATTCATAGCATTGTGAATACATTGACAATACTACTCCATACATTCATAGCATTGTGAATACATTGACAATACTACTCCATACATTCATAGCATTGTGAATACATTGACAATACTACTCCATACATTCATAGCATTGTGAATACATTGACAATACTACTCCATACATTCATAGCATTGTGAATACATTGACAATACTACTCCATACATTCATAGCATTGTGAATACATTGACAATACTACTCCATACATTCATAGCATTGTGAATACATTGACAATACTACTCCATACATTCATAGCATTGTGAATACATTGACAATACTACTCCATACATTCATAGCATTGTGAATACATTGACAATACTACTCCATACATTCATAGCATTGTGAATACATTGACAATACTACTCCATACATTCATAGCATTGTGAATACATTGACAATACTACTCCATACATTCATAGCATTGTGAATACATTGACAATACTACTCCATACATTCATAGCATTGTGAATACATTGACATACTACTCCATACATTCATAGCATTGTGAATACATTGACAATACTACTCCATACATTCATAGCATTGTGAATACATTGACAATACTACTCCATACATTCATAGCATTGTGAATACATTGACAATACTACTCCATACATTCATAGCATTGTGAATACATTGACAATACTACTCCATACATTCATAGCATTGTGAATACATTGACAATACTACTCCATACATTCATAGCATTGTGAATACATTGACAATACTACTCCATACATTCATAGCATTGTGAATACATTGACAATACTACTCCATACATTCATAGCATTGTGAATACATTGACAATACTACTCCATACATTCATAGCATTGTGAATACATTCAAACAATTTCCTTTGCCCTTTCACCAATGTTGCAAACACGTGTACAGTATTATTATTAATTGTATAATTTTCTTTAGAACAGGTTTTGAAGCTCACACAATTATAACATGACAGTAGTTAGGTAGTATACTTGGATTCGCACCTATCCAATAATATTCTAAACATTTGTCTAATAAAACACTGCATGCACACCATGTTAAAACATTGATATCAACAAAATATATATAAGCTCTATACAACAGTTATCGTATTTGTTTAGTATAATAGAGAAATGAAGGGTAGACAGGATGGGTTCAGTGAGGCAGGAGAAGGAAAGGGGTGGAAAAGAGGATACAGGTAGGGAGGAGCATAGAGTACAGAAGGATGGAGCTCAAAGCGTGACGTCACACGGTTATTTTGCCGCGCGTCCTAGGGATTTGGTGGCAGCACTGATGTAAGGCATACAACTAAAACATCTCAGTCATTTTTCCTTATTAGATACTCCTTGATATCTGTGCACCTGGCAAGAAGAATCTAATAAGGAGAGGTGACTCTCTGTTTTTGGTTGTAGGCCCCTGATACTTACCCCATCTAACGTTAAGCACCCCACAATAGAGAACGATTAATTTCGAACAGTAACTATACGGTTGATACCCCTCATTAGAGAATGTACCGTTCTTTAAAAAACTGTTATATTCGAGCTATAACTATATAGTTTCTATTATATATATAGGCTACCGCTTGCAGTACTCGAGATCTCTTAATTGTTCACAATTCATAATAGCTCATATAGGCCTATATCTAAGTAGTAGGCTACTGTAAAAGTCACCCATGATGTTTAAAATGTGATCCCATTTTTTTCATTATCATTATTGTCCTACCTCGGTCCATATACTACTACAACTAAATATATTGTGCTACATTCCATGTATAGGCTACAATCTAGTGTTTGTGAAGCCACTTTACCTTTTTGTTGTATAAAATACTTGATCTAATATAATGCCTTTGTTATATGTGTAGGTTACTCAACGTCTATATCTTGTATTGGTTTTGTTCCCTACATTTAAATTTTGTTCAGTACCTGTATGGATTTCAGCCATATGTTCCCCATAGTGTTAGTACGTTTACTGAAACGTAAATAAACAAATACACACACTGCCGATCATATAGTTCCTCATATTACTTTCACTGCTTAATTGGTGAGGAGCATATAAAGACATACTGGTACGCACTTATCTCTCACGAAGGAATATGCAAGACAACCACAGCAATCATCCCAGTGACTGTCTGTCGAGTAATTTATGTTTCTGCATATCTACCCATACACGTCATACACTAATACATACACATCCCTTCAGCAACATTACCAACAGTGTGGAACACAACTTTTGCCTCATGTTGTACGTGTTTATAAATATATTTTCTATCAATGTTATGTGTTTACTATTCAGGTCGACCACTGCAGCAAAATACAATGCTAGGGGAATTTCTCCACTAACGTTTATTGCTTGTCTGTGTATTCATGAATAATATTCTATATCCAAAGTAAGTAATTCCAACTTCACACTTCATAAAAACTAAGAACATAAAATTGAGGGTATTTCTTACATTAAAGATAACCGACCAAGTCTATCTATCTATCTATTGCCTGACGCCGTGATCCCCGAAGAGGTGGCCACGAACGAACCGCCCCCACGCACCTCTGTCCCCAGTCAGTCGACACCCCTCCTCCCAACCAGCACTGCCTTCATTCATATACTTCCTCACTCCATCCTTCCACCTCTCCCTCTCTGTCCTTCCACCTCGCTCTCGTACACCCTCTTAGTCAATCTCTCGCTTTCCATACGTTCCATAATTATGGCCGAACCATCTCAAGTTATTCCTTTTCACACTTTTCAGCACGTCTACCTCCGCACCACACCTCCTTCTTACTTCCTCATTTGTCTGTCTACCCCTCCATGTAACTCCGCACGCACTTCTCAAGTAACTCATTTCCACCGCTCTCACTCTTGGTCTGTGTCTCTTCCCGAACGTCCATGCTTCGCTTCCGTAAGTTTGTGTCGGGATTACCACACTGTCATGCAAGGACTTCTTCACTTCCATACTGACCACCCTATTTCTTGTTACTGCTTTCAACGTTCCTACTACCCTCTTCCCCTGTTGTACCCTCTCCCGCACTTCCTCATCCATAGTCCCATCTGTACTCAACACACTGCCCAGATACTTAAAAGAGCTGACGATCTCCATAGCCTGACCGTTCAACTTCACCTCACACTCTGTGACTTCACCCCTTTCGAAGACCATAACCTTGCTCATCCCCGCATTTACCTTCAAATTCCGTTTTTCGAACACTGTTCCAAAGTCATTTACCAGACCCTGCAACACCAATTCATTATCGCTCATCAGAACTGTATCATCCGCAAACAGCAGTATAGGCAGCTTCCACTCATTTCCCTCCCTTT
Organism: Paralithodes platypus; assembly: GCA_032716605.1. Classification (NCBI taxonomy): domain Eukaryota; kingdom Metazoa; phylum Arthropoda; class Malacostraca; order Decapoda; family Lithodidae; genus Paralithodes; species Paralithodes platypus. The sequence goes on along the minus strand of CM064567.1, from coordinate 44,921,931 downwards.
TCAGCGATACACCAACATCCACTGCTCTTCCCAGTATTTCTTTCATGACTCCATCTATATATACAGTAAACAACCACAGGGACATCACACACCCCTGTTTCAACCCAACACTCAGGTCAAGGAACTCACTCTGCTCATTCTCCACATGTACTGCCACCTTTGCACCCTCATACATGCTCTTCACTGCTTTCAGCACCTTGCCATCTACTCCGTATATTGTAAGTACTTTCCACATACCTTCTCTATCCACTCTGTCATAGGCCTTCTCCAAGTCCATAAGGGCAACATACACCTTTTTTTTGCTTCTCCAGATAGGGTGTATTGAAATAACTGTTACAGACTATGACGAACACATTGTAAAGTGGAAAATGAACATAATTATATTGTCGTATCACATTTTCCCAAAAAAAGTGTTATTAATGAGATATTTAGAAATCTAGCAAAACAGGGTTACAAATAAAGCACTAAATAATTAATACATGATTATCATGTTTACTATGGACTTAACTAAAGGGAAAGAATAGGTTTACCTATTCACACATTAGAAATTACGGAATCAAAGTATCTTAGAATATGGTGATGATATTAGGTAGTTAGCAGAAAAATACAAATTATTTGAAACAGAATAGCGTAACAAAATATGTAACATTTGCAACTCTGGTCACAGGGTATAATGCTGATGCCCAAGTCTGGGTCGTGTATCCAAACGTAGTTGAAGGTAATTCAATCGTTTGTGAAGCATAATTCTTGATTAATAGATTCATTCCTATCCTATGAATGAAATTCCGAAAATGTTTTACGACTCGGTATAAAGATTCAAAGATTAAATATATTGGGTATGATTGATATCTGTATTATATCAGTTGGTGGTAATTACAATTATTGTCATTAATCTCCTCTTATTACACTGTAGTGACCATGTACTGTACAGTAGTGGTAATTACACTGTAGTGACCATGTACTGTACAGTAGTGGTAATTACACTGTAGTGACCATGTACTGTACAGTAGTGGTAATTACACTGTAGTGACCATGTACTGTACAGTAGTGGTAATTACACTGTAGTGACCATGTACTGTACAGTAGTGGTAATTACACTGTAGTGACCATGTACTGTACAGTAGTAGTAATTACACTGTAGTGACCATGTACTGTACAGTAGTGGTAATTACACTGTAGTGACCATGTACTGTACAGTAGTGGTAATTACACTGTAGTGACCATGTACTGTACAGTAGTGGTAATTACACTGTAGTGACCATGTACTGTACAGTAGTGGTAATTACACTGTAGTGACCATGTACTGTACAGTAGTGGTAATTACACTGTAGTGACCATGTACTGTACAGTAGTGGTAATTACACTGTAGTGACCATGTACTGTACAGTAGTGGTAATTAATTCTGATCGATTTTAAAGTCTCGAACTTATTAAACGAATCTCTGAAATGCGAATGCTCAGTAAGAATTAGTAAGAAGATTCAATTCAATCCGAAACCGCTTCGAATAAGTTTGTATTTGTATTAATGTTCACTACTGTACAATTAATTAAATAGCATTAGGCAATAACTTTGTAATGCCAACATTGTTTGGGTATTTTTATCATTCAGCATTACTTTTGTATTTACTAGCATATGACAGTAATGTCTGCAGACCACTTGAGGATCGTAATTTGTTTCATCCAACATGCCTTCGGTCTTTCCTATGTTTAAATTTAAAAAAATAAAATAAAATCGGAATTAACATAAAATAACTTGAGTTGGGGGGGGGGGGGAGCGGAGCATGAAAGAGAAGACCAATGCCAGTGTTCGGATTATAACCCATGCTTGGACGACACTAAATATTTTACTTTATATTGTTTAAATCATTAATTATTTGTTATTTTGTTATAGAATAAAGTGAACTTGTTTTTTCAATCGGGACTTTGCACTTGAAGTCTGTAAGCGTTTTTTAAATACACCCTACTGTGTACTCGTAGATTTACCCTACTTATGACTAAGCACTACATTTTACCTTTGGGAAAGAAGTGAAATATAAATTTCTTTTGCTTCCTCTTGTACAGTATCTTCCACACACAACACAGCTATTACGTGTTGTTTTAGTGCCATGTTTGTATCTGCCGCCACGCCATCTGGCAGCTCCCAGTGACATTTGTAAGTGTGCAGACGATGCACCACCGATGGCAGAGCCATCTTCAGGGGTGCTTGGTCAAGACTAGGGATCAATTGGGAACTCGTTTAAGAGCTCTCTCCATTCATATTTGTTCATTTCTATATGTTTTTATCAGTTTTTGTAGAGCCCGTCCTTGATCTACATCAAGCCAAACTAATGAGCCGCACGTCATTAAATCAGAAAACTTATGGGGCTAATCATAAGGAAAGAGGAGGACTAGAAAATTGACCCATCTTCCTTCAAGATGTTATTATTTATTTTAGCTGAACCTTTGTGTTCAACTATGTCCAGGTTTTGTTTACAATTTGTTTTTCTACCTAGGGATATAAATACAGCTTCAAGTTTGTTTTTCATCTTTTTTTGTGTGACTGTCGTGAATCCTAGCTGGAATATAATACCGTAGTTTGAATTTCCCGGGTTCACGACAGCTGGTTCCTTTTTGTTTATACGCATTCCTTTATTTATCTTTGTGGATAAATATTACTGTGGTTGCACCAATTATATCTTAGTTTATTTTCCCTTATTATTTAATCACGGGGGATGATATAGAACCCTTAAATATATTTTATATTGTCATAATAAAAGGGAATATCAGACACACTTCACACAGACTTCACCCGGCCAAGACAGACCGCCAGCTGCTGCCACATAACAACAAAACATCCCTGATATTCACCTTATTATTTAATCACAATATATTTTATATTGTCACGATAAAAGGGAATATCAGACACACTTCACACAGACTTCACCCGGCCAAGACAGACCGCCAGCTGCTGCCACATAACAACAAAACTTCCCTGATATTTGCCTCCCGACATGTTCATCACCTAAGCTACACTCTTTGCATCACAGCTAAGTTCCTTTAATACTAGAAGTACTTCATAGATATTACTGGGACTACCACAGATAACCTACACATACATGTTTACAAGTAAGTCAAACGCCGACCCAGTATCATTTTTATAGCCTAGGCCAATTCATCTTTCCAGGTTTAATTATTTCTTTTATATCCGTTTCTCCTCTATCCCCAGGAATAATAAACAGGATATAATTGGTCCCGTGACCAGGATGACATGAGAGCTAACTGGCAGGGTATTTATGGCGATATGATAGATAGTACAGGTATCATGTTTCCCCGTCAGGTCACTAATTCTAAGAGGGTTACGCTGCACCTATTTAGTGATGCTAGCTCAGTAGCATATGGTGTAGCGGCCTATGCGGTTGGTGATGAGGTGAGTAGGTTAGTAATGGCCAAAGCTAAGGTGGCGCCTATTAAGTCCCTCACCATACCTAAGATGGAGTTGACTGCTGTCCTTCTCGTAGCTCGTCTCGCATGTTATATATGTGAGGCCTACGCGGACGAGCTGATTATAGAGAATGTATACCTCTGGTCGGACAGCCAGATAACACTATGCTGGTTGTCTAATAACAAGATTTTGCCTATATATGTTCAAAATAGAGATGATGAGATAAAGTCATTACTCCCCGGCGCTCATTTTCGTTATGTGTCCACAGAGGACAACCCCAGTGATCTAGTCACCAGAGGGATTTCATATGTGTCCTTAGTTGCTTCTTCGCTTTGGTGGGGAGGGCCCACATGGCTACCTCACCAAATACCATGGCCTGATCATGGCCCAATAGGGGGCTCAATAGGAGGGGACACCACAGTTGGTTGTAACATGAGTCAAGAATGAACCCTGTTATTGCCGGTACCGGTTGCCCCTGCTGCCATATTGAATTGGGACCGGTATGGCTCATATATGAAGTCATGGCATGTAATGGCACGGGTCCTTAGGTTTATTAGGACTCATAGAGAGAAGACACAAGGGAACTATCAGGCAAAACCGGCATACTTGACGGTGCCGGAATTAAGAGCAGCAGAGTCAGCCATGATTAACCCTTAACTGGTGGCGCCCGGCTATTGTCGAGTGAAATAAATGTGGCCTATGTGGCGGGGCCCGGCTATAGTCGAGTGCAATTTTGAGCACGTAATGTGCTCTGAGAGAGAGCGGAGCGGTGGGAGGAGCGTAGGTTACCTCATGACCGCTCGCCACGGTGGCCGTGGAGCTACTGAGATGTACTCCTTTGTACTCCACCCTCTCTCACTCGTTTGACACGTAATAATGTAAGGAAATTACCGTATTTTACCGATTTTGCCCTTCGGTTGCACGATCGTTGCAAGACAACCAGTGATCGTAGAAGGATGGTTCTGGTGTCATTGGAAAGCTCATTTAACGCCCTTTCAGGGATACATACTTGTATTACGCTCTGGCTCTTGTTTATGCATGAAAACGAGCACGGAAGCAAGCTCATTTACGGTAAAACCCCCCGCTGGGCGGCACAGTCAAATATACTCCACCACCCGCTCTTTGAGTGTTAAGGTAGCTCAGAGAGAAGCTTACTCTGAGGAACACCACTATTTGTCAAAAGGACAGGGCACACCAAGCAATACAGTGAAGCAGTTAGGCCTCTATATGGAGGGAGGCATGATACGCTGTCGAGGTAGGCTACACTTGTCAGCTTTACATGATAGCGCCAAGTACCCTATCCTTATCCCTAATAAACATTGTATAGCCACTTTCCTTAGTAATTACTGCCATAAAGTGTGTAACCATAGTGGTGTTAGTTAAATTGAAAATTACATAAGGCAAAGATGATGGATCCCCAAGATTAGACAGGTAGTAAAGAAAGCCTTAAGGGGATGTATCATCTGCAAGAGATTGCAAGATACTTCATACCGTGCTGTACAGGCCCCTCCATTGCCGGAGTTTAGGGTTCAGGAAGTGAGTCCTTTCCAGGTAACGGGTTGACTACACAGGTGCCTTGCCAGTAAAGGAGAAGGGGGGTACTGTAAGTAAATTATATGTAGTCTTATTCACCTGTGCAGTTACTAGAACGGTCCATGTAGAGACGGTGTCTAACCTCTCCTGCAAATCATTTTTGCATGCGTTCCGTAGGTTTAGTAGCAGGAGGGGTTACCCTGAGATTATGATGAGTGATAATGCCCCCACATTTGTTAGCGGAGCCAGTACATTATGGGAGTTGATAGATGATGCAAGGTTAAAAGGTACTTTAGCGGATGTCAAGTGCGAGTGGCGGTTTATACCGGCCAGGGTGCCATGGTTCGGTGCCATATGGGAATGGGTCATTGTCATCCTAAAGGCTGGCTTGAAGAAGGTACTGGGTCGAGCATTGGTTACCACAGAGGAACTGAATACGGTATTACTGGAGCTCGAGGCCACAGTCAATGATCGCCCGCTTGGCTACACCTACAGTGATCTTGAAGACCCTCTTCCCATCACTCCTTCACAACTGGTTCATGGGAGGCGGATCAGAAGCTTTCCAAGGCGAGAAGTCATGGATGAAGATCTCAAGGACACGACGTGGCGTAACAACGATTCCGTCAACCAACGCTTCCAATATGTAACAAAAGTCTCACATGACCTGTGGAAAAGGTGGAGCACTGATTATTTAATATCACTCTGAGAGCAACATCGTCGCTTAATGGTAAAAAGAGGGATAGCATCGCCACAAGTTGGGGACGTAAGAATGATGACGGACCCCGACTTTTTTGGCGTATAGGTACGATAATGAAACTTCTTCGTGGTCCTGACCACGAATGTAGGGTAGTTCAGGTAAAAACAGGAGCCGGTTTGACCACCAGACCGGTGGTTAAGCTATACCCACTAGAGATAGATTTAGAGGTAGTGGATGGCGACAGCAAGCCGAACTCTGATAATATCCTTCCTGCTACTGGAGCGGACCGAGGTGATACCCCTCAGAGGCCGTCACGTCGGGCTGCTTTGGGTTCCTCCCAGTTGTGGCGATCCATGATCGGGACGGGACAATTGTAAATATTTTGTATATAACTGGTGGCGGAGTATGTCGTGAATCCTAGCTGGAATATATACCGTAGTTTGAATTTCCCGGGTTCACGACAGCTGGTTCCTTTTTGTTTATACGCATTACTTTATTTATCTTTGTGGATAAATATTACAGTGGTTGCACCACTTAGGTGCACCACTTAGGTCCGCAGCCATGGATAAAAAAACGCCATCCGAGAAGAAGCAGCAGTGACATAAATTATCCAACGCCAAGAAAAAAACAGAGGCAACCGAGGACCACCAGCGATAAGGACCGAAGACAGCGAGGACCGAGGACAGCCATGAACATAAATGTAATCCGACAAGAACCAAAAATATTATTAAAGAGCGTTCCGTGAGTTCTAAAATAACAAATTTAAAGGTTTTCTATGCAAACGCTCGCAGCATACGCAATACATTTTCAGATTTAGAGGAGCTAGTGTTTACAGAAAATTTTGATCTATCTATCTATCTATTGCCTGACGCCGTGATCCCCGAAGGGGTGGCCACGAACGAACCGCCCCCATGCACCTCTGTCCCCAGTCAGTCGACGCCCCTCCCCCCAACCAGCACCGCCTTCGTTCATGTAGTTCCTCACTCCATCCTTCCACCTCATATTCGGTCTACCTCTCCCCCTCTGTCCCTCCACCTCGCTCTCGTACACCCTCTTAGTCATTCTCTCGCTTTCCATACGTTCCATATGGCCGAACCATCTCAAGTTGTTCCTTTTCACACTTTCCAGCACATCTACCTCCACACCACACCTCCTTCTTACTTCCTCATTAGTCTGTCTATCCCTCCATGTAACTCCGCACGCACTCCTTAAGGAATTCATTTCCACTGCTCTCACTCTTGGTCTGAGTCTCTCAACCAACGTCCATGCTTCGCTTCCGTAAGTCAGTGTCGGGATTACCACACTGTCATGCAAGGACTTCTTCACTTCCATACTGACCACCCTATTTCTTGTTAGCCTACTGCTTTTAGCGTTCCTACAACCCTCTTCCCCTGTTGTACCCTCTCCCGCACTTCTTCATCCATAGTCCCATCTTTACTCAACACACTGCCCAGATACTTAAAAGAGTTGACGATCTCCATAGCCTGACCGTTCAGCTTCACCTCACACTCTGTGACTTCACCCCTTTCGAAGACCATAACCTTGCTCTTCCCCGTATTTACCTTCAAATTCCGTTTTTCGCACACTGTTCCAAACTCAATTACCAGACCCTGCAACTCCCATTCATTATCACTCATCAGAACTGTATCATCCGCAAACAGCAGTATAGGTAGCTTCCACTCAATTCCCTCCCTTTTCAGCGATACACCAACATCCACTGCTCTTGATAGTATTTCTTTCATAACTCCATCCATATATACAGTAAACAACCACGGGGACATCACACACCCCTGTTTCAAACCAACATTCAGGTCAAAGAACTCGCTCTGCTCACTCTCCACACGTACTGCCGCCTTTGCACCCTCATACATGCTCTTCACTGCTTTCAGCAACTTGCCCTCTACTCCGTATATTCTAAGTACTTTCCACAAACCTTCTCTATCCACTCTGTCATAGGCCTTCTCTAAGTCCATAAAGGCAACATACACCTTTTGTTTCTTCTCCAGATACTTCTCCACAACACAATTCAGGGTAAAAATCTGATCTACACATCCTCTTCCCTTCCTAAAACCTCCCTGCTCGTCGCCTTTAGGCTCGTCGCCTAAAATTTTGATGTGATTGGCATAACAGAATCTTGGCTCAATACAGAAGATAGAAACTTTTTAGCAGAGTATTCACTTCCCGGTTATGTAATGTTTGAGAAAAGCCGAATAAATCGAAATGGAGGTGGCGTTCTACTTTATATCAAAGAAAGTCTTAACCCTACCCTCTTGTCAAAACCTCAAATTGTGAACGTCGATGCATCTTTTGTGCTAATAAAGAATAATAAAGGTACAAAAATAATACTTGCATTAATATACAGACCTCCAGCTCAATCAGTGCAAACTGACCGAGAAATTTACGAACAAATTGCAGATGTAAGTAACTCGCAAGATACCGTAATTTTTGTCGACTTTAATTTACCTGTGACCAAGTGGGGCGATACTCTTACTTCACACTCCAAACATGACTTGTATACGAACTTGCAAGAGAGTTCGCTTTATCAATTTGTTCGAACGCCGACCCGTGGTAATAACGTTCTTGACATTGTACTTGCAACAAAAGAAGAATTAATAGAGAATTTGAATGTTGGTGATGAATTCAGTAACAGCGACCATCGTACGATAACTTTCACTTTAAAGTTTACTAGTAACGAACCAAATAGTAGCATCGAAAAAGTCCCTAATTTCAAGAAAGCAAACTTCCATAAACTTAGAGCTATGTTTAAAGAAACTGACTGGAGCTTTTTAATTCACAATAACGACATAAATACATCTTGGAAGTTATTCGAAGCCACTTACCTAAAAGCAGTGCAAGACTGCATACCATCGAAAATACGGCATCCAGGCTATAATAATAAACCCAAATGGTGGAATAAAGATATTTCAAACTGCCTGCTTGCTAAAAAATTTGCTAATGATAGATTAAAATCCTCACAAAATGACGAAGAACGGCTGAGATTTGTAGAGCTACGACGCAAAGCCAAAAAGTTAATTAAGCAAAGTAAAAAGACCTTAGAGTTACATAGTGCGAATCAAAGTAAAACAAACCCGAAATAATTCTATAGTTATATCAGAAAGAAAAAAGTAGTTACTTCAACTGTTGGACCGTTAGTCGATGAAAATGGAGAATACACCAAAGACGAAGTACAAATGAGTAATGCCCTCAATACCTTCTTTGCATCAGTTTTTACAACAGAAGACCTCAGTGATATCCCTACACCTTGGCCAATTCAGATTGATAATTCAGATGTTCTAAGCAATATCACCGTTACAGAGAGAGAAGTATTGAAGTGTTTAGATAAACTCAAGGTAAATAAAACGCCTGGACCTGATACAATCTCGCCTAGAGTTCTAAAGGAAGCTAAGGATGAGCTCTCCAAACCACTGACATTACTGTTCAATAAATCCTTGCAGTCTGGAACTATGCCCGATCAGTGGAAGCTAGCCAACGTAACACCGATATTAAAAAAAGTCAGCAAATCCCTACCCAGTAACTATCGTCCAATTAGCTTAACCTCAGTTGTATGTACAATGCTAGAAACGGTCATAAGAGACAGACTTGTAAATCACTTAGAGGAAAATAACATACTTAACCCTTATTTAGCGGGCTAGGCGGTTTATTTATATGTACCGCCCAGCGGGGTGTTTTTAGCCAAAATAGGGCTGTTTACGTGATCATTTTCATGCCTAAATAAGACCCAGAGCATAAAACAAGTATCTATCCCTGAAAGGGCATAAACAGAGCTTTCGAATGACACCATAACGATCCTTTTATGATGGCTAGTTTTCTTGCAACAACCGCGCAACGCGAGTGCAAAAAGCATGTAATTAGGCACTTTCCCCATACAATTCCGTATATAGCGAGTGAGAGAGGGAGGGAGGAGGTGGGATTCGTGTCAGTAGGTTCGCCGCGGTGGTCTGGAGCAGTCATACGCTCGCTACTCTCCTGCCACCACTTGTCTCTCTCTCTCAGCAACATTACGTGCTGAAATTGCCACACGACCTATGTCGAGCGCCGCCACATAGTCCAGATTTATTTAACTCGACTTATGTTGCGCCCCGACACTTAGGGTTATAAAGATACTCAACACGACTTTCGTAAAAAACGTTCCTGTTTAACAAACCTCTTAGACTTCTTCGACGATATCCTCAACCTCTACGATGAGAGTAAAGCTGTAGATATTATATACCTTGATTTTCAAAAGGCCTTTCACAAACTTCCCCACAAACATTTACTGCTAAAACTAAAAGCGCAGGAATACAAGACGGTGTGTTGAAATGGATAGAAAATTGGCTCAGCGACAGAAAGCAAAGAGTAGTCATAAACGGTAAGGCATCTAAATGGACCAATGTATGTAGCGGGGTACCCCAGGGATCGGTACTAGGACCAATTCTCTTTCTAATTTACATCAACGACATAGATGAGGGTCTCACCTGTACAATCTCAAAATTTGCTGACGATACAAACATTGCAAATAGCGTACTCTCAAAAGAACAAGTTGACGATATGCAACACAATCTAGATAAATTGTCATGTTGGGCCGAAATTTGGCAAATGAGTTTCAATGCGGATAAATGTAAAGTACTACATATCGGATACCTAAATGAGAAAGCAAACTATTCGATGAATGGCACTCAGCTTAAGAATGTAAACAGAGAAACCGATCTGGGAGTAACAATATCGAGTAACCTAAAACCGAGTCAACAATGTTCAGAAGTTGTTAAGAAGGCAAACAAAATAATTGGCTTTATAGGCAGGTCATTTGAGCATAAATCGAAAGAAGTTATCCTAACCCTTTACAATTCCTTAGTCCGCCCTCTTCTGGAATACTGCGTTCAATTCTGGTGCCCTTATTACCAAAAAGATATAAACAAGCTAGAACGAGTTCAACGTAGAGTTACCAAAATGATACCTAGCCTAAAGAACAAACCATACGAAGAGCGTCTTAGAGAATTTAATCTATTTCCTTTAACCCAGCGCAGATTAAGAGGTGACTTAATTCAAGTGTTCAAAATCATCAAAGGCATCGACAATATGAACTGTAGTAAGTACTTCACTATCGACCAATCTAAATACACGCGGGGAAACGGTTGCAAAATTATTGGTAAATCTTTTAACTCACACGAATCTAAGAATTTCTTCTTCAATCGAGTTGTCAACTTGTGGAATGGGCTTCCCCGAAACGTTATAGACTGCATCACCGTTGATTAATTTAAACTCCGCTTAGACAAATATCTCGCATCAAACCCGCGACTGACTGCGTTTGTAAATGAATAACTTTATTTTATCCCCCCTCAGTTACTAACCCCTCTGTCCCCTACTAACTTCCTAATCCTGCCACGGACATTAGTTCCAGGGCAGTAATTCCCTTTCCAATGTTCCCTTACCCACTCTAAACCACTGTTTGGAAACTTGATCCTCAGTGTTTTGGAGGACAAGCAACCTAGAAGGGTCACTAGGACTGTTGTTGCTTGATTTCCTTTGTACTCCTTTGTACTTATATCTTAGTTTATTTTCCCTTATTATTTAATCACAATATATTTTATATTGTCACCATAAAAGGAAATATCAGACGCACTTCACACAGACTTCACCCGGCCAAGACAGACCGCCAGCTGCTGCCACATAACAACAAAACTTCCCTGATATTTGCCTCCCGACATGTCCATCACCTAAGCTACTCTCTTTGCATCACAGCTAAGTTCCTTTAATACTAGAAGTACTTCATAGATAGTACTGGGACTACCACAGATAACCTACACATACATGTTTACAAGTAAGTCAAACGCCGACCTGGTATCATTTTTATAGCCTAGGCCAATTCATCTTTCCAGGTTTAATTATTTTATTTATATCGGTTTCTCCTCTACCCCCTAGGAATAATAAACAGGATAGTGACGTTATCTATTTGTTTGATTATAACCTACTGTTTTCTCCTATATAAAACAGCAGATCGCAAATGATTATATTGATATCCATTATTCGATAAATACATATTCAATCGTAGTCATGTACTTAACCTTTAACTGTCTTGATAGTGTAATGGTTTGAGTTTTTAAAATTTGTATGTGGTAGCTCAGGTTTGAATCCTGGGAGGATCACATGCTTTCATTAACTTAATTGGGAGGTGTTTGGTGTTGGGAGTGAATTAAATAAATTAGATGAATCGTATATTACAACCAAATAAATTATAACTTTACTTACAGGCCCTGGTTTATATCCCCTTATCCTTGGTCTTCATAATCCCCGACCATTGAACATTAAATTACCAAAGTTACCCCCCTAGCCTCCTCATCATAACTTGTAAACAATGTATCTTGCCTCCGCCAGGGGAGGTTGGTGCATCTTTACGTTAATAATACACATAATAAAGCCACTCCAACAGCTTCCTATCTCCCCAACAACCCTTCTCCCCTCTCTACACTCATCAGAAAATAGGAAAAGCAGAAAGTAGCTACGAAGTGCCGTTGTAAAGGCTCATGCCTCAATACCTTCATCTGACCTGGTTCTCTAGAATAGGGTTGCAGTTAATTAGATGGTGAATAACTAAACATGTACTTTCATTTCTTGCATGCCAACCCTTTGAGGATATATGACGCCATTTTTTCAATTGTAATTACCATTAAACGATTATATACATCTCATGAAAGATATTTGAGCATCAAAAGGGTAAAGACTATATTAAATAAGCCTCTGACTTCTACATACCCTTCCTAATCTGAATGAAAGCGTCTAAAATATCCAGAAAATACTGTCAAAACCGTCATAATCCTCCAGGGGTTAATATCCTCGTGTCCATATATTGAATCCTATTGTCCTTCAAATTTTTCTCTTCACTTAGGACCATAACTGTATTAACTTGTTATTTCATTTTGTGTCAATGAAATCATAGCTTAAATATCTGTGGTGTAATTTGATTGATGTTGGGTGATAGTTAACGTTTTATATACTGTACCTTTTCCCTGTGAGTGATGTCTAATGGGAATGACAGGAGTCATTCTCTATTTACAAGCTTCGTTCACCTCGCCTCTGTGAACCAAGGTGTGTAAGCTTCAGTGAACCAGGTTTTTATGCTTCGTTCAACTCGTCTCACTGAACCAAAATTTAGCACAGAGGGAGTCAGTCGGCGGGCCGCTGTCAAGGACTCAAGGTGTGGATAATGTGTGTGCAGGTTGGAGGGAGCTCCCAGCGAAGGGATTGGAGTTTTCGAAAAAGGGCCCCAGTCCTGACAATAGTATTGACTAACGGTGTCCTGGCTTAATAATTATCCAATAGGGTTGATAGCCTCTGAAGTCCTATTTTAATTCACGAACTAGGGAGCTCCCGTCATATTGTGTGTGTTTCTGTTTAGAGTGAAGTGATTTAGCCAAGATTGGTAGTTCGTTTGTGCAGGGTTGGAGGTGCAGTTGTAGGTGTGTTGGTTGTGGGGTAGGGGAGGTTGTGGCAGTGTTTGGTGTGCTGGCCGAGGGTAGCCTAACTGACTATTGGAGTGCCACGTCCGTCAGGGATTTATCGCTGCGAGGTAAGAAGCTTTTAGGTTTCTGTAATTGGATCAGACGAGATTACAGACACACTACATCGGTCACTTTGCTCAAACAAGCCATTAAATTAGACACACTTGCAACAAGAACACAAATACACAGACAACAAATGCTATACAAAATCGCAAACAATATAGTAGACATAGACAAAGACACATGTTTACACCCTACAAACACAAGAGGCAGCCACAACCGAAAATACCACACATACCAGGCAAGCACCGACATATTTGGGTACTAATTTTTTCCCCACAGCATCCAAGAGTAGAATCACCGGAAACATGTTATTTTAATACCACGAATTTTCAGAGTGTTTTTTATAAGCAAAATTGGTCATTTGCATCAATATATAGTGTTTGTAATTAATTAGAAATTTCGGGAAAACCTATTTTCCCCATTAGGCCTATCGATCAATGTTGAGACACACCCCCCAATAGTGATTTGAAAAGACATTAGCCTAACCTAACAACCTTACCTAACCTAACCTAGTATTATGGGTGGGGGCTGCCACCCCCGCTGGTTGAGTGCTCCCTTAATTAAAAAAAAAAAAAAAATTGGCTGTTGATTATACGAATGTGAAAGAAAAGTCGGTTCAATGTTATTTTAATACCACGAATTTTGTTGATATATTTGAAGATAAATATTGAATCTATATGCTATAAATATCATAAGAAAATTTGTTTTAACCCTCGGCAAAACCTAATAAAAAAGTATGGTACTAACATTTATTTTTTGTAACAAGGTTGTCAATACGGTACTTCCAGTTATCGATAGCTCTAAAGATCATTTGAAAATGTGTTAAACCCTCGGAAAAACTTAAGGTTTAATTCTAGTTTCGCTTTCACAGCATACTCATAAATTTCTATGGCTACTTTAGAGTTGTCATATACCATACTTAATTCCTATATATGTCCAAAGTGGCGGAAATGCATTATAAGGAATTATACCTACTGTAAAAAAAAATATATATATTTTCTCCCCACATGCGACACCATAGCTATTACATAATACTAGGTTAGGTTAGGTAAGGTTGTTAGGTTAGGCTAATGTCGTTAATGTAGTTTATTATAATTATATTACGTCTTTTACCCAGCAATTTCCCTGATCTTCATAGTTGGTCGGGAAGCTATGCCTTTACAACGGCGCCTCCCTTTTATCGCTGTGTACGTGAAACTAGAATTTTACCAAACTTAATATAAAAGTATGGTATCAAATTTTAATTTTCGTAACAAGGTTGTCAATACGGTACTTTCCCGTTATCAATGTATAATCAAAGCTGAAGATTGCAGAGTAAACACCGTAGACTTCATCGACTTTCTTTCACCTTCGTATAATCGACAGCCAATGTTTTTTTTTTTTTACTAAGGGATTAGTACTCAACCAGCGGGGGTGTGGGGGCAGCAGCCCCCACCCATAATACTAGGTTAGGTTAGGTAAGGTTTTTAGGTTAGGCTAATGTCTTTCCAAATCAGTATCGGGGGCGTGTCTCAACATCAATCAATAGGCCTAATGGGGAAAATAGGTTTTCCCGAGATTTCTAATTAATTGCAAACACTATATATTGATGCAAATGAACAATTTCTTTTATAAAAAACACTCGGAAAATTCGTGGTATTAAAATAACATTTTTCATAAGTCGATGAAGTCTATGGTGTTTACTCTGCAATTTTCAGCTTGATTGTACATGATAACGGGAAAGTACCGTATTGACAACCTTGTTACGAAAATTAAATTTTAGTACCATACTTTTATATTAGGTCTTTCCGAGGGTTTAACACATTTTCATATGATCTTTACAGTTATCGATGACTGAAAGTACCGTATTGACAACCTTGTTACGAAAAAGACATTTTAGTACCATACTTTTTTATTAGGTTTTGCCGAGGGTTAAAACAAATGTTCTTATGATCTTTAGAGCAGATTCAATATTTATCTTCAAATATATCAACAAAATTCGTGGTATTAAAATAACATTGAACCGAATCACCTTCCATATCATATAGTTAACAGTCCCACTCTTGATAATTTTAAAGCTAGGATCACCAAAAAGAATTTTCCTTATCCTCATCCTTCCCATTATCCCCTTAACTCCCCGCACAACCCCCGCATATCATGCTGCACGTGTGCAACCCTCTGCAGGTCCCCAAGCTAAAGCTAAAAGCTAAAGCTATTACAATATCCATCACATTCTGACCATAGTAATGTTATTGCCCTGCTCCGGAAGTTTATGAAGAGCATTTGGTATAATCCTGGTAGCATTCAAGGAGACTACTGCAGACTTTTCTTCTTCTTTTTCTTACCTCTGACCGGGTATAGGCTATCCTAGTGTTTACTACCCTATACCCCTTTGAAAGGACATTAGCCTAACCTAACAACCTTACCTAACCTAACCTAGTATTATAGGTGGGGGCTGCCGCCCCTACACCCCCGCTTTGACTTAGATTTTTGGTGTATTTGTCTGTGAAGTGGGTATTTTTCAATTTGTTGATAACGAAAATCCTCCATGCGGACTATATGGAGAAAAATATGGGGTATTGGTCTATAATTGCACCTATACGAGCTAAACAAATTATTATTGTAGTTAACAGGAAGGTACGACTAGGTAAGTGAAGGGGTATAGGTGGCAATACGCGGAAATAGATTATAAGGGCATTTCGCCCCCCTCTGACCCCCTTACGAAAATCTACGGTTGGGCATACCTTGTTTCAGTTTCTTGTTGTTGACTCTACGAGTGGGTGTTGAAAAGTGAGCTCCTAGCTGATGCCATCTGGCGGTCAGTTTAAAATTAATTGTCTGTAATCGGCCAATCGCAGTGAAACATGTATGCCTTTATTGTGTTTGCCAATGAGCGATTTACTTGTCATGCATACGTCATTAGGTTCAACCAATCATCTTCTTTTATTTATTTTTTCGCACACCATCCAACCCCTCCAACTAGCAGGTAGCCCTCAGTCTAAGCATGGCAGCAACTCAGTTTACCGGGTGTTCTGATGATTTTTTTGATGTCCTAGATGAAATTCACCGTGACAGTAACGCGAGCTTACGTATATTACGCTCCCACGGTGTACTACCTACACGTGTGTTATGTGCAAACTGTGACCGGGAATGCAAGTACCGCTCAGATCAATTTATATGGAGGTGCACTCGTACATTTTATGCAAATAAAACAAAACGTCGCAAAGGTTGTGAGTTCTCTGTGAGTGATAGGAATGGCACATTCCTTCATAACTGCCACTTGGAAGCCTGGAAAGTTTTGGGATTTATAAATATCTGGGTTAGACCCATATTTTCACATAAACTTGCAAGTAAAAACCTTCACATTTCAAAGCAGACAAGTGTTGATTGGCGATCGTTTTGCTCTGAAGTGACTGAAGCTTGGTTTGAAAAGCAGGAGAGTGTCGGGGGCCAGGTATTGCCGTAGAAATAGACGAAACTTTACTGACTCATAGAAAATACGAGAGAGGGAGGATACTGAGCCAAATTTGGCTTTTTGGTGGTATCGAGCGACAGTCCAAGCGTCGATTCATCGTCCCACTTCAAGACCCTGGACAAAAACGAGACGCTGATACTCTCATCCCACTCATCAAAAAATATATTAAGCCAAAAAGTGTTATTTCCAGTGATAAGTGGGCTGCATACCGTTCTCTGGGATCTGAAGATTACACACATCACTCTGTCAACCACACAGAACATTTTGTAGATCCTACTGATAAAAACATACACACTCAAAATATAGAAAGACTGTGGAGGGATGTCAAGGAGTGGGTGAAGAGGCCAGGAATCAGATCTAACTATTTGCGGCAATACCTTGGAAGGTACCTATTCATCACCACCTATCCTGATACGGCACTCCACACATTCCTACTACAAGCTGCCATACTGTATCCCCCTCTGTCTGAGCACCCCAGACTGAGACCTGTCACACGAACACCAATTCCCCTGGATGAAGACGAGGACGATATTGATGATCCTCAACCACAATCATCAGCTTCATAAGGTTAGTACCATAATTCATTTTATAGCCTACTAGGTTGTTAGATTAGTCTAATGGTATTTTTATTTACCGGATCAGTCTGAAGATTTTTTTTTCTTAGGTTAGGTTAACTTGGCTCGGATTTCATGGATTTAGCAGGGGGGTGGGGGCGGCAGCCCCCTCCCATAATACTAGGTTAGGTTAGGTTAGGTTAGGTTAGGCTAGGCTAGGCTAGGCTAGGCTAATGTTAACCCCATAATACTATGTTAGGTTAGGTTAGGTTATTTGGTTAGGTTAATGAAAAAACTTTGCTCGGATTACATGGATTTAGCGGGGGTGTGGGGGCGGCAGCCCCCACCCATAATACTAGGTTGGGTTAGGTTAGGTTAGGTTAGGTTAGGCTAATGTTAACCCCATAATACTAGGTTAGGTTAGGTTAGGTTATTTGGTTAGGTTAATGAAAAAACTTGGCTCAGATTTCATGGATTTAGCGGGGGTGTGGGGGCGGCAGCCCCCACCCATTATACTAGGTTAGGTTAGGTTAGGTTAGGTTAGGTTAGGTTAGGCTAATTTTAACCACAACCCGAGCCAACTTTCGAAATGAGGTTACTGTGATTTTGGACTTTGACAAATTGAAAAACCCGAGCCAAGTTTGGTCAAAACTTGGCTCGGGTTTTTCCATTTTCAGGTTTTGTTACTTTTAAATATTGTATTTTCAGAGTTCTTCCAATATTACCCCTTTATTTACGCCTTTTACCCCGCAATTTCCCTGATCTTCATAGCCCTCCCCACTATTTTTCCTAAGTTGAAAAAGTAGATAACCCGAGCCGACTTCTATTTCATTTCGTCTTTAACCCCACATTTTCCCTGTACTTCATAGCCCTCCCCACTATCGGGGGCCGTATCACATCTAGATTGATAGACTTTGGGGAATGGGGTGTATCTCTATAATGAAGCATTTCCTCAAGAAATAAAGATTCAAAACACACAAATCACATTCAAACATAGCAGAAAAGTAAAGTTTTATAATTAAAACACTTATTGGTGCAATTATAGAAATTTACCCGACAGAGATAGGCAGGTGGAGTTAGTGTTGATTAAAAAGCTGGTGGACAGACCTCGGGAGACAGGTGAAAATGGCGTGTGTACGAATCGGTGCCGTCTATAGGAAGGTATTGACAACCATGTTACGAAAAAAATCCATTTTAGTACCATATATTTTTGGTAAATCTACAGTTATACTACCCCTCCCTAACTACCCCCCACCACCTCCCCCCTTCAAAACACGCCTTTTAGCGTGTTTTTGGATGGTTCAGCAGACGCGGAAACTGGAAAAAAACTTATTTTGATAAAAATGTATCATCAACCAGATACAAGTTTTTCAGGTAATTTGTTGTTGTTTTTATCTTTTACTTGATATACAGTGTTGTTTAATACCGAGGACCGTCGCATGTTAATATTTTTAACATTAGCCTAACCTAACCTAACTTAACCTAACCTAACCGAAAACTAACCTGTCTCGCGACCGGTCTAAACCCAGCTCACGTTCCCCGTTTATGGGTGCGCGGCGGTCTAAACCCAGCTCACGTTCCCTGTTTATGGGTTCGCGAAGGTTTGTAATACTTCAATGTATATATTTCAAGTTAACCCTCTCCGACATATGACGCGATTTTGAGTCTATTGGGGATACATTAAAGCCTTTGTTAACATCAGGGATATTTAGAAACCTTTAGTTTAGTTACTTCAACCTCTGCAGTTGTCTTTGAGTTAGCTGTGGGCAGAAAACTAATTTTGAAGAGGTAATTATAAGAGTGAGAGAACTCTATTTCTTATTGCTAATCTGGCAACCTCTGCGTCATATGTGCGTGAAAGGGTTAAATATACATTTCCGCGCATCATCAAATCCTGCTAAGTCTACTACTAATAATATTAACCCATTAGTACCAACAGATTAGCGACAAAATAGGGGTAGTATAACTGTAGATTTATCATATTTTTATTAGGTTTTGCCGAGGATTAAAATACATTTTCATATGATGATTAGAGCATATAACATCCATATTTGTTTTCAAATATTGCAAAATAATTTGTGACCAACTTATTTAGTTCTACTCTAATTTTCCCATGATTTTTCTTGTTAGTTTTAGGTAGTTTTCATCATTATACAGTAGTTGAAATTATTTACAATCCCCAGACATTTTTATTTCTCCCATTATCCAACGATTTTAAAACACTCAGATGTAAGTCACTTTCAGAGTAAATATACAATTTGTTTTGCCTTTGGATACAGGATGGGTTCAGAGGGGGCTTTACCCTATATGACTTATTGAAATCAGCATCTATTTTAACAGGAAGGGGCTTAACCCTTAATTGGCGGCGCGCAACTTATGTCGTGTAAAATAAATATGGACTATGTGGCGGTTCACAACTTATGTCGAGCGCCATTTTCAGCACGTAATGTTGCTGAGAGAGAGAGCTGAGCAGTGGGACGAGCGTAGCAACGCTATGACCGGTCCCCACGACCACCGTGGACATACTGAACTGTATTCTACTTTCCCCCCTCCTTTCTCACTCGCTACACAGGGAATTATGTAAGGAAATTACCATATTTCATGGTTTTTGCACTCGTGTTGCACGATCGTTGCAAGAGAACCAGTGGTCGTACAAGGATGTTTCGGGTGTCATTGGAAAGCTCTGATTCTTATTTAGGCATGAAAATGATCACGTAAACAACCCTATTTAGGGTAAAAAAAAAACGCTGGGCTACGATCAAATAGACCACCTAGCCCGCTAAATAAGGGTTAATAAGAGTTTCACTGCCATCAATAGGGAGAATTATAGGGGTATTTTAGTTTTTACAGTATGTTATTACTTTATATAGTGCACATAAAATGTATCTCCGGAGATTGAAACATTTTAATATGATCTTTGCAACATCCTTATTCTATACTAGCCTTCAAATATTGATAAATAATTAGTGGTAGTTTAGGTAATAAGCACCAACATGGAGTTATACTCCATTGTCTTTTAAAATTGTGCTATTATTCACCCACTACCTTTAATCGTCAACAAAAAACAACTATGCTCTTCATAGACCTCCGGAGGGTGAGATCCTGTGTAGCGGGGAGAACTGGGAAAATATAACCGAAACTACCACTAATTTTCCCATGGTTCTTCTTATGGGTTTTAGGTAGTTTTCATCATTATACAGTAATTAAAATTAGTTACAATCCCCAGAAAACTTTTTTCTCCCATTATCCAACGATCTTAAAACACTCAGATGTAAGTAATTCTCAGAGTATATATATATACAATTTGTTTTGCCTTTGGATACAGAATGGGTTGAGGGGCCCCCCCTCACCCCCCCATGAATTATTGAAATCAGCATCTATTTTAACAGTAAAGGGTTTAATAAGAATTTTACTGCCGTCAATAGGGGGAATTATAGGGAGAGTGTTTTGTTTTTACAGTGCTTTATATAGTGCACATAAAATGGATCTCCAGAGGTTGAAACAAATTTTAATATGATCTTTGCAACATCCTTATTATATAATAGCCTTCAAATATTGAGAAATAATTAGTGGTAGTTTCGGTTATAAGTACCGAGAACTGTTTTCCATATGCCTATTTACTAAGAAACATTGGTCAATATTTAAGAGTCACACCACAGCTGGGATCTCATTTCTAATGGTAGATTTGGGTTCCTATCATTCTATGCTTCATTGCTATATACTTTTTATCCACCGGAAAATATTTTTGTTTCTTGTTTTGTTTTGTTTTTTTATTAGGCCCTAGGCCTACCCTATTATTATTTTTGTTATTAGCATTAACCTAACCAAAAAACCTAACCTAACCTAATCTAAATGTATTTGGGGGCTATTAGGTTAGGTTAGGTTAGGTTAGGTTAGGTTAGGTTAGGTTAGGTTAGGTTAGGTTAGGTTAGGTTAGGTTAGGTTTTTTGGTTAGGTTAATGCTAAAAAAAAAAAAAAAGCCATGAAAAAAGTATATAGCAATGAAGCATAGAATGATAGGAACCCAAAACTACCATTAGAAATGAGATCCCAGCTGTGGTGTGACTCGTAAATATTTACCGAAACATTGAACAATATCTTTAACCTAGCCTAATCTAGTATATTAGTGGACTATTTATGAATGTGAAATTTTACAAATATTATAATATTACCAAATTATTGAGATAT
This sequence comes from Paralithodes platypus, assembly GCA_032716605.1. NCBI lineage: Eukaryota > Metazoa > Arthropoda > Malacostraca > Decapoda > Lithodidae > Paralithodes > Paralithodes platypus. The sequence goes on along the minus strand of CM064567.1, from coordinate 44,900,526 downwards.
AAGTACAGGTATCCCCGCTATACCGGATTATGATAATATTCAAGGACACTAGTGCGACGTTATGAGAAACAATTTATTAGGGAAAATAGGCACCAATAGATTCGCCATATTTTTGGTAAATTTCTATAATTGCACCTATACGAGCTAAAACAAATATTATTGTATTTAACAGGAAGGTACAACGAGGTAAGTGATGTGGTATAGGTGGTAATATGCGGAAATGGATTATAAGGGCATTCCGCCCCCCTCTGACAAAAGTCTATCAATCTAGATGTGACCCGGATTTACAATGTTTCAGAGAGACATTAGCCTAACCAAACAACCTTACCTAACCTAACCTAGTATTATGGGTGGGGGCTGACGCCCCCACACCCCCGCTGGTTGGGTAAAACGGTAGAAATCCAGTTGGGGTGGAGTGAAAAAACTTAGATTTTCGTAAGGGGGTAAGAGGGGGGCAGCATGCCTTTATAATCCATTTCCGCATATTGCCACCTATACCACATCACTTACCTCGCCGTACCTTCCTGTTAAATACAATAATAATTTGTTTAGCTCGTATAGGTGCAATTATAGAATAATACCCTCTGTCGAAACTACAGCTGTTCATTTCCACACCTTTGCGCATCACGTCACGAGACACTACTGGATTCCTATTGTTTTTTTTGTGAAGACGTCATTATAACGCATAGGCTACGTCACGCATACCCTCGGGAGCCAATCACTCGGGTGTAATATGTTGATTACGTCATTGCAATCGGCCAATCACAGATACCCACCTTGATTTACCTGATAATCGCCAGTCGAGTCTGGCGGTAGACTGTAAAGGTCCAGGATGTTCGCCTCTGCACTGTGTTATTGTAGAAACTACAAGAAATAATACTGCTGCCCTGAAAGTATTTACAGAACATGGGTGCTTGCCTACTGATGTGACGTGCAAGAGGTAAGATTTTTTCGCATAGGTTTAAACTTCCGGTAATTATTGGGTAATAAATACCACCTACTGAGTACTATGAATCCGCTGTACCTGGCATGCAAGGGCTAGTTTAGTAACCCACGTACTGAGTACTATGAATCCGCTGTACCTGGCATGCAAAGGCTAGTTTAGTATCCCACGTACTGAGTACTATGAATGCACTGTACCTGGCATGCAAAGGCTAGTTTAGTATCCCACGTACTGAGTACTATGAATGCACTGTACCTGGCATGCAAAGGCTAGTTTAGTATCCCACGTACTGAGTACTATGAATCCGCTGTACCTGGCATGCAAGGGCTAGTTTAGTATGCCACGTACCGGGTCTAGTTTTTTTTTTTTTTTTTTTTTTTTTTCTATATTCCAACTTACTTCCTCTCGGGCATAGGCTGAGAGTGAAGCCCGTGAGGTCTTGTTCCAGTCTAGGGAGTGAGACATGTGAAGCACGTAGAGTACAACGAGCACCTGCCATCTTGCCTTCACATAAGGCACGGTGCTCACTCATGGCCCGAAATGACCCCATCTCTGAAGCCACCTCGTTCCCGTGCTTCACTGTCTCACCCCCTACACTCGGATTCTCACACTTACACACACACAACGCCACCTGTTGAGCAGGTAACTCACCAGGCATTGCACCCCTATAGCATATTTTGAATATGGGAATATTCATACAGTGCTATTTAATCAGGGAACAAGGTTAGGTTAGGTTGGGTTGTTTGGTTAGGTTAATATACTAGGTCTCAGAAACAAGATTCGTAGTTGCGGTAGTATTTACAGATACGACCGAATACTAAATAAGCGGCGGGAAATCATGAACCGATTTCCGACATTTCGTTAGTCTTTTTCGATTCTCAAAATGTGATCCAAGTTTTGCCAAAAATTGGCTCGGGTTTTCCAAAATTATACTTTTGGGATTTGCAATTTAGGGAAACATGAGCCAAAATTCTAAATAGGTTACTGTAATTTGTTTACTCCTAAAACTCGCAAAATCCGAGCCAAGTTTTGCCAAAACTTGGCTCGGGTTTTCCAAAATTCGAGTTTTATGGCTTTGCAATTTCGAGAAACCTGAGCCAAATTTCTAAATGAGGTTACTGTAATTTTTTTGTCTACAAACTCTAAAACTCAGAGCCAGCTTTGGCCAAAACTTGGCTCGGGTTTTCGATATATTGGGTTTTAGGCCTTTGAAATACCTTAAAACCCGAGCCAAGTTTTGCTAAAATACGTTTTTTATCGCCGTTTTACGCATTTAACCCCTCATTTTCCCTGTACTTCATAGCCCTCCCCACTATCGGGCGGCGTGTCTTAAGATCGTTGTATAATGGGGAAAAACTGTTTCGCCGAGGGTTGTAATTATTTCCAAACACTATATATTGATGAAAACTAACAGGGAAAAATAAAAAAATCCATGGTAAAATTAGTGACCATCTTATTTAAATTTTCCAAAATTAGTGGTAGTTTCGGTAATATTTTCCCTCCATTTTTATGTCAAGAATTTTTTGGACATATTTAAAGACAGATATGGAATCTATATGCTCTAAACATCATATTAAAATTAGTTTCAACCCTTGTCAATACCTATTAAAAAAACGGTAACAACATGTCTACCAATATAATGTCTTCCTACCGTAAAACGGTTATCAATACTCTCTTATAGATGGCTCGGCTTTCAGCGATGCCATTTTTTCGTCAACTGGAGAGCTCTATCCCTCACCATAACAACTAGCTCGTATGTGTCTTCGCACGATTTCATCATCAATTCGCGCGAATGCGCATACGCTTGCAAATGAATTCGCGCGAATGCGCTTACGCTCGCAAATTAATTGGCGCGAATGCGCTTACGCTCGCAAATTAATTGGCGCGAATGCGCCGATGCTCGAATGTTAATTCGCTCGAAGTGTCCAGATACCGTACCAGGTACTGGTGACATATACTAGGTGTTAGCTGAGGGCTACTTTTGCATCCCACGTACTGGGTACTATACTAGGGACATATACTAGGTGTTAGGTGAGGGCTACTTTTGTATCCCACTTACTGGGTACTAGTGGCATACTGTATACTAGGTGTTAGGTGAGGGCTAGCTTTGTATCCCATGTGCTGGGTCTAGGTTAGGTTAGGTTCTTTTGTTAGTTATTGTTGTGAACCTCTCGCTGCCACTCGTTGCCGGAGTAAGGGATGTCGCATAATACTATGCACTGTTACCCAACCAGCGGGGGTGTGGGGGTGGCAGCCCCCACCCATAATACTAGGATAGGTTAGGTAAGGTTTTTAGGTTAGGCTAATGTTTTCTAAAAGTTTACTTAATTTTTATAACATAGGCTATTACTCACTCCACCCAACTGGATTTCTACCGTTCGCAGTTTTACCCAACCAGCGGGGGTGTGGGGGCGGCAACCCCCTCCTATAATACTAGGATAGGTTTGGGAAGGTTGTTAGGTTAGGCTAATGTCTCTTCAAAGTTGATTTTTTTTTTATAACATAGGCTATTACCCACTCCACCCAGTGAAATCCGAGCCAACTTTCATCAAAAGTTGGATCGGGTTTTAAAACAATCGGGTTTTATGAGTCTCGAAAATGCACAAACCCGAGCCAACATTTATTTACAAATGCGCAATATATTCGCTTTATACGCTGTTTACCCCTCAATTTCCCTATTCTTCATAGCCCTTCCCACTATCTGGGGCCGTGTTTTTAGATTCTTGGATATTGAGTAAATACTAATTTCCATGAAATAATATTATTATAGAAAGTTTATAGACAATAAAAATAACCAATCCAAAAAAATACAAAAAATTACCTTGAAAATAGCTGTGGTGCATCTCGTAAATATTGACAGTTAGGTTAATGACATGGGATCATGTGGTAGGTATGGAATAAAGTAAGTACTATGAACATATATTACCTGGTAGGTAAGAGTTCGTCTTGTATCCCACGTAGTAGGTATTACGGACACGTTGTAGGTGCTAGGTGAGGGTTAGTCATGTATCCATTGTAGTAGGCCTAGGTTACTGGGTATTTATGATTTCCAGAACTGCTACGTTTTCGATAAATCGGGTTTGATGGGTTTGCAATTTGAGAAAACCTGACCCATTTTTCGAAATTACGCTACTCCATTTTTCCACTCTTCAAACTCGTAACATCCCAGCCAACTGTTGGCAAAGCTTGGGTCTGGTTTTTGAAAAATCGGATTTTAGGAGTTTCTAAATCAAGACAACCCGACCAAAATATCGAAATAGCGTCACTGTCGTTTTGTACTCTAAAAAAACCCGCAAAATCTGAGCCAACGTTAGCCAAAACTTGGCTCAGATTTTGGAAAAATCGGGTTTTATGGGTTTGTAAATCAAGAAAACACGAGCCAATTATCCAAATAACATTACTGTCTATTTTTTTTTAACCTAGAAACTCGCAAAATCCAAGCCAACTTTTGCCAAAACATGGCTTGGGTTTTCGAATTCTTGGGTTTTATGCCTTTCCAAAACCTTAAAACACGAGCCAAGTTTTGCTAAAATACGCTATTATCGCCGTTTTACGCATTTAGCCCGTCATTTTCCTTGACTTTCATAGCCCTCCCCACTATCGGGCGGCGTGTCTTAACATCGTTGGATGCTGGGGAAAACGTTTTTTCCGAGGTTTGTATTTAAATACAAACACTATATATTAATGAAAAACTAACAGATTAGAAAAATAAAATCCATGGGAAAATTTGTGACAAAAAAAAATAAGAGTTTTTCCAGCAATGGCCCCGGGTACACTCGGGTAACCCTAGGTAAACCTGGGTCAGTGTCAGTTTTTCCGAGTCCAAACACACTGCTTGCTTCTTCCAAGTAGTAAATAAATGTTGTAAATTACTAGAAAAAAGACACAGGTAAATCTACTGTTTTACAACCCCTATATTTTAATTGTTTTCCTTTCGAAACTGAGTCTTTTTTAGTCTTACCATATTCAGGAAGCCCTACTGATGTTCGACTTGTGGGAGTCTGGGGAAAGCAGCCCCAAAGTAAGTTAGGTTGTCATGTTAGATCAATGCTTCCATTGAAAATGAGAGTCAGCGAGACAGACACTCGCGGACCGCAGCGGACCTTCCTATGATGACAATATTTACATTAACCTAACCTAACAACCTAACCTAACCTTGGGGCTGACGCCCCCAGACCCCCGCTGCTCTACATAATGATGTAGAAGACATAAAATAACTAAAATATTATTGCGGGAGAGCGAAAAACACCTTCGAGAACGTGCGTCATAAGAAAATGGGTCAACAGATAACGGGAGTTTTGGGGGCACAGTCGTCAAACCGCGGTGCACGAGTCTCACTTTAATGAAGGTTTTTAATACTTAAATGTATCGATTTCAAGTCAAATATACATTTCCGAGCATCATTGACCCATACTAAGTCTACTACGAATAATATTAACCTATTAGGAGCAACAGAATAGCGACAAGTCAAGGGTTTTGAAGCTGTAGAATTATCAAGACACAATCTCTAGAATATTGCTCAAAATGGTAAAAAGTCTGTAGATAATCGCAAGAATTCATGTCATTAGATATCAATCATTGATGCTAGATCGAAGTAAACACCTTTAGATTTAACGGTAAAGTAGTTAAATTGGCAACAGTGGCATCTCTCATCTCCACACTCCACTCTGCCATGCCTCAAACTGAGTAATATTAATCTGCTATCTACCTTAAGCTTGGTAAGTATGGACAAATATTGTTATAATTGTCTTTCATTATATTGTAAAGGTGTTCAGCTTTACAAACGTTCTATTATGTGTAGTTATATTTTTACCGTGTGACAACCAAGAGTTTTAGTATTTATTTGTATATTATTTTGTGTTGTCATTATTTCTTTAATATACAGTAGAGTTTTACAGCAAAGACTGAAGGAAATTAGTATTTACTCATTATTTATCAATCTATTGGCTAAACATGCCCCCCCCCCTACCCCCCACACTAGTGGGGAGGGCTATGAAGATCAGGGGAAATGGAGAGTTAAAGAGGATAAACAGAGAAAAACAAGCTTTATTTGGCAATGCCTGTATGCCGTGGGATATAGAATTAGTTGAGGGGGTGGGGGGGAGGCAAAGACTCCATTATAATACATTTCAGACAGTACAGACATATAAACTGATGTATTATGTGATGTGACAATTACGTAGGCCACACACAAATTTATTAGTCTCGCGGATGTCACACCGTAAAATCTTACCTATAAATCTACCGACTCTGTTAATATGAAAGTTGGAACCTCTTATGTTAGGAACAGGACAGTTGTGCCTCAATTGACCGAACGTTTTCTCAGATGATTCGTTGTGTTAGTTATTATTAGTTGGCCGAAATCTCCAGGCGCGCGTAAGGGACTGGAGTTATCAAAAGAGGCTCCATTCCTGTTGTTATCCTTGACTTACAGTGTGCTGGCTTAATTTTTACAGAAGGTTTGATAGCCTCTGAAGTCCTATTTCAACTAATTTCAACTAACTTCCAGTGTTTTCAAAATGAAATCACAGTAATATTGAAACTGACGAGTACACAAGGGACTGGAGTTCGCAAAAATGAGCTCCAGTCCTGACGCTATTCTTGACTTACAGTGTGCTGGCTTAATAATCCAGAAGGGTTGATAGCCTCTGAAGCTCTATTTTAACTAACTAGCAAGTATACAGTGAAAGTCCAACGTTTCGTGGGATAAGAAGCGTTTAGAGAAGCTAACTACATATACTGCAGACTAGTATTGGTACAAGTGTTTACAGACAACAAACATCTACTGAACTTCAGAGATACTGTTTGCTGCAAATACCATCGAAAACAAAATTATAAGGTTAACTCACCTGGCAGTTAACCCGGGAGCTGCGGGGAGACTCATAAGAGTTCCCCCGGCGCACTGCGGGGAGACTCTTAAGAGCAGAGATTTTGAACACGTACCAAAACCGCGCGTTTATAGCCAGGCGGCTGAAAATTGGTGTGGGTATAGTACTACATGTCAACTCTCGATACAACCCCGCCAAACGCTCGCCCCGCACTCGTGCAAGCACCACCGCGCCAGTAACCACGCACTAGTCATGGAGCCCACACGTCCCTCACGCTCGCTCCCTGATGACACAACCAGCCCTCCTTCTGGTGGTGTTAGCCGCCGTGGCAGGCAGAGGGTGGCTGCCAAAGACCCTAGCTACCAGTACGACACGCCCTACAGCTCAGAGGACGAAGCACCAGCACCCAAAGCACGAAAAACACATGCAAGCAGGGCAATGGCACAGAGGTCATTGGTCTTTCGGGACACTGCCACCACGACCCAGGCCACTGCAACAACCACTACCACCACCACTGCCACCACTGCCACCCCTGCCACCCCTGCCACCGGTACCAGCGACGCAGGAGGCCGCCCTAGGGCTGCATTACCTGCGGGGGCAGGAAAAATGAAAGGCACGGGCGTAGGGAAGAGAACCCGTACGCCAGCCACAGTGCCCCTACCACCACCACCACCACCACCAGCCGCCCCTGGCCCGGCTGCCCCTGCTGCCCCTGCTGCCCCTGCCGCCCCTGCCGCCCCTGCTGCCCCTGCCGCCCCTGCCGCCCCTGCCCAAGGAACAGGGAAGGGGAAGGGGAAAGGGAGAGGGAAAGCGACTGGGAAAGCGACTGCTGGCCCTGGTGTCCCTGCCGGCCCTGCTGCCCCTGCCGCCCATGCCGCCCCTGCCCAAGGAACTGAGAGAAGGGCGACAGGCACCACCATCATCTTGCCATCAAGGCCACGCACCACTGCTGCCCCTGCCGCCCATACCGCCCCTGCCCAAGGAACAGAGAGAAGGGCGACAGGCACCACCATCATCTTGCCATCAAGGCCACGCACCACTGCTGCTCCTGCCGCCGCCGCTGCCGCCGCCCCTGCCTCCGCCCCTGCCTCCGCCCCTGCCACCGCCTCTGCCACCGCCTATGCTGTCCCTGTCCATAAGACTCCCGCACGTGCCAAAGTGACCCGGAAAACTCTGACACCATCTAAGTATGCCGCCCTGCTGTTTGATGGTGATTCGCAGGACATTGGCAGCCCGGGTTTCGACGACGAAGCCCTAGCACGGGACCAAGGGTGGGGGGATTTGGGAGTGGACAGTGGGAGTGAGTCCGACGTCGGTGACGAAAATGAGGAAGGGCATCGTCTGTCAAGTGAAGAGGAGGGTAATGATGATGAAGTGCTGTATCGCGACCATGGAAGCGATATTTCAGACGATGAAGCAGACGCAGACGACATTCCGATCCCTGAGCTGCCTTCGTTCGATTGGTCTGACGGGGTCAATTTTGTACCTGACGTGCCCCAGTTCAATCCTGGGACGTCAGGAACAACTGACGACTGGCCCTGTGATGATCAAGCGAACGAAAGCGACTTCTTCCTCGCTTTTTTCGACATGGAGGTAATGACGTACATCGTTGCCCAAACAAACGCCTACTACAGGTGGGTGTTTGGCAGATTGGACGTCCTTTCTCCAAAAGCGAGAATACGAGGCTGGGTGGATACGACTGTGGAAGAATTTATGACGTTCTTTGCCTTGTTGTTTCTCATGCCTCTGATCAAGAAGCATGTGTTGCAACACTATTGGAAGCACGACCCTCTCATCGCCACCCCAACTTTCAATAAGTTCATGACTCGTGACAGATTTTTGTTGCTGCTAAGATTTATGCACTTTGCAGACAACGAAAATCCTTAACAGGATTGACAGGATATGGAAAGTTCGGGATGTGTTCACCATGTTGTTGGAGAGGTATAGGAAATACTTTTACCCCTTCCTCAATTTGGTGATTGATGAGTCGCTCGTGCTCTTCAAAGGACGTCTTGTTTTCAAGCAGTATATCCCCTTGAAGAGGCATAGGTTCGGAATCAAGCTCTTCGTGTTGTGCGACTGTGAAACTGGAATAGTGCTTGACATGATCGTGTATACAGGAACTGACATTGACGTACCGAAAGCTGCTGCCAATGACCCCATGGGCATGTCAGGTGCCATCGTCAGGAAAATGTTGGCACCTTACCTGGGCAAAGGCCACATCATCTACACTGACAACTGGTATACTTCTCCTGCTCTCTGCCAGTTTCTTTATGACAACCAAACGGGGTCATGTGGGACTGTCAGAAAGACAAGAAAGTTTATGCCAAAGTTCACAGGTGATGTCATTCCTCTCACAGATGCCTCCTCCAGTGACACACCTTCAGAAGACGACCTGGCCCAGGAACACCGCGAGAGGCATGTGCGAAGAAGGCGACGAAAGGGGCAGAAATACAAGCAGCTCGAGAAGTGTGGGAAACTGATAGCCCTGAAGTGGAAGGATAAGCGAGACGTCCACCTGCTTTCCACCGTCCACACAGGTGCCCAGGTGGATTCTGGCAAAATCCACTACCGAACCAGGAAGACAATCTACAAGCCCGACATGGTAGTGGACTACACAAAAACATGCGCCTGGTGGACAAGTCTGACTGTCAGCTGTCAGGCGTTGAGTGTCTGAGGAAGACTGTGAAGTGGTATCACAAGCTCTTCCTCCACCTAGTTGACATAACGATGCTGAACGCCTACTACTTGTGGTTGGTGAAAAAGGATATGGCCCCAAACCAGAAGCTGAAATTCCGGGAGTTCGTGTACAACGTCTCCTACCAACTCCTGGAGAAGTATGGCACCACCACTCACAGACGTACGGCATGGCGTGGGGATCACGTTCCTGACCGCATCCAGCTGGGTGTCGAAAGACACTACCCCATCAACACTGAGATGCTTGGCACTCGCCACAGGCAGGCGCAGTGCACCGTCTGCAGCTCCAGTGTCAGGAAACCCCATGTCACGAAAAGAGTCACCTCAATGTGCGCCGAGTGCAAAGTTCCACTCTGCCTGGGTGACTGCTTCAGGGACTACCACACCTTCAAGAACTACTGAGTGTCGGCCCCTGCCCTGCCCTGCCCTGGACTAGCCCCGTGCCCTGCCCTGGACTCGCCCCCTGCCCTGCCCTGCCCTGGACTCGCCCCCTGCCCTGCCCTGCCCTGGACTCGCGCCCTACCTTACCTGACCTGACCTAATTGATCACGCTACCTCATAATGTAACATATATATTATATAATGTATAAGTTCCAAAGATGTCCCTGTGATATAGCTTTTACATTATATAATTGTATGTTTCATTATTTAGTTTATAAGTTTCAAAGATTTACATGACTGTAATATGCCTTATTTTTTTAGTATATCAATATATATGTTTGTTATTAGCCAAAGTAATGTGTATATAATTATTTTCTTACCTCAAATGAATTGTACAAAAATAAATATGTTTCAATAAATCCTGTCAAACCTACTAAGATAATAAAAAAAAACAATAAAAAAAAAAAAAAAAAAACAAGGTCATGTCATTGTATTCTTACAATATGATATATTCTATGAATATTTCATATTGTTTGAATACAATGGCATGATCTTGTAAACAATTTTTTTTATCAAAAATGTTCTAGACAATATAAAACCTTCCCCATAACCCCCTCCTGGATTCGATCCCACTACCCTACGACACTTTGAGTTTTCCAGTCCGCGACCTTACCAACCATGCCACAGGAGCTCATACCAAATATCACTCAAAACTTCGTGTCTACAATCGAAATGACAATATACAAAAAAAATGAATTATCCCACCAATTTACGTTTGTAAATTGATGGGATTATCAATTATATCATGCCAAGGTTTATAAAAGTTTGTGTCTGTCAAGAATTAGTAATTATATAACTTTATTCTGTCAAAAATTGCCCAAACACTCAGCAAAATTGCCCCTCTCAGTGTGACTCCACTCATTTTCACACGGTCAAGCGGTCACGAGGTGACCCTTGCCGCTCCTTGATGCTCCAGCTACAGCAGCTCTGTCTGGGAACAAAATTGGTATAAATACAATAATGGATAAAATACTCTTCACAAATACATTTGTATTGTATAATATTGTAAATAAAAATGAATAATAACTGTGTGGGTGTCGAAAATTGCTCAACCAGCTTTCTTATGTCTCGCCTACGCGCGTATATTGGATTATACATACTCATGACTGTCATACAAATAATTGAAGTAGGTCTCGAATATACATTTAGATTGCATATTACTTCGAAATAAATAAGTAAACGTTTCTCTGGTGGCAATCTACCCTTTCGCAAGTGTAAGGAGACACCAGTCTATATTTAGCCCTCTATCACAAAAGGCAATCTGCCTGTGTTGACTCAGCACCGTCGCTGGTGGTCTATAATATAGTACTTTATTTACAGTCAATGGCCTACATGTTTCTGTGGTACTTCACATGTGTCTAAAATGCAATGTCTGCTTGCATAAAAATGCAATTCTGAAGTCCATTTATACGTACGACATATGCATGTCTCAGTTTCTCTCTCTCTCTCCATTCCTGACTCATGTTATTGTAGACCTGTTGATGGCAACGAACACCAGCCATCTGGTAGACATAAGGTTCAAAATACCAAACATCAATACGCCTGGGGCGCCTCTACAATTATCACAAAGCTGGTTATCTATCTAGAGATCTGCCTGACTTCCATCTCTCCACGACTCACTCACTCACTCACTGCACCCCTGCATGCCTCCCTCCCACCCACCCACCCCCAACCCACCATTTCAGGCTTCCGTCTGCTAGAAACATTCACAATTTGCATAAATATCGCATCAATTGGGCTATATGCGGTATATTCCTTGTTATATGGGACGCCTACATATGTACACGTCTTTATTATAGCATGAGAGTGCTCTAAATACAAGATTTACGTGATATTTATGGCGTAACACACCCTCTCCCCCTTTCATTCCCACCACAACTCACTCACACCTTGGTTCACGCATAGAAACTCATTGATAATGTGCGTAAATATCGCATGAATTGGTCTATATGCGGTATATATTTTGATATATGGCACGTATACATACGTACAAGTCTGTATTATAGCATGACAGTGCTCTAAATACAAGATTTACGTGATATTTATGGCGTAACACACCCTCTCCCACTTTCATTCCCAGCACAACTCACTCACACCTTGGTTCACGCATAGAAACTCATTGATAATGTGCGTAAATATCGCATGAATTGGTCTATATGCGGTATATATTTTGATATATGGCACGTATACATACATACAAGTCTGTATTATAGCATGACAGTGCTCTACGTACAAGATATACGTGATATGTATGGCGTAAACCCCACACTCAGCTCATAAATTGCCGCCAAACCTCCAACACTTCTTCATTCACACCTAAGAATTCTCTTATAATTCCCTTATATATTGCAATTTTTGGTCACTATGAGGCATATTCATTGTTATATGGGTGCCCTACACACATATACATACTCTACATAGCCTAAAAGGGCTCAAAAAAGGACATATACGTGATAATACGCGGTAACCCACCCCCTCCTCCCTCTCCTTCTATCCCCTGCGCGCGTAAATATTCGGCAGGGAAATCTCGCCGCTCGATGACAATCTAGCCGCGCGGTGCCATTCGCTCCACATTTTTCAACTACGGACCGTTCCCCAACCCCCCCCCAGACATTTTTGGGGGGGTCAAATATATATGGGCCGATGCACGCAAACATTCCCTACACGATGATGTACTTTTTATCGAAATTGGCAATAGGTCCCAAAATCATCATAGGTGCGCACAGTCTTACCCTGTAGAAAACCCCCTGTGCGCCGCGGAGAGGTTAAAAGGATTAAGTGAGATAGTTCGATGCCTGTTAAATGCTGGATGCATAGTGTTACGAACGGGGCTACGAATAAAACAAGGGCACTTAACCCTTATTTAGCGGCGAGCAACATAAGTCGAGTTAAATAAAGCTGGACTATGTGGCGGCGCTCGACATAACTCGAGTGGCAATTTCAGCACGTAATGTGGCTGAGAGAGAGAGACAAGTGGTGGCAGGAGACTAGCGAGCGTATGAGTGCTCCAGACCACCGCGGCGAACCTACTGACACAAATCTCAGCTCCCTCCTCCCTCTCTCACTCGCTACATACTCAATGATGTACTGAAAGTACCGAATTACCTGCTTTTTGCACTCGCGTTGCACGGTTATTGCAAGAAAACTATCCATCATACAAGGATCGTTATGGTGTCATTCGAAAGCTCTGTTTATGCCCTTTCAGGGATAGGTACTTGTTTTACGTTCTGGGTCTTATTTACGCATGAAAATGATCACGTAAACAGCCCTATTTTGGCTAAAAACACCCCGCTGTGCGGTACACATAAATAAACCGCATAGGCCGCTCGTAAGGTGTTAATGGTTGAACTAGTAATAGGGCACTATGCAACAATGGTACGCTAGATCCAAACCCTTGAACTTATATGCCGGCTAACAAAAACACCTATACCCTCCAGAGTTAATCTGCGATAACGTGGTATGCTTAACTGGGCATAAATGTACTCTACTCCAGGTTAACCCACACTGGTATAGCCTGATAACAAACAAGATGCAAGTTACGTTAAAATGCACAAAAGGGAAGCTATGGAAAGATCAATTAAATCAATGCAAGATTTAATACAATAAAAAGATGCTTCAATATAGTTACTCTAAACAACAATAAACTCTTCACTCCTATCTGAAAGAAAGTGAAGTATAGTCCTACAGCATGGACCTGGAAACTTCTGAAGAAAGTCTGATGCTCATAAGATGCTCATATCTTAAATTATAGAAAGACAGGAGGCAGGACACCCAACGTGTATACAGAGTACACAAAAAGATAGGACATATAATGTTAACTGACACGAGAATATTATAAATGCGCAACGGCAGTAATGTTCGACACTAAAAGAAATGCTTCCTCATCAACGAAACAGTCTACTATGGTTGTGCAACTCAACAACAACCTAGACTCATAAATGCCGTGAATAATAATGCATACATATCATAAAGAGCTCATGTCCTAACTAGTGTCTGCTAGGCGAATAAAGTCTAGCTGGGATATCAAGGTTTGGAAACGGAGGCTGAGCAAGACTGGTTCATAGCTTAGCATTGTCCTTGAGGCGGTATAATTCAAGTTACGTTAATGACAGGGATGCTCTCTTGGTAGATCCAGATCTCAAGTATCTGGTTCTACCCTGGCGATCCCTCAAAAGTCAAGCAAAGAGGCAGCACTGTGTTCTAAGGTAGTAGGCAAATGCCCTCTTACAACACGATGCTGCACTCGCAAAAGGCACAACCAAAAGGACAACCTAGGCTACCACAGAAACCGTCGAAGCCGTGTAGGTATAAGCAAACCGTACACACATCGCTGACAACGACAACAAGCCTTATCCCAGTCTAGCATTAAATAACCCAGCAGAGCACTAAATCAATAATGGAGACACACACCGAGTTCTTAACCTCTATTAACTAAGAACCCTCAAACCTATTCTAAGTACATGTAAATATCTCAGAGAGCGACGCACATAATACGATGGGCCGATATGAAATCGTGTGCAGAACCCAAAGGGAGTGTTGTGACGTTAAAAGATAAGGGGAATGAAAGAGAAGAAGTTGAGAAAGAGAGACAGTATCAGAATGGTGAAGATATGGGAGACAGTGGTAAAAAGGATGTTAGTCATGTGCGTCCCTAGCCTGCTCTAAAGAGAGTAGCTCCTCGGGACCCCCCGGATCCCACAAAGGCATGGTGGTCGGCCAATCACAGGACGATACGTCACCAGGCAGCAGGCCTCCAGAAGGCGCCAGGAACCACCAGCTAATCAAAACCGAGAGAAAGGCCACGCAGGCGAGAAACAGGGAGGAGGGAAGCAACACTCACTACCCCCTCGCTGCCCGCTCGCTCTCTCTCTCTCCTTCACTACAATGCATCTTATGTTCTACTCATGATATAAAATGCTTCCCTTCGTCACAGACGAAAATAAAGACCACCACAGGACTGTCTGTAACAATGCAAGTACTATGAAAGAAAGAACAACCTTCTCTGATAACTGTAGCCCATTTCACTGCCCTGGCGAGAGCTAGTGGCTAACGGGAGGCGATTCTGCCAACGCTGGGACGCTCAACATTAGGCGAGCACCATATCTGACAAGACAGAATGCCGACAAGACCCACCACAACCAGCCACTCCGCCAGAAATGAAATGCAAAGCTCAATCTTAAACAATTTTTTTTTTAGCATAAATAACATCTTATAACCCCTCCCAAACATAATAGTATAATTTTAGCCTGCTATGCTCCCAGAGCGAGCTTCACAGAGCCCAGCCTCCTAAGTGAAAGACACGTTCAACTTAGGACTTTAGCTATAACATTGGCAACTTACAATTAACTATCAAAAGAAAGAGTTTTTATGTGATTTTTTGTATTTAATTTTAATGTTGTTTTTTACGACTTCAAAGACACTCCAATGTTGCGAGCCAAAGACACGACTGCTTTAGGTAGCTTGCTAGGACAGGATCGTGCAAAATGCCCTTTCTCATGACAATGAAAACACTCTAACTCCCCCTTGGGCTTCCCTTGAGGTGGGGAAGGGCCCTGACCCTTCTTAAACGGGACGGTATTAGGTTTATGGTCAGACTTAATATCATTGCTCTTGTATTTATGGTTATATGGTGTATCACTGACTCGGTGGGGTGGAGTGTTGTGCCCCTTGTTACCTGCATCGTTCCGTTGTGCTGACCCGCACCCGCGAATCAGCGATAGCCTAAGGTCAGCCATCTCAGCTGCCTCCTGTAGAGTTTTAGCATTTTTCTCTTTGAGGTTCAACGTCAGGTCGCTGCCCGTACACTTAAAGAACTGCTCGAGAAGCATCAACTGTTTTATCTCATCAAACGTCGTTGCCTTCTCAGATCTCAGCCAATTCCCAAAAGCGTCGGACAGTTCCCGGGCATGTTCAAGAAAGGTGCACTCACGACCCTTCGTAACACCCCGGAACTTCAACCTATAAGTCTCTGGTTGTAACTCATATGCCCGCAGGACAGCCTCCTTCAATACCTCATAATCGATGCACGACTCCAAGGGCAACGCATCATATGCCTTGAGTCCTTTGCCAACCAATCTAGAGGAAACAAGGGCTGCCCACTTAACCTCGGGCCATTGGTGCTCTCGGCACTTCTTCTCAAAACGCATACAAAATTCGGTGACACCCGACTCGTCAAATACTGGGACTAACTTAAGAAGGTGCGATAGAGACTGATCAAGACCTCGATTCCCAGAACCGAGACGCTGCCCTGTCGACTCCACCCTAGACTTCTCAAGATCTATGTCTGCACAGTACATGGTCTTTCTCTCCTCAGCCTGAATCCTAAGCTCAGCCTCCCGCTGCCGTTGCTGAATCTTAGCCATCTCAATCTGGAAGAGCATATCTGCAGTTAAACCTTGAGGGGGAGGAGATGCAACAATTGGAGACCCACCCAAGTGCAAACCACGCTGCCAGTGACGATCGGCCTGCGGGAACGTACCCGGCTCCGGAGCCCGAGGGGGCGTCATGGTAGGAGTCGAGTGGAATGGGGGCTGGGCCGAAGGTGCCCCAGCTCCCGCTCCACCCGAAGCCCCACGCACCCCGCCGAGCACCCAGGCCACCTGGTCACCCCTCGACATGCTGCTAGTGCCCACATGCCCCATGACCGTGGCCAAACACTGGAGACCAAACCGATCAATCCCCGACACCCGGTCAACAGTAATAGGTATCTCCAGAAAGTTCCTTGCATCCTCCTCACTAGTTATTACTCTAATACCTTCTAACAAATCCCGCTGCTGCACCTCAGAGTCTGCTTCCCGTACTGTGTCCTCACTGTACATTGATCCATCGTTCGACATAGTGTCCACCGAAAATTCTCAACGTTTATA
This sequence comes from Paralithodes platypus, assembly GCA_032716605.1. Classification (NCBI taxonomy): domain Eukaryota; kingdom Metazoa; phylum Arthropoda; class Malacostraca; order Decapoda; family Lithodidae; genus Paralithodes; species Paralithodes platypus. The sequence continues at coordinate 44,883,751 of CM064567.1, read as the reverse complement.
AAAAAAAAAGCACCTAAACTCTCATGTAGCACTATTCACTAAAAAATAAAAAATGCTCGAGACAACTCAAGTGCTATACTACGTTGCAAAAAAAAAAAAAAATCCATGTGTCCAAAATATTCCTCAAAAAACAAATGTCCAAAAATCCTGCAATTCTTTCTAAGATACCAGGCAAGGTCATTATTTGTTATTACTGCAATAATCAACAAATAGATCCTGGTTTCTACTAAAATAAGATACTGGACAAGGTCGCCATTAATTTTGTTACGACCGGGGCTACGAATAAAACAAGGGCACTTAATGGTTGGACTAGTAATAGGGCACTATGCAACAACGGTACGCTAGATCCAAACGCTTGAACTTATATGCCGGCTAACAAAAACACCTATACCCTCCAGAGTTAATCTGCGATAAAGGGGTATGCTTAACTGGGCATAAATGTACTCTACTCCAGGCTAACCCACACTGGTATAGCCTGATAACAAACAAGATGCAAGTTATGTTAAAATGCACAAAAGGGAAGCTATGGAAAGATCAATTAAATCAATGCAAGATTTAATACAATAAAAAGATGCTTCAATATAGTTACTCTAAACAACAATAAACTCTTCACTCCTATCTGAAAGAAAGTGAAGGTTAGTCCTACAGCATAGACCTGGAAACTTCTGAAGAAAGTCTGATGCTCATAAGATGCTCATATCTTAAATTATAGAAAGGCAGGAGGCAGGACACCCAACGTGTATACAGAGTACACAAAAAGATAGGACATATAATGTTGACTGACACAAGAATATTATAAATGCGCAACGGCAGTAATGTTCGACACTAAAAGAAATGCTTCCTCATCAACAAAACAGTCTGCTATGGTTGTGCAACTCAACAACAACCTAGACTCATAAATGCCGTGAATAATAATGCATACATATCATAAAGAGCTCATGTCCTAACTAGTGTCTGCTAGGCGAATAAAGTCTAGCTGGGATATTAAGGTTAGGAAACTGTGGCTGAGAAAGACTGCTTCATAGCCTAGCGTTGTCCTTGAGGCGGTATGATTAAAGTTACGTTAATGACGGGGATGCTCTCTTTGTAGATCCAGATCTCAAGTATCTGGTTCTACCCTGGCGATCCCTCAAAACTCAAGCAAAGAGGCAGCACTGTGTTCTAAGGTAGTAGGCAAATGCCCTCTTACAACACGATGCTGCACTCGCAAAAGGCACAACCAAAAGGACAACCTAGGCTACCACACAAACCGTCGAAGCCGTGTAGGTATAAGCAAACCATACACACATCGCTGACAACGACAACATAAGCCTTATCCCAGTCTTGCATAAAATAACCCAGCAGAGCACTAAATCGATAATGGAGACACACATCGAGTTCTTAACCTCTATTAACTAAGAACCCTCAAACCTATTCTAAGTACATGTAAATATCTCAGAGAGCGACGCACATAATACGATGGGCCGATATGAAATCGTGTGCAGAACCCAAAGTGAGTGTTGTGACGTTAAAAGATAAGAGGAATGAAAGAGAAGAAGTTGAGAGAGAGAGACAGTATCAGAATGGAGAAGATATGGGAGACAGTGGTAAAAAGGATGTTAGTCATGTGCGTCCCTAGCCTGCTCTAAAGAGAGTAGCTCCTCGGGACCCCCAGGATCCCACAAAGGCATGGTGGTCGGCCAATCACAGGACGATACGTCACCAGGCAGCAGGCCTCCAGAAGGCGCCAGGAACCACCAGCCAATCAAAACCGAGAGAAAGGCCACGCGGGCGAGAAACAGGGAGGTAGGAGGAGGGAAGCAACACTCACTAGCCCCTCGCTGCCCGCTCACTCTCTCTCTCTCCTTCACTACAATGCATCTTATGTTCTACTCATGATATAAAATGCTTCCCGTTGTCACAGACGAAAATAAAGACCACCACAGGACTGTCTGTAACAATGCAAGTACTATGAAAGAAAGAACAACCTTCTCTGATAACTGTAGCCCATTTCACTGCCCTGGCGAGCACTAGTGGCTAACGGGAGGCGATTCTGCCAACGCTGGTAGGCGTCACAATAGGAAGAATAAAACATCTTTATTCAATATATACTGAAATATTGGAAGAGTTATTTATGATACTAGAGGCATGACCTATCTGCGTGTGTATAGGTAGCGCCAACGAACTTGACAATAATCTTGATCCTTGACCTCTCAAAAAGGGCCTATAGCAAACGGGCTGTAAATATCCACATCTATTTCCTGGTGGACTCTTCCCAAATGATAGCAACGTCAGCCCGATTGTTTTCATTCGCTTCGAGTTATAATAAGTTAAGGGGTCAAGATTATTGTCAGGTTCGCTGAAGCTACCTATAGTAATGAAGTTCCTGATTGTGTAATAATGTTCTGTTTTGGTTACTTCAGTGCGTCGAGTTTGCCACAGTGAGCCAGCAACAGATGACCTGGAAGTAACTGCCCATCTTCACCCTGCCTACTGTCCAGCCTACCTGCCTATATACTCAAGGTAACAATGCTGTGGTTGTACAGTCTTACATTACATTTGTAGTTGAATGCTTTTATCTTTAAGGGGACAGTGGCTAGTTTTTGGTCTCTCTCTCTCTCTCTCTCTCTTTCTATATACAGTATATATTGTTACGAATCGGGACCTCAGTTGCTTAGAGACGGTATACGAAAATAATGACTAATGCAAATGCACCTTGTCTCTCTACCAAACAACACAACGACGCAACAGGTAAGAGCTTTATGAACGCTTCCAGGGTCTTCTCAGGGCTCCTCTTCGGACTAATAAGTAGAACAGAAATACACATGTAACTTACTAGCTACGAGAACTCGAAACCAACACCGGGATTAGCAATGCTGGGTTGGATAATCAAAACCGTTAAATACATAAAGGCTACTAGCAGACATCAAAGAAACGAGTGCAGGTGTACTTCGAGCATAACAGGCTATGCGCGCCCTCGACAATACTAAACCGTGCGCAAACCAGCCAACGGTAATCCACTCTCAACCCAAGAGAGTTGCACATAATAATATAGCATATAATAATGTTCTAACAATACAAGGCAGTGTCCTAATATGACTACTAACCTCGGGGTGATATTAGTGGAAGCAAGTGGCCCTGACCACCTCTAATATCACACCAGTATATCCTGCTTCAATCTGGGCCCCCCAGTGAGTTACCGCCTAAACAATGAACTCTTAGAGTCCACCTCCCACACTCGCTTAACTATGGGGGGGGGGTTCCAGACTGAAGCTGGATTCCTAATTAATATTAAACACTCCGTTGCCTCAGTTCGAAACCCGAGATAGGGAACACACAAGTGCTGGGGCAGAACCGTCAATGTTGTTACCGGGTCATAAGCACGAACACTGGGAAAAATCTGTAGGGGTTATGGACGTGTGTGTGTGTGGACTGTCTATGGGGTTAACAGTGCTTATTCGTAAGGACCCCGGCAAACCTCCCAGCTTGTCCCTATCACGAATCCCGAAGTAGCCACCGAAGGTACAGAACATGTTATGAAAATGGAAAAATAATATAATGCTGATCAGAGGAAAAGGATAATTAAATGAAGAAATTAATATCTAGGATTCTCTGTTAATTACGTTACGTTACTATTATGCAAGCAAGGAAAACTAAATGGGGAAGGCTGATGGGTCATGAGAGGGAAGGGGACACCAACTATCTAGTCTGGCCGCCAACGAGAGAATGAGGGGACTGGATGTTGCAAAGCACTGCGGAGGCCAGTCTCAAACGAAGGGGTTGCAAAATCTCACCACACGATATGATAAGACTAAGACACTTCACAAGAATAACTTATACTAAAGTATTCTTGTGTTAACAACTTAACTAAAACAGTGTGGCAGATAAAATAAAGTACATCTTTATATTGTAACACAACTGAACTTGCAATGATCACATAATTAAATAAAATCGTGTTGCCTAGCAACCTTACCTCCCACGAGGCAAAAGCAACAAGCTGTCAACGCCTCCCTCGCCAGCCACACTATCTAGCAACTTACACGTTGCCGCTTAACTAACAACTAGTTAGACGAACCTGATAACCCTCTATGGGCTCATTCTACACAAATGTTTATTGAGACAAAAATGCTTAGAGGTACGGCAAAACTAGGCATGAGTAATTGGAAGGGTATCGGAGAGAAACTCACAATACCAGGTCTTTCTAAGGATAGACTTGGCACAGCTGCTTTAATAAATTTGGCGCCAGTCGAGTCTAGCTACTCATAAAAACCCTATAGACCCAGGTCATTGTGACAATATATATACATATATTGATATGTCGGGCTATAATATTTAAAGCTCGTGATAATTATAGTCTTTACTAAAATCCAGATCTGGACTTGTAGACCGTAAATAATCCCAACAGGGACACACCGAACATGTTCTTAATATCACAAGTAAGTATTCAACTAGGTACTACAGAACTCAGTAACAACATACAAGTTAATTATATACACAAGTTTATTCAAGGGCATGGGAATAGTATCTCAGTTATTTGATTTAGTTTTGGGATACCGTAGCATAATCATTTCAATACCCAATTCACGAATATATATCTGCAATTCAGGATGAAGCATTACCTTGATAATTATGAGAACTATAAGGCAATGAATAGAATACATACGAATAGTATAAATCAAAGTGAGATCAATTATACTTCAATTGTGGTAATAAACAAAGTAGGAAATCTGAAATAAAATAAACACGTGACCTATAGCATCAACCCATAATAATAATAATGATGTGAGTCGAGTGTCTTCCGTGAATAAATCAACAAATAAAGATATTTAGTACAATCTCGATACAAGAGAGGATGAGGGAATTGAGAAGTAAAATAAGTACACAAGCAGTGTGAGTGAGACACACGGGTGAGGCGCGTGTGCTTGAACCAGGTAGACGCTCTCACAGGTAGTGCGACCTTTTAATCAGCTAGCGTGTCAGGTCATATATTCGTACTGCGTGGTTGGAAAATACAATTATAGTTTCTGTAAATACGAACTTAATCTCAGAGATATTACAATGAAACTAGTGGCAATTTACTATTTAATTCTTTTAACAATTTCTTATTTATGTAACTTAATTTATGTAGATTTGAACTCTATATTCACTTCAATCGAACGTATGCAATAATAACAAACTCTGTCGAGGAATTCAGATGTAATATTTATTATACAATTATGAATCAATTATAGAGGAATATCTATTAATTGTATTTAAAGACAAAGTCTAGTTAACCAGAATGAACTTAGTTGACAGATGTCCTAGAAACGCTTTTACTGTAATAGCGTAAGTGATAATTAACATAATATTAATTATAATGAAAGTAACGTACAAGACGAAGTTGTACTGAGGAAATACTCAAACTGGTATGAACAAGATATCTGAACAGGTTAACAGTCTTAATAAGGATTCACCTAATAAGCGGTGTATTCGATATGATGAATAATTAGATAACATACTCTATGCAATGCTAGAATTCCTCTATCTATCTATTCTATCTATATGCTCAGGCCCAATCCCCATTTTGGGGGTAGCCGACTCAAGACAGAGCAAGAACAGGGAACACACAAAAACAACATAAAACAAAAAATAAACACAGATAAAAAACACAAACTCTCACACATCCAGGTCACCCAGGAGAAGACCCAGAGACCAGGGTTACCAAGGTCGCTCCAGCACTCCCCCGGCCCCTGACCACCAGGAGAGGTTCCGATCTCGGCAGGGCAGACATGCAGCGGAGCCAAAGCGACAAGCCCTCCCACCACACTTCCAGGCACACCCTTCATATTAATCGTCTCCCCGGGCCAGGCGCCTGATGGACTATTATCTAGTCCAACTTGCGCCCGACCCCTTACTCCAAATGACCACGTGTTCACTCAACTATTCACATGCATTCTCCATTCACTCCTGTCCACCACCACTTCCCCTGCCTGATCTATAGTCATTCCTCTATCATCCAAAGCCTTTCTTACAGTCTCTCCATCTCAATGGGGGTCTTCCTGCCCTTCTATCTCCCTTGTACCTGACTCAATATTCTCCTTGTAAGCCATTCATCTCCCATTCGTTCAACATGACCATACCAGCTCAGCACCCTTCTGTCCACTCTGGCTGACAAATGTTCCTGCGCCCCACTCTCCTACGTATCTCTTCATTTCTCAATCTGTCTCTACGAGTAACTCCACACATACTCCTCAAGCAGCTTATCTCCATCACATCCAGCCCTCTTTTCTCCTGTTTCTTCAGACCCATGTCTCAGCCCCATACATCACTGTTGGCACAACAATCTTGATAGTTCACTTTTTACTTTCACTCCGAGATTTCTCGTCTTCCACATACTTCCCATTGCTCCGAAAACCTTCCTTCCTTCACACACTCTCTGTTTTACCTCCACTTCCATACCTCCACTCCTGCTTATTGTTCCTCCTAGATATTTAAAACACTCTACTTGTTCCAATATTTCCCCATCCAGCCTCACATCTAGATTCACCCTATGCTCTCCCCTATTACACACCATTAGTTTACTTTTATTGACGTTCACCTTCAGTTTCCTCCTTCCACAAACCACACCAAATTCTAGAATTCCTAGAATTCCACACTAGAATTCCTAGACAGGAAGAATCAGAATTATTTACATTAGTAATCAAATGAACGTTAATATTAGTTCATGAAATAATTACAATAACGATTAAGTAATCGAACGTAAGATGGAGGGCTGGGGAAGTAGATATAATTAGTGAATAATAACACTTCTCAACGAGGATATTGAGATAAATTAATTATGAAAATGAGTGTAGGTTCTAGGTAATAAGTTATGAATTAAGAAGGGGAATTAAAACACGAAATATACTTCGACCTCAACTTGTAACATACATAACAGAATACATATTCTAGGAAAATCTGTGAGTGCGTGGTGTGACGCTTCTGCATAGTAACCACGTGCGGGCATGCGCGCGCGTCGGCTGCCCAGCCGTTTAGAAACCGGCTGGTGGTAGCCGGCCGGCAGGCTTTCCCTTAGTACATATCCTACGACAATGTAACTAATGTCTGGGATATTCTTATGTTGTTTCACAGCTTGAAGCTGCCCTTATTCTTAACCAACGCATCTTAGTATATTTTATTCTCGATAGTTGATTGTTTCATTATAATATATAAGATGTAAGTCTAGTGAGAGCGGGAAGAGACGAGCGGGAGAGAGAGACCGGCTTGGGACGTTGCTTCGCGCGGAGAGACCAGCTTGGGACGAGCCTGAAGCGATGCCACATGTATTTGATTGCAATGTTAGGCTTAGTTTCGACTCATGCACGGGGTAGAGGATTTTGACCAGGCAACTGTGTTGAGTGCTGCCAAGCCTGGTATGTATTCAGCATGCCTAGGGGGGAGGGGTCCAGACAGATTCAAGACTTAGAGCTCACCTCATTGTGGTACCCTTCGGACCCCCTTGATATCTAATCCTCTCAACCCCACTTAGAAACGTTCTCTCTTACTTTGTATACCTTCTTTCCACTACTTCACCAATCTATTTAATTATCCCATCCCCTTGATAGACCTTATATCTATTATTGTATTAACGACGAGCTCTCAGATAACTAGATAGGATTTTGGGCCTTATGCAGGGATGTAATTGTTAATGAGACCTAGGAAGCTTTTTTGTTGTCTCATATTTGGTGGTTTCATGCTTGCTAGTGTGTTCTTGTGTCAGGTTAGCAGAGGCTAGACCGGAGGGGAGTCTTTTTGCCATCCTTTAAGTAAAGTCTGCTGGTGCGAGTCCCGTGGACCCGCACGACTTTACTAGGATACCCGTGGGAGTCTGGGGGCATTTTCTTGTCTGTGTCCCTGTGTGTCTAGCGTTGTGTTGTGCGAGGGCCATTGCCTAGTCCACTCAGCACTGCGCTAGCACGTCTTGCTTTTGTTTTAGGGTCGCCAGGTGAGACTCAGATACTTGCGATCTGAGTCTCTCAAGAGAGCACCCTTTCAATTAGAGTAATTTGGCGCACAGACCTGGGAACGTCCCTAGGCTAGAGCAGGTGGCTCAGCCCGGGTATCCGAAGCCTACATCCTTCCGGCTAGACCTCTGCCACCTGGCAGATTAACAGCTAGGGGTTTATTATCTCTGTATGCTTGTTATTGTGCCACAGTTTACCGTTTTTGTGAGCATTGTGAGTCAGGGTGTGGCTTAGAGACTGTCCGAGCAGGCTTGCCTGACGAAGAGTGAGGAGCACACCTGTATGTGGTTATGTTGCGAGTTGCTGCCTTTATTTAATTATACCTATGCCATTATACACTGTATGTCCCATCTTTAGTATTTATTCCTGCTTATGAGTTAAGAATTCTCTAAATCCGTAACGTACTTTCTTTGCTAAGCATCAGATCCTACAGTAGCCGCATGCAGTTTAGAGACCCGCATCTTGTCTACCTGTACGATGTTTTGAGGACTGTTTGCTTTCACCTTCTTTCACGCAGGGGTGATTAGTTGTATTAATTAACGTAACGTTAAATGTACTTTCTTCTAGTTTGTTATTAAATTGTTTCGGCAATTTAATTCCGTTATCTATCTTTTCCTTGAAGCTTTAAGTCAACTTAATTGTGTGATCTTTTATATAGCCTTCTTGACTATCAGCAGTCTATAGTGCGTGCACCCTGTAACCGAGTCATAGGATACCTCGTTGTCCAGGCAGGACTCTTGACGGTTTAGGGTGGTTTGTTGCCTGGGTTTATAGATTGGATCTAGCGTTTTCCGTTGTTGCTTGTTGCCACATACCTATTCAAATAGAAAGAGCCCAGTGTTTATATATCCCAGGACGTAACAAATGGGGACCTTGCATAGGATTTACTGAACAGAGGAATGTGGTCATTTGTTTTGAGATTCCTTATGATTAGAGGAATACAGTGGACATAGTTTTTTTTTTGGAGCAACCAATATAACACATTAAAGACTTTAAATAACATTAGTATATACATACTTGCATAGGAGATAAGGCACATTCTATAACCGTGATAATTACTGCAGTACACAAACATGTCTAATACATCAGAACACAGTGATGGGTCAGGTCACTATACGGGCTCGGAGGGAGAAAGACCTGTGGAGTGGCTAGTCAATAGCGAGGAGGGTGCTAGAAGATTTTTAGAGGTGCCCCTTACCGCTGCCAGGGTGTTGAAGCTGAATAAGTATGGCTTAAAGTGTGTGGCAGGTCTTCAGGGTCACCAGGGTTTAAGTGGCATGAGGAAAGATCAGCTGAGGACTTTGATATTGGGTTTAGAAGGGAGAGACCTGGGTGGAGAGGCGACTGGGGGCCCCGGTCCCCAGCGCCCCCTCCACTCTACCCCCATATCAAATGTTAGGGTGCCTTAATTTAGTACATACCCCCAAGTTGATGGTCAATGTCAGCGTGGAATTCAATCACAGGGACCCTCTCCATTAAATGCACCTTCCCCTCCTCAAGGGTTGACTCCAGATTTGTTGTTTCGGCTTGAGATGGCCAAGGTTGAGGCCGCCGAAAGACAGGTTAGTGTGCAGGCTGAGGTTGCTAGAGCTCAGGTTGAGGCTGCCGAGAGACAGGCTAGTGTGTAGGCTGAGGCTGCAGAGAGAACCTGCAGGCAGAGTCTACTAGGTATCGGGCTGACAGGGAGCTGGAGAGATCTCGAGTGGAGGTAACAGGGCGAAATATTGGGGGAGGTAACAGACATCGGGACCAATCATTGTCGCACCTGCTTAAACTAGTTCCTGTGTTCGATGAATTATGTGTGGCTGAGTTTTTTATGCGATTTGAGAAGTATCAGGAACATCAGTGGCCTCAGGAAAAGTGGGCAGCATTAGTTTCATCAAGACTCCTAGGAAAGGGGCTAAAAGCGTATGATGCACTACCTTTAGAGTCCTGTGTAGTTTATGATGAGCTAAAGAAGGCTGTGCTACGGGCCTATGAGTTACAACCAGAAACTTACCGCTTGAAGTTTCGGGGTGTTACTAAGGGCAAGGATAGTACCTTCCTAGAACACGCCCGGGACTTGTCTGATGCACTACGACATTGGCTGCGTTCTGAGAGGGCAGCTACTTTTGAGGAGTTGAGTGAGCTGGTTCTCTTGGAGCAGTTCTTTAAGTGCACAGGCGGGGACTTAACATTAAATATAAAGGAAAAAAATCCTAGAACTCTCCAGGAGGCAGCAGAAATGGCTGACCTCCGACTGTCATTAATTCGAGGGTGCGGAGCAGCAGCTAGGAGTGAGTCGGGTGCAAAGGATCGGACCCCTCCCCCTCCCAAGAATTTTGATACACATAAATACACAAAACCATCTAGCACTGACAATAAAACTGAACATAAACCAAATACCGTCCCGTATAAGAAGTCTAATGGTACCTCCCACTCCCAAGGGAAACCAAAGAGTAAAGAGTGCTTTGCATGTCACAAGGAGGGTCACTTTGCAAATGCTTGTCCGAACAAGCCTCCAAACAAGGTTGTGTCATTGGCCCGCAGCATAGGGGTGTCGCCTATATCTTCTGAGTTTGCCAAGGGTAGTTCGTCAGAGGGTGGGACACAGCCTGTGTTCAAGAGTCCGGAAGGCTCGAACCCTGTCCGCGACGTCTTTGGGGGTCATAGAGGGCATGGTTTTGTGAGGTGGGCTGGCGAAAGGCGAGGAGTTAAGCTATTGCGTGATACGGGGGCTTCTCAGACCTTGTTAAAAAACTTTACTGGTAGACCGATTAACGCTGATCGGGTGGTGGTAGTTCAGGGGATCAATGCTACGAAGTCCTACCCGCTGGTGCGGATGGAGCTGGAGGTGGGTGGTGTGGCGAAGGAGCTGGATGTAGGAATTGTAGAGAACTTGCCTGTTGGGGGCGTCGACCTCCTCCTCGGCAACGACTTTGCGGTGCCTCCTTCTAAGGTTTCACCCTTGGTCGTTGCCGAGAAGGCGGCCGACGTTAGTAGGGAGGAACAGGAGTGGGTTGAAAAGTGTAGCGTACAAACCATGGCGTGTGTTGTGACTCGTTCTCAGACATCCGGAGCCTTGCAGCCACCACCTCAGTCTATCAAACCGCGGAGGAAAGGTCACAAGAAAATGGGAAGTGTTGGGCAATTGGAGAGTTTTGAGCCGGCAGTGTTTCTTGGGGACTCATTATTGGCACCTATGTTAGAGTCTGGAGAGGCCCCGGAGCCTGTCACCGCTAGTGCAGGTGCAGGGCAGGAAGAGACTCTGCGACAGCATCGTTATGCACAGCGTGAGGAAAGGATGGCTCAGCGGGACATTGGAGGTGGAAATCAATTATTTAAGATGAACCTGGATAATCTCGCACCTGCTGATATATGTTCCTTGCAGCTGGAAGATCCTGAAGTCAGGGCGTGTGGTAATGGTGCTGTCGAACTGGAGAGCGATGGGGATGCGCAGCCTGGTGATTTTTTCTTGTCCGAGGGGATCTTGTATCGGAGAGATCAGGATCCCAAGAAAAAGTGGGATGGCGGGTCAGGATTAGTGGATCAGTTAGTAGTACCGAGGGTGTGCCGTGAGAGCTTATTGAGATTAGCTCATGAAGTGCCTTTGGCAGGGCACCTGTGGGCACGTAAGACGGAGGCAGCTCTGAGCAATCTTTTCTGGTGGCCTGGGTTAAAGGCGAGTGTCGTGTCATGGGTGTCACAGTGTCACACTTGTCAAGTTGTTGGGAAACCCAATCAGGTCATCCCGAGAGCCCCGTTACAACCCATCCCTGTCATTGGGCCGCCCTTCAGCAAAGTAGTTATCGATATGGTTGGCCCATTGCCCCCCACTAGTGCCGGCAATAAATTTTTACTAACTGTAATGGATGTAGCAACACGGTATCCAGATGCTTACCCCCTGCGCAACGGGATGGCTAAGACTGTTGTCAAAAACCTACTTGTCTATTTCTCTCGTTATGGCTACCCTCAGGAGATCCAGTCTGATCAGGGATGCAATTTTACTTCTGCTCTGTTTAAGCAGACCATGCAGCAACATGGGATAGTGTCTGTGATGTCATCTGCCTACCATCCCGAGAGTCAGGGAGTTTTGGAAAGGTGGCACTCGACTCTCAAGAGTATGTTGCGGTGTTTTTGCATGGAAAATGGGAAGGACTGGGATCTAGGTCTCCCATACGTTTTACTTGCTGCGAGAGAAGTACCTGGGGAGAGTTGGGATTTAGCCCGAACGAGTTGGTTTTTGGACAAAGGGTCAGGGGGCCCCTCCACATAGTCAAGGAGATCTGGGAGGGAGTCACAAAGCCATGCTCGCTTCTAAAGTATGTTGTTGAAAGCCGTGAGAGAATGCTAAAGAGCCTGGAGGTAGCAGGTCGGAACCTTAAGAGTTCACAAGCTCAGATGAAGGACAGATACGACCAGAAGGTGAAGCTGAGGGAGTTTGAAGTAGATCAAGAGGTACTGATACTACTGCCTCTGGTGGGACACCCCTTGTCTGCCAAGTATTCTGGTCCGTATCGGGTTGTAAGGAAGGTTTCTGATCTAGACTATTTAGTAGCTACTCCTGATCATAAGAAAGAGAACCAACTTGGCCATGTAAATCTGATGAAAGAGTATGTGCCCCTCCGAGCCTCTCACTGTCCCGGTGTTGATCTGTAGCGATCGTGGTGGAGAAGGAGGAAGGGACAGTCAAGCTGCGGGGGAGGATAATTGGGATTGTCATGTTTCCGCGGATCAGTGGGCGGGGAATTCTAGACAAGTGGCTCACGAGTTGATATTGCACCTGCCTGAGCAACAACGTGTAGCTGTGCAGCACTTGTTTGATTCAAACCCAGCTGTTTTCGCGAAGCATCCTGGCCTCACTACTCAAGCGGTACACGATGTCGATGTTGGGGACCACCCGCCCTTTAAATCAGTGCCATACCGTGTTCCCCCTATTAAATTACCAGCACTTAGGGAAGAGCTGGATTATATGCTGAAACGTGGGCTGATTTCTGAGGGTGCAGTAAGGTGGACTTCCCCAGTCACACTGCAGCCCAAACCAGATGGCAAGGTGCGGTTTTGTATAGATTTCCGCAGGTTGAATGGTTTAACCCCCACAAATGCCTACCCTCTCCCTCGCGTGGACGACAGTGTGGATAAGATAGGAAAAGCCAAGTTCCTCACTAAGATAGACCTTGTTAAGGGATATTGGCAAGTGCCCTTGTCTGAGCGAGCGCGAGAGGTGTGTGGGTTTGTGGTGGACGGTGCCACATATCATTGCCATGCCCCTGCAACATTTCAGAAATTAATGAACGACATTGTAGCCGACATTCCCAACTGTACGGTGTACCTAGATGATGTCATAATATACGACGATGATTTTAACAGTCACTGTGCTCACATCGGACAGCTTTTCAATAAACTGAATGAAGCAGGTTTGGTGGTAAACCTGGGTAAGTGCGATTTTGTCAAAGCCACAGTTTTGTACCTGGGGTTCGAGGTGGGGATGGGTCAGGTGTGCCCTCCACAGACAAAGATCAAAGCCATCGATCAGTTTCCCCAGCCTACGACTAAGAAACAAACCATGCGGTTTCTAGGTATGATAGGCTATTATCGTCGCTTCATCAAAGGCTATTCGACTGTACTTGCACCTTTAACTGACTTAGTATCTAAGGACAAGAAGTTCCGGTGGTTTCCTGAGTGTGCAGAGGCGTTTTCCTTGGTAAAACACCTGTTATGTACCTACCCCATACTCAGGGCCCCGGACTTCAGCAGACCTTTTCAGCTGGCGACTGATGCCAGTGGCGTAGGGGCTGGGGCTGTCTTGTTACAGACAGATGATGAAGGTATCGAACATCCAGTGAGTTTTTACAGTAAAAAATTCAATAGTGCACAAAGGAATTACTCTGTAATTGAAAAAGAACTCCTGGCGATAGTGCTGGCGCTCAGGCACTTCGATGTATATGTTCCTGCTTTCGGACCAGTCGTAGTGGTTTATACCGATCATCACCCTCTGAAATTCTTGAATCAGTTTCATAACCGGAATATGAGGCTGACCAGGTGGTCTCTCATGCTTCAGGAGTATAATCTGGACATAAGCCATATTGCCGGTTCTGATAATGTGATAGCGGATTGTCTATCAAGGGTGGATGATGTTGGTTAGACTGCCACAGGATTGAGGGTTGAGTGTGGAGGAAAATAGGCTGTCACTGTAGTTCAGCCGAAAAAAACAAATTAAAAAAGCCAAACACCTTATAAAAACTCTTTATTTTTTATAACGTGTAGAATTTGGTATAAGATGTTGTAGCAGTATCTAAGTTGAATGTTTTCGCTTATTGTCGCTGAGTTAGTTGAACTTGCTCGGTGGAGCGCAACAGTCTTTATTTATTTTTTATATATAGTGCCTTGTGTCGCAACAGTGTGTGGTACTATGAGAAGCTTTCTGTTAGATATGAAGAACTTAGTCAAGGGTCTTATATCTTAGGGAAGGTGTGACGCTTCTGCATAGTAACCACGTGCGGGCATGCGCGCGCGTCGGCTGCCCAGCCGTTTAGAAACCGGCTGGTGGTAGCCGGCCGGCAGGCAGGCTTTCCCTTAGTATATATCCTACGACAATGTAACTAATGTCTGGCATATTCTTATATTGTTTCACAGCTTGAAGCTGCCCTTATTCATAACCAACGCATCTTAGTATATTTTATTCTCGATAGTTGATTGTTTCATTATAATATATAAGATGTAAGTCTAGTGAGAGCGGGAAGAGACGAGCGGGAGAGAGAGACCGGCTTGGGACGTTGCTGACGTTGGGACGAGCCTGAAGCGCTGCCACATGTATTTGATTGCAACGTTAGGCTTAGTTACGCCTCACGCACAGGGTAGAGGATTTTGACCCGGCAACTGTGTTGAGTGTTGCTAAGCCTGGGATGTATTCTGCATGCCTAGGGGGGGGGGGGGGGGGTCCAGGCAGATTCAAGACTTAGAGCTCACCTCATTGTCATACCCTTCGGACCCCCTTGATATCTATCCCTCTCAACTCCACTTAGAAACGTTCTCTCTTACTTTGTATACCTTCTTTCCACTACTTCACCAATCTATTTAATTATCCCATCCCCATGATAGACCTTATATCTATTATTGTATTAACGACGACCTCTCAGATAACTAGATAGGATTTTGGGCCTTATGCAGGGATGACATTGTTAATGAGACCTAGGAAGCTTTTTTGTTGTCTCATATTTGGTGGTTTCATGCTTGCTAGTGTGTTCTTGTGTCAGGTTAGCAGGGGCTAGACCGGAGGGGAGGCTTTTTACGATCCTTTAAGTAAAGTCTGCTGGTGCGAGTCCCGTGGATCCGCACGACTTTACTAGGATACCCGTGGGAGTCTGGGGGCATTTTCTTGTCTGTGTCCCTGTGTGTCTAGCGTTGTGTTGTGTGAGGGCCATTGCCTAGTCCACTCAGCACTGCGCTAGCACGTCTTGCTTTTGGTTTAGGGTCACCAGGAGAGAGTCAGATACTTGCGATCTGAGTCTCTCAAGAGAGCACTCTTTCAATTAGAGTAATTTGGCGCACAGACCTGGGAACGTCCCTAGGCTAGAGCAGATGGCTCAGCCCGGGTATCCGAAGCCTATATCCTTGTTATTGTGCCACAGTTTACCGATTTTGTGAGCATTGTGAGTCAGGGTGTGGCTTAGAGACTGTCCGAGCAGGCTTGCCTGACGAAGAGTGAGAAGCACACCTGTATGTGGTTATGTTGCGAGTTGCTGCCTTTATTTAATTATACCTATGCCATTATACACTGTATGTCCTATCACTAGTATTTATTCCTGCTTATGAGTTAAGAGTTCTCTAAATCCGTAACGTACTTTCTTTGCTAAGCATCAGATCCTACAGTAGCCGCATGCAGTTTAGAGACCCGCATCTTGTCTACCTGTACGATATTTTGAGGACTGTTTGCTTTCACCTTCTTTCACGCAGGGGTGATTAGTTGTCTTAATTAACGTAACGTTAAATGTACTTTCTTCTAGTTTGTTATTAAATTGTTTCTGCAATTTCATTCCGTTATCTATCTTTTCCTTGAAGCTTTAAGTCAACTTAATTGTGTGATCTTTTATATAGCCTGCTTGACTATCAGCAGTCTATAGTGCGTGCACCCTGTAACCGAGTCATAGGATACCTCGTTGTCCAGGCAGGACTCTTGACGGTTTAGGGTGGTTTGTTGCCTGGGTTTATAGATAAGGGTTGGATCTTGAGTTTTTCGTTGTTGCTTGTTGCCGCATACCTAGTCCAATAGAAAGAGCCCAGTGTTTATATATCCCAGCACGTAACAGTAGCGAGGTGAATCAGTTACCACAATTATATAATGTATGCGTAGGACGTTCTAGAGGATATTAAGCAAGATGAATATTAGATCTTGGACACATATCTAGATAGGAGTTAATGTAAGATTCAGAAGGATCTTGGGCATATATCTAAATAGAATTATACGCTACACAATTCACATATTTTACCTATACCTCGACAACAATAAACACAACGTAAGACATACAGAGACACTTAGGGTAATGTTGGAGGGTAGAGAGGGCAAGTCTCGCCGACGTAGATCGTAGGTCCGTTGAGCAGCACTTCAGGCGGTATGGCGTCACTCGAGCAGGACTTCAGGTTCCAGACTTCAAGGGGCACTACAGGTATAGCACTCTCTCCGGCAGGGGTAGGTCGGTAGAACTTCCCACCGTGGATGGCTGTCCTGTTCCTTTTCAGGGTTTAGTACAGTATTGCAATGGATGTTTGCATAGATTTCCACTAATTGTTTGAGGTGATATCTGACTTAATTCTCGACTCTCTTTTATATGAGCTCGCGGAAATAGGGGTATTGTGAATTCGTTGTGATTGAGTTGTGAGGTTTAATACTTATCGTAGACATAGATTGGTAATATTTATATGGTTACTTATATAATAGGTAGTATATTTAAGACTTGCATAGTAGTTGTTTAGCTTAGTAATGGAGAAATCCTACTTGTATGGATTACATCATCATCCAAACTCTTAGGCAAACTTGGTTATTGCTTGCCTATTAGTGGTTCTTTTCCTGGGGTTATGACATCTCCAAGTTCGTCATAACTGGTACTCCTGCTCAGGTCCATTTATACACGTAGGCTTCTGGTCGCTGATGTTTAACACCTTACGAGCGGCCTATGCGGTTTATTTATATGTACCGCCCAGCGGGGTGTTTTTAGCCAAAATAGGGCTGTTTACGTGATCATTTTCATGCCTAAATAAGACCCAGAACGTAAAACAAGTACCTATCCCTGAAAGGGCATAAACAGAGCTTTCGAATGACACCATAACGATCCTTTTATGATGGCTAGTTTTCTTGCAATAACCGTGCAACGCGAGTGCAAAAAGCATGTAATTAGCCACTTTCCCGATACAATTCCTTATACTGTATAGCGAGTGAGAGAGGGAGGAGGGAGCTGGGATTCGTGTCAGTATGTTCGCCGCGGTGGTCTGGAGCAGTCATACGCTCGCTACTCTCCTGCCACCACTTGTCTCTCTCTCTCTCAGCAACATTACGTGCTGAAATTGCCACTCGACCTATGTCGAGCGCCGCCACATAGTCCAGCTTTATTTAACTCGACTTATGTGGTGAGCCGCTAATTAAGGGTTAATATGCATAAACGTGCTTTCGTCATATTGAAGTTCCGGGGATGGAGGAAATGCTGTTTTGTGGTTGGCTGGTACGGTTTAAAAACAGGGCTGTGATTGGCTGCTGGAATTTCCCATACTCGTTGATGTTGTCTAATCCCTAGAATATGAGAAGCTCCGGAAGAAAGGGGTGGCTCCTGTATTTTCGTGATTCTCAGTTGTTTCCGTGCTCCTGGTTTCTTCTGGTTATCCAGTTGCAGGATAGCAATTCTGCAACTGTCTTTTGTATTCTCTTTCACCAACCCCGTCATTTCATATATATATGTGTGTGTATATATACATAATATATATATATATATATATAAATATATATATATATATATATATATACAGTATATATGTCTGTTCATTTATTGTTTAGACCTCCATCAAACTTAAGAAAACATCCATTACATCCCACTTTGAGATTGATTTTTACATTGTTCGGTAGAAAAATTTCACGTCCAAAGGACGGTTCCTCCACAGTTACAGGCTCACTATCATTTGCCAGGAAACCAATCAACACTTAAGGGCACACAAGGTCTTGATATTTACAAAGAAATGGGGCAAAAGGTCGTACACTCGACAAACTAATGGGACAAACGTCATAAAATCTCAAAACTAGTGGAGGTAAGCATGAGTAAGAAAGGGGACCATAACAATGGCCCATCTCCTCTTAAGCAATAGCAAGGAGGACCGCCGTCTTCCTTTTTACTCTTCTACTTTGATCTTTCTTTCCTCCTTTACTTCTCTCTCATTTGTTGTCCTCTCACCTCTCAAACCTGTCTATCCCCCTTCAACTTTAACTTTAGCTTTAACCTTTATCATTCTAAATATGTCATCTTAAACATTGTATTAACCCGGAAACTGCAGGGAGACTCTTAAGAGTTCCCCCGGCGGACTGCGGGGAGACTCTTAAGAGTCAGAGAAAAAAAAAATCAACTTTTGACATCATTTTTTTTTTTTTTTTTTTTTTTTTTTTTTTTTTTGGCCCCTTGTCCATGCAAAATTTCAGTCCTCTACCTCCCCTCCTTCCCCACTTTCCTCCTCTCCTTCAGTTATCACCAATTTTCCCTGTTATTCCCTTATTCTGAGGTATATTTTCGTGCTAACATTAGAAATCCGGTTGCAGGGTGTGGTCATCACTGATAGCAAGCGAATGCAAGAGAGAGAGAGAGAGAGTATCGATCGACTGTGTCTCAGTGGCCTTGGGGGAAATTGGCGGGAAAGCAGCTTGCCTCACCCATACATTATACAACTCGCGGGCTATATCTCCGATTTTGACCATCCAAATGCTGTTTTCACTCGTTTTATTGTTGTTTCAGGTTAATACCTTTATAATCAACCCATAATAGGTGCATATGGATAAGTATTAATGCTATTAATGGTACAATGAATATTTTAGTGACGGAAACACCTCAAATACATGCGCACAGGGAGAGGTGTCTAATTACCCCCATGCGCACTTCAGAGGTTAATGTTCCAGAATATTTTGAACTGGTGCCGAATGTTATAACAAGGGAACCAGCATGTTTTTGGTAAATGGGAGGCGGGGAGTATACTGCAGAACAAATACTACTCCTCGATAACGGGATTCCTGCCTTATGGATTTAAGTTCTATCTTACCTTACTCAGGGACCTTACAGATGCGGGGATAAGTGCTACGGGACTTTTCTAATGTTGTCAATTTGCCTTTCACTCCCCAATAAGATTGTCAAGAGTCCTCCTCAACTGGGCGGGCCAAGCCTCAGCTGCCGTCATCAACAACACATTATCTATATTTTGGGGGTCTTCCTGATACACTGACGATCTCTCTCATTCTATGATGTTTATTAGCTAATCAAAATTGAACTATATACTTACCCAAATATGACTTCATTACATTTGGATTATTAGTATTACTGACATTCAGGTGCGATCGTGATTTTAGCAACGAATATATATTTTAGTATTTGCTTATTTTCTTCAGAAACAGTGGTTTTATATACCAAGTATTATCCAACAACTGGTTTGTTTAGGGAAAATAAGGTTGATTATTTCGAGATGTTTACCCTCAATATGAACACAACATGCAACCATGGCTCAAAATTGAAACTGGAGATATTTAGCCATCTGGCTGGCTCAGCTGACAGCGTGCCTGCTTCCCATCCTGCAGACTTGCGTTCAAGCCCCGTTCAGGTTGAAAAGTTATTTCTGGGATATAGCCGGCGGTTACCATTTCCCCTTGAGCAGTGGAGATTGGTAATGGTCTCTGGTATATTTAACACCTTACGAGCGGCCTATGCGGTTTATTTATGTGTACCGCACAGCGGGGTGTTTTTAGCCAAAATAGGGCTGTTTACGTGATCATTTTCATGCCTAAATAAGACCCAGAACGTAAAACAAGTACCTATCCCTGAAAGGGCATAAACAGAGCTTTCGAATGACACCATAACGATCCTTGTATGATGGATAGTTTTCTTGCAATAACCGTGCAACGCGAGTGCAAAAAGCAGGTAATTCGGTACTTTCAGTACATAATTGAGTATGTAGCGAGTGAGAGAGGGAGGAGGGAGCTGAGATTTGTGTCAGTAGGTTCGCCGCGGTGGTCTGGAGCAGTCATACGCTCGCTAGTCTCCTGCCACCACTTGTCTCTCTCTCTCAGCCACATTACGTGCTGAAATTGCCACTCGAGTTATGTCGAGCGCCGCCACATAGTCCAGCTTTATTTAACTCGACTTATGTTGCTCGCCGCTAAATAAGGGTTAAAGAAGGTCAACCGCTTGTGAGTCCTTGAAGGAGGAGATACGGGCGCTATCTAACTAACCAGACGATTATTGTTATTATATGTGGAAGCTATTTTGCATACAAAATATCTTCAACCTGTAGCAAACTTCCCTTAGAACTTGTAAATAATTCTTCAGTATAACAATTTATGAAAAGAGTAGATAGTATTCTGCACACAATACAAAGAAAGTACTTCACTATACAGATTATCTACTTTCACCATGGACCGCAAGGGTTTTTGAGATATTGCCATTCTTCGAATATCCTTGCATCGGTACTGTTAAAGCAAGAACATCAAAGACGAGATAGATGACGCCCGGCTCTTCTCAGCCAATAATTAAAAAAAAAAAAAAAAAAAAAAATGAGGCTGCCAAGCACGCGAGAACTCTAATGTTCTTACGCTTCCAGACCAAAGTTTCTTCGCTGGTGTTTCAGAATTCCAAACACTTTGGCTGAGTTTTAATTCTTTATATATTAATTCTTATAATTTAATTTTTTATAAGATATTGAGGCTACTTTCATTATTATCAAAAGAAAGAGTTCTCACAATCTTGAGAATACTCAAGCTCATAACACACAAGTAAGTAAATATAAGTTCAAGAGGTAACTCGATAAAGATTAAAACCAGGTCACCTAAGAAACGATAATGGATTATACGAGGGCCTTGAGAGTAACTATTGTGTAATTTACTAGAACACTAAATTACAATAATGAGCCAAGGAAGTATCTCTCTGTGGTAATGGATAAAGGAAACCCAAAGCTTTGTAAATTGTAATTTGTCAATAACCTATAAATGCCAAACTATGATTGATATATCAAGAATAAAAATTTAGTGTAGAGTTATATCCTTTTTAACATGTTTTACGTGACATCACAAACATTTAATTCCATTTAGTACAATACTAGCTTCTATATTTCCTTTTGACTAACATTGGATGATATTATTCAGCTAAGGAAGGACATCTTTCATTAACAAAATTCGAAAATACACCAATACGCTTTTTAAAAGCAATAGTTTGCTAGTATTCTAGCTTACATTAGACGTTTTTTGTTATGCCACAAAATATGAAAATAACCCCTCAGCCACGACATACAACAGTCCCCCCTCAGCCTCAGTCAGAATATACAACAGTCCCCCCTCAGCCTCAGTTACGATATACAGCAGTCCCCCCTCAGCCTCAGTTACGATATACAGCAGTCCCCCCTCAGCCACAAAATATACCACGACTGGCAACCACCTCCGAGAAAATAGCCATCTTGTCACGTCACGCCATAGCCGTGACATCACCAGCAACCACAACCCCTGATAGGTCGATAAAAGAATTGCGGCAGCGAATGGTAGGGGCGCTACCACTCGTCACACACCCGCCACCCACGCCATGACAAAAAGGACATACCAGTACCTCCTGTCTCTGTGCCCTTTTTTATCTCAACTCAACGGAGCCTGGCGCAGTTAAAATTTGTAATAGGATGACAGAGGAGCATCGAAGAATGATCTCACCTACACCTGAGATCTGAGTGATTCTTACCTCATTAGTGGCTCTGGCCTAACCCTTAGTGCCTCTGGCCTAACCTTTAGTGATTCTGGCCTAACCCTTAGTGATTCTGGCCTAACCCTTAGTGATTCTGGCCTCCTTAGTGCTTCTGAACTAAACCATAGTATTCTGACCTAAACCCTAGGGCTTCTAGCTTCCTTAGTGCCTCTGACCTAAATCCTAGTGCCTCTGACCTAAACCCTATTGCCTCTGACCTAAACCCTATTGCCTCTGACCTAACCCTAGTGCTTCTGGCCTCCTTAGTGCCTCTGACCTAAACCCTATTGCCTCTGACCTAACCCTAGTGCTTTTGGCCTCCTTAGTGCCTCTGACCTAAACCTTTGTGCCTCTGACCTAAACCCTAGTGCTTCTGGCCTCCTTAGTGCCTCTGACCTAAACCCTATTGCCTCTGACCTAAACCCTATTGCCTCTGACCTAACCCTAGCGCATCTGGCCTCCTTAGTGCCTCTGACCTAAACCCTATTGCCTCTGACCTAAACCCTATTGCCTCTGACCTAACCGTAGCGCTTCTGGCCTCTTTAGTGCCTCTGACCTAAACCCTAGTGCCTCTGACCTAAACCCTAGTGCCTCTGACCTAAACCCTCGTGCCTCTGACCTAAACCCTAGTGCCTCTGGCCTCCTTAGTGCCTCTGGCCTCCTTAGTGCCTCTTGACTAAACCCTACTGCCTCTGACCTAACCCCGAGTGATTCTGGCCTAAACCATAGTGCCTCTGGCCTAAGCCATAGGGCCTCTGGCCTAAACCATAGGGCCTCTGGCCTAAGCCATATTGCCTCTGGCCTAAACCATAGTGCCTTTGGCCTAAACTATAGTGCCTCTGGCCTAAACCATAGTGTCTCTGGCCTAAACCATAGTGCCTCTGGCCTAAACCATAGTTCCTCTGGCCAAAACCATAGTCCCTCTGGCTTAAACCATAGTGCCTCTGGCCTAAACCATAGTGCCTCTGGCCTAAACCATAGTGCCTCTGGCCTAAACCATAGTGCCTCTGGCCTAAACCATAGTGCCTCTGGCCTAAACCATAGTGCCTCTGGCCTAAACCATAGTGCCTCTGGCCTAAACCATAGTGCCTCTGGCCTAAACCATAGTGCCTCTGGCCTAAACCAGTGCCTCTGACCTAAACCCTATTGCTTCTGAGCAAACCCTAGTCCTTCTGGCCTCCTTAGTGCCTCTGACCTAAACCCTAGTGCCTCTGGCCTAAACCCTAGTGTACAAAGGAGTACAAAGGAAATCAAGCAACAATAGGTCTAGTGACCCTTCTAGGCTGCTTGTCCTCCAAAACACTGAGGATCAAGTGTCCAAACAGTGGTTTAGAGTGGGTAAGGGAACATTGGAAAGGGAACTACTGCCCTAGAACTAATGTCCGTGGTAGGATTAGGAAGTTAGTAGGGGACAGATGGGTTAGTAACTGAGGGGGGGATAAAATAAAGTTATTCATTTACAAACGCAGTCAGTCGCGGGTTTGATGCGAGATATTTGTCTAGCGGAGTTTAAATGAATCAACGGTGCTGCAGTCTATAACGTCTCGGGGAAGCCCATTCCACAAGTTGACAACTCGATTGTAGAAGAAATTCTTAGATTCGTGTGAGTTAAAAGATTTACCAATAATTTTGCAACCGTTTCCCCGCAGGTAATTAGATTGGTCGATAGTGAAGTACTTACTACAGTTCATATTGTCGATGCCTTTGATGATTTTGAACACTTGAATTAAGTCCCCTCTTAACCCGTGGAGCCCCAGCGACGCGTCTGACGCGTCGGCTATGTATGTAACGCACAGCCCCAGAGACGCGCCTAACGCGTCATCCTTATAGCTCCAGTCGTAAGTCTCAGAATGGCTCTAGATTTATATGGGAACTACTTTGGGATCCGGCGGACTACTTCCAAAACGTTTTGTCCAAACGCGTGCGCGCGCGGGGACGGGAGAGGGCACCCGCCTTCTCACACCTCATGGTCAGTTTACCGCGCACCCTCTCGAGTGAAACACCATGTCTCGTCGTTATAATGCCCGCCTTACCCGCCCCTGCAGTACAGAGGAGGTCATGGATATACTGTACGACACTGACAGCCCTGATAGTGACACTGACTCGGCATTGGACGAGTCTGGAGACGAGTATGCCCCCTCCCAAGCAGAAATAAGAGAGCTAGAGGAAGAGCTTGCTCAGATTCCTGTCAGGCGGCGTAGGCCGTCACAAAGACAGCAAGGGGCAAGTGCACCTCCCCGCCGCCCACTTCCCCAAGACCCCACTGAATCCTCAGAAAGTTGGGAAGAGGTTGTTGTTGCAGATGAACCTGCTGACCCTCAAAATTACGTGCGTGTACCTGGGGAAGAACGAAAGGGATTGAAGAGAAGAAGGGGCGAGTCTGGGAGTGAAGAGGAGGTACCCCCACAACCCCGCCTGCCTTCTCCCCCACTTCCCATAATCTCCCCACTCAAGAAAAATACCCCGGGGAGGTTCTATGGTCGTCACAAACCTAGTGACGAACAACCTGGTGATGGAGAAATGGGACAACGTGGTGCGAGACAAAGGCGGTCACGTGACCCAAAACGCTCCCTCTTCCCTCCTGACCCAGAGCACGAGGGGGGGGATGAGTCACCACCACCATCACCACCACCACCACTACTACCAGACTCTCCGCCTCGCCATTCTTCCCCCCCACTATCACCTTCAGGCTCCATCCCGTACACCCCCCCACGAATGTCTCCCTCACCTGAACCAGGCCCCTCCTGCGCCACTGCATTATCACCAGCCTCTCCACAACGCCCCGATCTGCCCCAACGCCCTGCAAGCAAACGACGTGGGCGTGTCATATCTCGCGGGCGTGCCACCCGCGGCCGAATGCAGAAGGTCAACAAATAAGACGCCCCAGCAACGAATCGAGCTCTAGAACTAGCTCTCGATCAAGTTCGAGGTCTAGCTCCAGACCCAGGTCCACCTCTCGCCCACGCCGCCCACGCTCCACCCGCACCCGCCCAACCCGCCCCGGTGCCCCTGACGATGACCCTGATGAGCCCGATGCCCCATCTAGCGACGACGAAGGCGCTGATAGGTGGGATTGGGTGGATGGGGAAAACTATCTACCAGGACAATACCACTTTTTGGGGGCAGCTGAGGCCGGCCCTACCATGCCCAATCGTGGACCTGACACCACAAGACTGGGTGTTTTTCTGCAGTTCTTCACTGCCAACCTTGTCGGCTTGATTGTTGACCAGACGAACTGGTACAACTATTATTTTATGGCAGGGAAGGAGCAGAAGAGGAACTCGGCACGTCTCTCATGGGTGGATTTGTCTTCCGATGAGTTCTACGCATTCCTGGCACTGGTCATCCTGATGGGGGTCACCAAGAAGACGTCTCTCAGGAAGTACTGGTCATGTGATCCCCTCATCGCAACCCCCTTCTTTGGGAAAGTCATGAGCAGGAATAGATTCACGGCAATCATGGGAAACCTGCACTTTATTGATAGCCTGGCAAGCCACACCAGGAACCAGGAACGCCCCAGGAATACCAAAGACCCGATGGAGAGGATAAGACCTATATTTGAATACCTCAAAACAAAGTTTGCAGCCTCCTTCAAACCTTACCAAAAACTAATCATTGATGAGAGTCTGGTGCTATGGAGGGGGAATATTAGCATCCGACAGTACATCCCCAGCAAGCGTCACCGTTATGGCCTGAAACTTTTCGTGATGTGCGATTGCAAGACCGGTTACATCCAGGACATCATCCTTTACATGGGCAAGGTCACTGAACTGGTGGAGGAGAGGACATATGGGATATCTGGGGCCGTTGTCATCACCATGTTGGAGGGATATTTGGACAGGGGACACATCTTGTACCTCGACAACTGGTACACCAGCCCTTCCCTTGCCAAATTCCTGTATAGCAGAAACACTGGCGTCTGTGGCACCGTCAGGAGGAATCGTGTATACATGCCAGAGCTACCCGAAAGGCGGGAGAAGGGCTCCATCATCCACCTCCAGGCAAATAATATCTTGATGCTCTCGTGGATGGACAATCGTGACGTCAATATCCTCACCAGTATCCACCTGCCCCGCTTAGAGGACACCAAACGCCGTGATAGAGCCTCAGGTGAGGCGGTCAAAAAACCTGTTGCAATCATTGACTACAACATCAACATGCGGCTGGTTGACAAGTCAGACTCTGTCATATCGTCGGTCGAGTGTGCCAGGAAGACGATGAGGTGGTATAAAAAACTATTTTTCCACCTACTCGACCTCACCCTCTACAACTGCCACATCCAATATCATGAAATAACAGGTGAAGTTGAGACGATGGAGTCGTACTGCATCGAACTTGCACGGGAGCTTCTGTTCTTCTTCAGGGAGGGTCCACGCCGCCAGCAACGTCCCGCAGCTCGTTTTCAAGCACCAGAAGGCCCCGCCAGACTGACACAACGCCACTTTTGCGATTTTGTCCCGCCCAACGAAGTAAAACCCAACCCACGCAGACGGTGTCATGTGTGTCGCAACACAGACAGACGCACACCAAAACGGCAAGACACCCGGACGATGTGTGAAGAATGTGATGTGGGACTGTGTTTTCCCACCTGCTTCAGGGAGTATCACACCCTCGAGCACTTCTAAGTGTTCAAAGTGTTCAAAGACTGCGATAAAAGACGCTATAATGTAATACTAACAGTGTATATAAAAGACGCAAAAAGTGAATATAAAACAGTGTGTATATATATAATTTACAAGTGCAAAGTACCGAACAATATAAAACACTAAGTAAATTCTAAACTTATAAAACTGTGTGCAAATAATTATAAGAATAAGAGACAATAAGTGCGTAAAACAATGTATATACACCTCATAATCTTAGGTAAAACAATGAACAAGTACAAATAATTCAATGAAAAGGAGACACAGTGACCTTGAGTGAAAGTGACAGCCAGACAGAGAAAGAAAGAGGGAGGGTGCTGTGGAATGTGGGTCACTCGCTCCGCTGTATGGCCGTGTGTTCGTACGTGCGTTTTGTTATTGTCCTGAGCAAAGATGGCCGCCCAAGATGGCCGCCATCACCATGGCAACGGGGACGCTAAAACTCGTGCGCACTTGTAATACTTGAATGAAGACACTTATCACACTACAACTTCAGTTATATTTACATTATGTGATATACAAAGACATTCTATGAACTCTGAAGCGCACTTTATGTCCGAGAGGTGCGAAATAAGTCATGCTGCCTGGCGGCTGGCAACTGGCTGCTGGCGCGGGAGATTTGAAATGGCGCTAAGGCTCCTCTGAGGCTGGGGACCCCCACTACCTCCCAGGACCCCCAAATGGCCTAGGTAAGTACTTTTTTCACATTTCTTCATGTCTATCATTATTTTCTAACACATTCTGATATATTTATAACAAAAAAAAAAAATTGAAAATTGCCCGGGTTCTGGTGCACAAAAATAATAAAACCGGCCGGGGCTGTACGGGTTAATCTGCGCTGGGTTAACCCTTTATTAGCGGGGTCGGACTTAAGTCCGGTACGAGATAATTGGACTAAATGGCGGGGTCAGACTTAAGTCCGTGGGTGTATTCCCACCCTAATTTAGGTGGAAAGCGGAACCTGGTAGTCAGGCGTTATACTACAAGGGCCCACCCACATATCCCCACTGCGTGACCGTGACTCAGTGACCCTCAAGCAGCCATAATGGAAGGTCAAGATTTGCCCGTGTTCGATTCGGTGGCCGCCATCCCTAGTGCGTCGCGCCACCCTACTAACCACGCCCGGCTTACCACCCAGGAACTAGATATCATGCTGAACTCTTCAGAACTTTCTAATAAGCTGTTGGATGAAACCGTCGAATGTCTGGGTGAGAGTTTTGGTAGTGTGGATGACTCGGAAGACGAAAATAACCCGATCATAGGCTTTCATCCCAAGCATAATTTGCGTGGGGTTGATGTTGAGGTTGATGTTGGACAGACCGTTGACCATATTGAAGACGTTTCCTGACGAAGAACATACTGGTGTGGGTGTTGGTAAGTACAATTTATATTTTATAATTGCTTGAAAGTTTGATTGCAAGCATTTTATCACCTTACGAGCGGGTGGTGGAGTAAATTTCCCTGTGCCGCCCAGCGGGTTTTTTTTTTTACCCTAAATGGGGTTGTTTCGTGCTCTTTTTCATGCATAAACAAGACCCAGAGCGTAATACAAGTATGTATCCCTGAAAGGGCGTAAATTGAGCTTTACAATGACACCCGAACCATCCTTCTACGATCATTGGTTGTCTTTCAACGATCGTGCAACACGAGTGCAAAACCCTAAACTACGGTAATTTCCTTATATAATTCCCTGTAGTAGGTCCACGGCGGCTGTGACGAGCGGTCAGGAGGTACATTATGCTCTAATCACCGCTCCGCTCTCTCTCAGAGCACATTACGTCCTCAAAATTGCACTCTACAAGAAATGTCCTTTGCATTTTATAACGTATTATTTGCAGGCGTTCGGTAAATTTCTCACGATAACCAGGATATACGGTACATTTCTCACGATAATATAAGCAACAACGAAGCTTGGCGAAGATTGTGGTCTACAATATACCTTTTTATAATTGCATGTGACCTTGTAATTGCTTGAAAGTTTGATTGCAAGCATTTTATAGCGTATTATTTGCAGGCGTTCAGTAAATTTCTTACGGTAATACAAACAACGAAAGATTGAATATTTGTGCTTGGCATTATATGATTGTGGGGAACAGATGTAGGCCTACCGTATATATTATTTTATCATAATATATGATACATATGTAACATTGTTATATTATCACGACACTCTCTCTCTCTCTCTGTCTCACTCTCTTTGTTTCTACACCTTTGTACTCCTTGGTACTCTCTTTCTCTGATGTAGGCCAGGGCACGCCCCTAACTAATCTTCTCTTCCCTCCCAGGGAAAAATCACACCTAGCAGATGTTCTTGACCTCTCTCTCTCTGTCTGTCTCTCTACCTATATATACATTTATAATTGCATGTGACATTGAAATTGCTTGAGAGTTTGATTGCAAGCATTTTATAGCGTATTATTTGCAGGCGTTCGGTAAATTTCTCACGATAACCAGGGTATACGGTAAATTTTTCACGATAATATAAGCAACAACGAAGCTTGGCGAAGATTATGGTCTACAATATACCTTTTTATAATTGCATGTGACATTGAAATTGCTTGAGAGTTTGATTGCAAGCATTTTATAGCGTATTATTTGCAGGCGTTCAGTAAATTTCTTACGGTAATACAAACAACGAAAAATTTAATATTTGTGCTTGGCATTATATGATTGTGGGGAACAGATGTAGGCCTAACCGTATATATTATTTTGTCATATATATGATACATATGTAACATTGTTATATTATCACAACACTCTCTCTCTGTCTGTCTAATCCTCTCTGGGTCTACCTATATATACTTGTATAATTGCATGTGACATTGAAAGTGCTTGAGAGTTTGATTGCAAGCATTTGATAGCATATCATTTGCAGGCGTTCAGTAAATTTGATAAATATATCAAAATAAGTCCTGTGGGACTATGAAATAGCTATTATTGGACAAGGAAAATATTTTGTTCATCCCTCCACTGGAACATCAACAACAATGTCAACAACGTATCGCAGTCGGCAGTGTGCAGTACTGCCAATACGTATAGCGACTTCCGCTAGATCTAGAGACCTTTACTTCGATCTAGCAGCAATGACTTACACTAGCGGTTTTGTTTTGAAATTTCAGAACAATTTCGAAGTGATATTATATGGATTTTGCCAATTCATATTTCTAGTGGTATTTATCATGTCTTACATCTAACAATATATGCTAGCGGATTTAACTTCAATTGGTAACCCTCCCCCCTCATTCGGCTCGAAGAAAATCGATAATGGTGGCACTTTAGTAAACAGGTGATAAACATAACCGCATGCGTATCTGTTTGGTGTATCGGTATTATGGTAAGTTGGCTACCTACTATTGTTTATACGATATAGTAAGTAATGATAAGTAAATTATTATATATTATATATAAAACAAAAACAAAATTCCTGCAAAGCAAGCGAAACAGAGAGAGAGAGAGAGAGAGAGAGACAATGCAGAAACTGAACTGAAGAAAGAGTGAAAAAGATATAATAATACAGACATTTTTACAAGCAAATAAAGAAAGGGATTATAGAAAATAATAATGAGAATTACATATACGGATGAGGAAGAGAGAGAGAGAGAGAAAGAGAGAGAATACAGAAACTGAACTGAAGAAAGAGAGTGAAACAAATATAATAGTACAGAAATATTACAAGCAAATAAATGAAATAGACGGATTAGTTAGAGAAAATAATAATGAGAAATACATATACGGATGAGGAAGAGGGAAAGCGAGCGAGCCAGAGAGAGAGAGAGAGACAGGAGGCGTGAGAGAGATTAGAGAAAATAGAGAGATTGCAAGCATTTTATAGCGTATTATTTGCAGGTGATCAGTAAATTTCTTACGGTAATACAAACAACGAAAGATTGAATATTTGTGCTTGGCATTATATGATTGTGGGGAACATATGTAGGCCTACCGTATATATTATTTTTTCATATATACGATACATATGTAACAATGTTATTATCACGACACTCTCTCTCTCTCTCTCTTGTCTCTTCCTCTCTGGGTCTACCTATACATATATAATTGCATGTGACCTTCAAATTGTTTGAAATTTTGATTGCAAGCATTTTTTAGCGTATTATTTGCAGGCGTTCAGTAAATTTCTTACGGTAAGGTAGGCAAAAGGCAGTTATGAGATTGAGGTAGGGAAAAGGCAGAACTGCCTATAGCGAGTGTATGAATGGGATTGAGGTAGACAAAAGGCAGAACTGCCTATAGCGAGTGTATGAATGTGATTGAGGTAGACAAAAGGCAGAACTGTCTATAGCGAGTGTATGAATGTATGTATGAATGAATGACATGGATGTATGAGGTGGACCAAGAACCAGATGGATGGATGAGATTCGAAACTTTGATAGACGTATATATCACGGTATACGGTAGAAGTAATTCCTTACAATGTAGCGTACATCGTGATATATACGCCTATCAAATGATTGCCATCAATATACGGTATATATATATATATATATATATATATATATATATATATATATATATATATATATACACCGTGATATATACGCCTATCAAATGATTGCAATCAATATACACCAATATACAGTATATATATATATATATATATATATATATATATATATATATATATATATATATATAAGTATATATATATATATATATATACATATATATATATATATATATATATATTTATATATATACCGTATATTGATTGCAATCATTTGATAGGCGTATATATCACGATGTACGGTACATTGTAAGGAATTACTTCTACCGTATACCGTGATATATACGTCTATCAAAGTTTCGAATTTCATCCATCCATCTGGTTCTTGGTCCACCTCATACATCCATGTCATTCATTCATACATACATTCATACACTCGCTATAGGCAGTTCTGCCTTTTGTCTACCTCAATCACATTCATACACTCGCTATAGGCAGTTCTGCCTTTTGTCTACCTCAATCCCATTCATACACTCGCTATAGGCAGTTCTGCCTTTTCCCTACCTCAATCACATAACTGCCTTTTGCCTACCTCAATCACATGTGGATAACACCTCCTGGGAACACCACAAACAAAAATGAGTCTTCAACACTACCCCATAGGGTGATTTGGAAATGTGTTGTGAAATAATATTATATATAAAACAAAAACAAAAACCTGCAAAGCAAGCGAGAGAGAGAGAGAGAGAGAGAGAGAGAGAGAGAGAGAGAGAGAGAGAGAGAGAGAGAGAGAGAATGCAGAAACTGAACTGAAGAAAGAGTGAAAAAGATATAATACAGAAATATTACAAGCAAATAAATGAAATAGAGGGATTAGTTAGAGAAAATAATAATGAGAATTACATATACGGATGAGAAGAGAAAGAGAGAATACAGAAACTGAACTGAAGAAAGAGTGAACAAGATATAATAATACAGAAATATTACAAGCAAATAAATGAAATAGAGGCATTAGTTAGAGAAAATAATAATGAGAATTACATATACGGATGAGGAAGAGAGAAAGGGAACGCGAGAGAGGGAAAGCGAGCGAGCCAGAGAGAGAGAGAGACAGACAGACAGGAGTGAGAGAGAGAAAGAAAGAGAGAGAGAGAGAGAGAGAGAGATAATACAGAGAATACAGAAATAAGGAGAAATAAGAGAAAAATAAGACCGATTACCGAAGGAATAGTAGACGCGCGAGAGGCCGAAGTCAGGCCAAAGCGAACGCATCCGAACGCGCCCGGGAAATAGACCAAAAAGTACCTCCTCTTCCTCACCTCTTCCCACCCTACACACTCATTCATAACATTCATTCATAGACTTATATGGGGAGACGAAGAGTTGCTCTTTCCAAAAATGATCGTTTCGTTCGCATTGGAGCCAGAGTAACAGCGCTAGGGCGAGTGAAATTGAGCGAATATTTCGGGATTATGCCCGCTGAGCGGTACAGTGTAAAATACCTTACCACCCGCTAAATAAGGG
This sequence comes from Paralithodes platypus, assembly GCA_032716605.1. Lineage (NCBI taxonomy): Eukaryota > Metazoa > Arthropoda > Malacostraca > Decapoda > Lithodidae > Paralithodes > Paralithodes platypus. The sequence goes on along the minus strand of CM064567.1, from coordinate 44,851,224 downwards.
TTAAAGGACATAGATTTAATTCTCTAAGACGCTCTTCGTATGGTTTGTTCTTTAGGCTAGGTATCATTTTGGTAACTCTACGTTGAACTCGTTCTAGCTTGTTTATATCTTTTTGGTAATAAGTGCACCAGGATTGAACGCAGTATTCCAGAAGAGGGCGGACTAAGGAATTGTAAAGGGTTAGGATAACTTCTTTGGATTTATGCTCAAATGACCTGCCTATAAAGCCAATTATTTTGTTTGCCTTCTTAACAACTTCTGAACATTGTTGACTCGGTTTTAGGTTACTCGATATTGTTACTCCCAGATCGGTTTCTCTGTTTACATTCTTAAGCTGAGTGCCATTCATCGAATAGTTTGCTTTCTCATTTAGGTATCCGATATGTAGTACTTTACATTTATCCGCATTGAAACTAATTTGCCAAATTTGGGCCCAACATGACAAATTTTCTAGATTGTGTTGCATATCGTCAACTTGTTCTTTTGAGAGTACGCTATTTGCAATTTTTGTATCGTCAGCAAATTTTGAGATTGTACAGGTGAGACTCTCATCTATGTCATTGATGTAAATTAGAAAGATAAATGGTCCTAGTACCGATCCCTGGGGTACCCCGCTACTTACATTGGTCCATTTAGATGCCTTACCGTTTATGACTACTCTTTGCTTTCTGTCGCTGAGCCAATTTTCTATCTATTTCAACACGCCGTCTTGTATTCCATGTGCTTTTAGTTTTAGCAGTAAATGTTTGTGGGGAACTTTGTCAAAGGCCTTTTGAAAATCAAGGTATATAATATCTACAGCTTTACTCTCATCGTAGAGGTTAAGGATATCGTGGAAGAAGTCTAAGAGGTTTGTTAAACAGGAACGTTTTTTACGAAAGCCGTGTTGAGTATCTTTAAGTAAGTTATTTGCCTCTAAGTGATTTACGAGTCTGTCTCTTATGACCGTTTCTAACATTTTACATACAATTGAGGTTAAGCTATTTGGACGATAGTTACTGGGTAGGGATTTGCTGCCTTTTTTTAATATCGGTGTTACGTTGGCTAGCTTCCACTGATCAGGCATACAGACTGCAAGGATTCATTGAATAGCAATGTCAGAGGTTTGGAGAGCTCATCCTTAGCTTCCTTTAGAACTCTAGGCGAGATTGTATCAGGTCCAGGCGTTTTATTTACCTTGAGTTTATCTAAACAATTCAATACTTCTCTCTCTGTAACGGTGATATTGCTTAGAACATCTGAATTATCAATCTGAATCGGCGATGGTGTAGGGATATCACCGAGGTCTTCGGTTGTAAAAACTGATGCAAAGAAGGTATTGAGGGCATTACTCATTTGTACTTCGTCTTTGGTGTATTCTCCATTTTCATCGACTAACGGTCCAACAGTTGATGTAACTACTTTTTTCTTTCTGATATAACTATAGAATTCTTTCGGGTTTGTTTTACTTTGATTCGCAACATGTAACTCCAGGGACTTTTTACTTTGCTTAATTAACTTTTTGGCTTTGCGTCGTAGCTCTACAAATTTCACCCGTTCTTTGTCATTTTGTGAGGATTTTAATCTATCATTAGCAAATTTTTTAGCAAGCAGACAGTCTGAAATATCTTTATTCCACCATTTGGGCTTATCATTATGGCCTGGACACCGTATTTTCGATGGTATGCAGTCTTGCACTGCCTTAAGGTAAGTGGTTGTGAAACACTCCCAAGATGTATTTATGTCGTTATTTTTATCCAGAAAGCTCCAATCAGTTTCTTTAAGCTTTGATTTAAGTTTATGAAAATGTGCTTTCTTGAAATTAGGGACTTTCTCAATGCTGCTATTTGATTTGTTACTAGTAAACTTTAAAGTGAAAGTTATCGTACGATGGTCGCTGTTACTGAATTCATCACCAACATTCAAATTCTCTATTAATTCTTCTTTTGTTGCGAGTACAAGGTCAAGCACATTATTACCACGGGTCGGAGATTGTACAAATTGAAAAAGTGAACTCTCTTGCAAGTTAGCATAGAGGTCGTGTCCAGAGTGTGAAGTAAGAATATCGCCCCATTTAGTCACGGGTAAGTTGAAATCGCCAAGAATTACGGTATCCTGTATGTTAGTTATTTCTGCAATTTGTTCATAAATTTCACTGTCAGTTTGCACTGATTGAGATGGGGGTCTGTATAATAAAGTTAGTGTTATTTTAGTTCCTCGTTTATTATTTAATAGTACGTAAGATATGTCTATATTCGCAATTTGAGGTTTTGACATTAAGACGGGATTAAGACTTTCCTTTATAAAAAACTGAACAGAACTTTATAAAAAGCAGACCTCTGACCTCAGCCTCTGACCTAAACCCTAGTGTCTCTGACCTAAACCCTAGGGCCTAAACCCTAGTGCCTCTGACCTAAACCCTAGGGCCTCTGACCTAAACCCTAGGCCCTCTGACCTAAACCCTAGGGCCTCTGACCTAAACCCTAGGGCCTCTGGCCTAAACCCTAGGGCCTCTGACCTAAACCCTAGGGCCTCTGGCCTAAACCCTAGGGCCTCTGACCTAAACCCTAGTGCCTCTGGCCTAACCCTTAGTATCTCTGGCCTAAACCATAGTGCCTCTGGCCTAACCTTTAGTGCCTCTGGCCTAAATCATAGTGCCTCTGGCCTAAACCATAGTGCCTCTGGCCTATACCATAGTGCCTCTGGCCTAAACCATAGTGCCTCTGGCTTAAACCATAGTGCCTCTGGCCTAAATCATAGTGCCTCTGGCCTAAACCATAGTGCCTCTGGCCTAAACCATAGTGCCTCTGGCCTAAACCCTAGTGTGTCTGGCCTAAACCCTAGTGCCTCTGGCCTAAACCATAGTGCCTCTGGCCTAAACCCTAGTGTGTCTGGCCTAAACCCTAGTGCCTCTGGCCTAAACCCTAGTGCCTCTGGACTAAACCCTAGTGCCTCTGGCCTAAACCCTAGTGCCTCTGGACTAAACCCTAGTGCCTCTGGACTAAACCCTAGTGCCTCTGAACTTAACCCTAGTGCCTCTGACCTAAACCCTAGTGCCTCTGACCTAAACCCTAGTGCCTTTGACCTAAACCCTAGTGCCGCTAGACTAACCCTGAGTGCCTCTGGACTAACCCTGAGTACTTCTGGCTTCAACTCTGTACTAGCTACACCTGTACAGAAGTTTACTAAGATACATAAATATATTAACCTATGCTTGTGTGTCAAGTCCTTTCTAGAATTAATTTATAGATAACTTACTTATAATCAAATTAACTTTTTTCTTCTTCTACTGTATATTCCAACTACTCCCTCTTCGGCATAGGCTGAGAGCCTGCACATTCAACCGCTTAACACGGTGAAGCCTGTGAGGTCTTTTCCCAGTCTAGGGAGTGAGACAAGTGAAGCACTATATTTCAACTCACGGCTCGAAGCAGCCACATCTCTCAAGCTGCTAAACCTTCGTGCTTCACTGTCTCACCACCTAGACTCGGACCCTCACTCTCAGAAGGCCACCTATTGAGCAATTAACTCACTAGGCATTGCCCCCCTGTAGCATAATTTGAATATGGGAATATTCATACAGTGTTATTTAATCAGGGAACAATAAGGGTATTTTGGGGGCATTTCGGTGGGCTTGGTGGTAATGTACTGTTCCTTGGTGCCGCACAGAATCCATCCCAATTATACCTTCCCATTGATATATCGGGATTCAAACCCGGGACATTTGGATTACCAGGCCGGTGGCAAGACCACTCCACCACACCTCCCGTGAGGTTTTTGCTTCCTTTGCTCCTGTATATACTGTACAATATGCTGTAATAAGTCTGATTAACTGCTCAGCCACCAGACCTGTACATATACAGTATATAGAGAACATTAATGTTTGCCTTATACCTTCACGCTACACGATAATTTATAATAAAGTTTTGGTTTCCCACACCATTATACACATATGTCCCCTTGTAATTATACATCCACCATCTTTGTCTGTAAATAGCTTATATATTGATTGTCTACTTTATGTTGTACCTATGATGATCTTCTGGAATGAAATCAAATCAAAATCCATGCCTGTCACTACCTGTAAACTTTATAAATATAAACCCATAAGATTTGTACACACATCCTTGTATTACATCTATACGCCTTTCCCTCGAGATATAGGAACCCCTTGATATACGGTGAAGTATACTCAACCCCCACATCGATTAAAGGTGTTGGTATCTAAGATGTAGTTAACAGAAATGACATGTTGTGGCCAAACATATAGGGCTATTAAATGCGGCGTTATACGGGTTTTTGTCCAGCGGTTTCACGAACCAATATTTGATTATGGCTTGTGATTGCGTTATAAAAGCACAGAAGATAGTCACACGTATCGATTAACTCAATCTAATATTCAGTTTGCATCTGGAGGTGATGACAATTGTAAGTTAATCCGGTAATTGAATTATTTAATTCACGCAGCATAATTCATTAAAAACTAAGCTGACTAGGCAATCAACTGGTTATTTACGTTTTCAACAACAGCAATGAAACATTTACTTTCAATTATAATGTAGCATAGGTGATAAGCAGGTGCTTCTTTAGGCTACTTTTAAAAGTGTGACTGTCATGGCTCTATATATTGTTTTGGGTGATGAATTATGAATGTTGGCAACATGGTATGCTGTACTATACCCTGTTCCACATAAGTAGGCCAAAACTCTTGCCCACTAACCTCTATAACTGACAAACGACTAGAGTAATCAAGCTAATATCCATACCATTTGGGACAGGTCAGGCAGGGAATATGTGTGGAATGCTACAGCCCATTTGTTCCTGCCCTTTTTGAGTTAGAGGTTAGGGTTCAAGAAAACTGGCCTACCTATTTGGAACAGGGTATAGTATGGGGTTGGGAAAAGTGCATGGAAGGGAAACGCACATCCGAACTTTTTCTCGTTTGAGATCTATTACCAAAGAAGAAATAGGGTATTCCGCACTAGAAATATTAGCTTGTAAAATGTGCAAATATCATCATTCAGATCACTACTGTAGTTTATTGTAATAACGGGTTCAAAAATAAATGCAACGAAACCCTCACCAGATCTACCCACATACCCAGAAGAGACACGGTTTAAAAGAGACTCGAGGACCCCAACCTATCTACCAACATTCCAGGAGGAAATGACTCGACCACAAGCCAAAATAGCCAGCCTCCAAGTGAAGCGAAGATCGAAGAAGAAGAGGAGGACACAAGCACAGACAGAAAAAGAAACAACACAGTCCGTTATCACAAATCAACGTCCTCTATTATATCAAGAAACAACACAGTCTACCATGTTAAAACAACACCCTCTACCGATACTCACGGGAACTACAAGGCCACTCATTAAGCATGACCTGATGCCGGGCCAATCACCTGGGCTTCTTCCGGGCCAATCACAAGGTCAGAGATACGGAATAGAGACGTATCCAACCCAAGAACCCGATTTAAACTACAACGAAGAGGGATTTATGCAAATTCCTCACCAACAACCGATGTTTTACTACGACAGATAGTACCAGAATAACCCTCTCTCCAGTGCGATCAACGATCAACTAAAGAGATCCACAGAGAGTAAAGAAAGTTTTGCATACACCAGTGATAATAGAGAACAGTACGAATTGCAGCAAAACAATTATCATTTTTAGCTTCCTAACATATGAGTTTAATATCACTATATGTATTGTATATTTAAGGCCATTATTAACTACACCATAATTCGAAAACTACAATTCAAATGCCCCTAATATTCCAAAATCAATTAAATCTGATCCAATTTAAAAACTGAATATCACCTAACTGAAATTTAGGAGAGTTAGGCAAATATTGTCGAACCCGTCAATTAGCCAAAGACAAACTAGAATGAGGATCAAATATCAGTCACTACTGTTAGGGTTAAGCCAATCGTCCCTATATCCAGGTACCTCGTAACACTAGAAGTGCCCGTTCTATTAAGTGTAGAGTACCTAGAAGTGTATATTCTAGTAAGGTGTAGGTGAGCTAGAAGTGAAAATTCTAGTTGTGTAGGAGAGGCTGTAGAAGTTAAAAGTTCTAGATTAGTAGCTAAGCACTAGAAGTAAAAGTTCTAGATGCATCTAAAATACTAGAAGTGATTATACTAGTTCTGTGTGAAAATGCCGTCTCTCTCTGATAAATAAGAGAGGCTTAAAAACGTACGAGTTAACCGCAGACCAGATCTATCTAAAGGATCATCTCTCCCCAGTCTAAGTGTTTCTATAGTTCTTGAGTTTTGGAATTGTTGTGAAGGTTATATAAGATATACCAGTGTTCAAGTCAGAGTAACTTATCGAGACCCCTTTGGCCTCTCCTTTCATTACCTTATACCTCATATTTGTGAAAACCTTATATAGGTCTTTCTCGTTATTAAAATATATAATACTCTGGATATAACTCCTTTCATAGACTACAGTAGATCTGGACTGGACACGAAAATGGAACTTTGCAGTAAGGGACCCAAAATCGGAGAACGAACCCCCAAGTTCGAAACTCAAAACTGCGAAAATGTGATATTTTTTTGGTTTCGAGGTTCGAACTTGGAGGTTTGATCTCTGATTTGGGGTCCCTTACTGCAAAGTTCCATTTTCGTGTCCAGTCCAGATCTACTGTAGTCTATGCTCCTTTATATTCCACTTGCAGGGGTACCCGGCGTTGCCCGGGTAATCACCATAATCACCATCACTACTACCACCACTACTACTACCATAATCACCATCATCACCACAATCATCACAATACTACTACTACCATAATCACCGGCCTCGACCTCACTGTGCCTCATTAAACGGCGACCTCGATTTCGGCCGCTAAATGACCTCCGATTTTGGATCTGACCTCATCCGTACTCCCATTTTCGGGGGCTGCGAACAACTTTCGTTCCATACACCTTTTCGATCGGAGGCCTCCTTCTGCCCCAAACGGCAATTTTTTTCATATGTTTTTTTTTCAATTTCGGCCTCGATACGACCTCCGATCGTGGCCTCGCCCCCTCTATGACCTGACCCAGGTCAATTGACACCCACATGCAAAGTTTCAGCTCCCCAGGTCCAAAACTGCGGCCGCCTATTAAGAACAGACACACACACACACAGACAATCGAAAATATTATATAGATATTATAATCTTATATATTTAGGTTCGACCTAGATATATATGAAACGTCACACAAATATTTGATGGACACTTGTAGATCTTATTCATGTGTGTATTATCAGTGTGTATATATGTGCGTAGTGAAGTGTTCAAAGAGAGTGTAATTCTTATACCTGTCCCCTAATTAATATAATTCCAAGTTATGGACATCTCTAGGTCCATTCCAGATATAATTACAAATAACCAGAAATTCATTCCCCTTGTTAATCATTAAATCAGTACGTTCGAGTACCTTATTCATTGATTCTGAATAATTTTATTTCTATTTAAACTTGTGAATAATTCGGTCCACCACGTTATACGGTGAATACTATTTGAACTTATATTGGGAATTTCTATTATACCCAACCGTGTTCATAGCCTATTATTCTGGCTGCTTTCGATTCACTACTTGTTCTGTGATATCAGTTTATATTATATAAATTCATTTCACCCACCTTAAGGTGTTTCTATTTTATTTTTCCAGTGCGTTGAGTAATTATTTAGACCCGCTGTGTTCATAACCTTTTAGGTTACATTTTATTCACTACACGTTTTGTGAAATTGAAATTCCTTTGTATTGTTCGTTAAGTCACATTTACTAACTTAATTTTGTTTTCCTAGACCCAGCGTACAATTATTCACCCTTTTGTCTTGATCACATATTTGAAATTTAAATTACCATTTATCTAGGATTAACGTCAAATTCGTATTTATCCATCCTAGAATTAATATTCCATATTGTTAAGATTTCCAAGTATACGTCGCAGTAACTTTAATCTAGACCCAGCCGCGGCTACTTTGACCCCAGTCCTACCTGATCACGTGACCCTAAGCCACCAGCCGCACTACCTCACCTGTTTGTCTCCGCGATATCAGCTGCCCATATTTATGCTACGCGATTCCTCTCTTTGCATACTTAACCCGGCAGGTGCCGGGAGACTCTTAAGAGGTTTTACTGGGCAACTGCGGGGAGACTCTTAAGGTCCTAGGCCTAAAAAAAAACACTTAAAACACCCGTGGCACTTAAAAAAAAAGTGGTGTTTAAGTGAGATAATTCCCCTCCATCCCTCCAATCACTCCTTCACATGTGTCAAAGTCTCCTCCTTCCCCCCCTCCTTCAATTATCACCTATTTTCCCTGTTATTCCCTTATTCCTTGGTGTATTTTTGTGTTACCATCTCCAGGCCAGTTCCATGGTGGTGTCATGTGACTAGCGAGTGTGTTGCAATAGGGAGAGTGTGAGGGAGTAAGTCAGTAATTAGGCTTCAGCCCTCGAGAGGAGAGGGTGTACGGCCGGCTGGCTCACATTTGATGAACCGCTCGGTAATAATTCGCAATTTTGACCATCCAAACACTATTCCCACTAGTTATATTGTTGTTACATGTTACTATCTTCATATTAAATGTAAAGTAGGCGCATATGGATAAGTATTAATGATATTTATGGTAAATTAATGATTTTAGTGAGGAATTAATCAGAATACCTACGCACAGGAGTATGGTGTATACTACAGGGGCTGCGCACTTTACGAGTTAACTATATTTGTGATATTGTCATTATTATTTTAGGTATTATTTTGTATATGGATGCTGATGCTTTGTGAGTGACGCCCTTATTCATGAATAAGTCAAACTTATTTAACTTATTCCCAGTCACATAGTTCAGCCATTGATATTACGCTCTATAGCTAATTATCTGATGTGCCCCACCTGTATCTAGCTATTAAAAAATTAAACTTGTGAACCATATTGTGTGTAATTATTGTCTTTGGGTGTGATTTGAGTGATCTAGTAATATTTATATCAATGCTAGCTATGTTCTTGTTGGGCAGGATTATGTTCTAAGTTACCCAAATAAGGAGCTTATGAGAACAAAATATCAAGCAAGTTGGATTACAACCACGCATAACATTTGTATTGACCCGTACTTTACCGTAGGATACAGGAATAAAAGTCCCCTGCAGTCCCAAGCACTGTGGCCAAAATGGCAAGATAGAACAACTTTCCAACTCAAAAGATGAAGCAAGACTGGCTCTCCTACACTTCAGTGGGTCTTATATAAGCTGAGAAGTGTTGCCATATCGAGAGCAGTGCTCAAACGGTCATGGTACCAGGTACAGCCTTGTACAGGCAATTACAAGGAAAGTACATTACTGACGGCTCCTAGCCGTCGCTGGGACTGGGGAGTGACTTATCTACTGAAGCTGGGATTGGATGGGTTAACTAGTATCGTACATTATATATTATATACTTTTATCGCGTTGATATCGCGATGCAATTATGACATAGTAGATTGATCACAAATTATAATGCAATCATAATGTTTTTCTGCACAAGGCAGTAAGTGGAAAACTTAGATATAACTTTTACTAACGAAAGTATAAAACCCATATACCGACATTATTAAGTGTACATATAATCTATATTAATCCTATTGTATGACATTATCGGTGGAGTCTTACCTTTTGACTGCCAGCACTTAATTAGTCACTTATTCTACCATGGTGACTAATAAGTATAGGGTGCCTACGTGTATATTCAGTATATTGTATGTGTATGTATGTATGTATGTATATACTCAGGCACTTACCCCATAACTGGGGGTGGCCGACTCGAGACAGACCGAACAGAAACAACATTTAAATTTCCAATTATTAGGGTCCGGGACCACTTTCGCGTTCCCTCGCCCCTTTCTCTCTTTCGTCATGTAGGTGAATTTTATAAGGGAAGGATGATTCCTATCCTCCTTCTCCCTATTGAATTTGATAAAGGAAAATGAGTCTACGATGCCCAATTTGTACGCAATAAATTGTTACGACCGGCACTACGAAATAAACAAGGGCACTCAATATTGGACTAGATGATAGGCTATATCTGCAACAATGGTACGCTAATTCCAAACCCTCGAACTATTACGCCGGTGAACAAAACACTTAAAACCCTCCAGAGTTAATCTACTGGATAACGGGGTATCAATTAACTGGGTTTTAGTGCACTTCTACAAAGGCTTACCGATGACGGCAAAGCCTACTCACAACAGGAGTACTTTACGTTAATAAAATGCTCTTAAGTAATAACAATGCTTGAATAAACTATGATAAGATTTAATAAAGGAGTATATGCTTACGTTAACTTTAGTGTGAGTCTGTACTCAACACTAAACTCTACAATGCTCTATGAAAACACTGGAAGTCTAGTCCTACAGCAATCAGATAAAGAATCTTCTGAAAACGTCTGATGCTCTAAGATGCTCGTTAACCCTTCTTTAGCGGCCTATGCGGTTTATTTATATGTACCGCCCAGCGGGGTGTTTTTAGCCAAAATAGGGCTGTTTACGTGATCATTTTCATGCCTAAATAAGACCCAGAACGTAAAACAAGTATCTATCCCTGAAAGGGCATAAACAGAGCTTTCGAATGACACCATAACGATCCTTGTATGATGGATAGTTTTCTTGCAATAACCGTGCAACGCGAGTGCAAAAAGCATGTAATTCGGTACTTTCCCCATATAATTCAGTATGTAGCGAGTGAGAGAGGGAGGAGGGAGCGGAGATTCGTGTCAGTAGGTTCGCCGCGGTGGTCTGGAGCAGTCATACGCTCGCTAGTCTCCTGCCACCACTTGTCTCTCTCTCAGCAACATTACGTGCTGAAATTGCCACTCGACCTATGTCGAGCGCCGCCACATAGTCCAGCTTTATTAAAAACGAATTATGTGGTGAGCCGCTTTTTAAGGGTTAATATAGAACAGAAATAATGCAGGGGCAGGACACCAAAGCGTGTATCTTAAATACACCAATAAGTAGGATACATATATATATATATAACAAGGGAGTGCAACAACTCTGTGACAGCACTAATAATCGCCACTCAAAACAGTACTTCCTTAGCCAACTTAACAGCCAAACTGGTTTGTGCACTGTGCATCAACCTAGGCTAAAATAAGGCGTGAATAATTCCTAAAGCATACACAATTAAAGTTAATAAACACGATGCTGTCTTTCTCACTAATAAAGTCTAGCAGTGGCATAAAAAGGTACTAAGAAGCTAGGCAGAGCGCAAGCATGCTCGTAGCCTACTGCCTCCCCATGAACAGATTTCCCTTATGTTACGTTAAGTGACTTGGAGGCTCTCTTGGTAAGTCCAGATCTCAAGTATCTGGTCATACCCTGGCGCTCCACAAAGGTCAACACAATGAGGTAGCAAGTATGCAGGTGAGATTAGGCAAGAGCCCTTCACTTGTACACTGCTACACTCGCAAAGGAAAATATGCACAAGGGTTACAGGCTAGCTAGCTTCGTCGATGTTGTACAGGCTCTGACTTGCCACATACATAACTCAGACAACGACCAAAGATACCTTCCACTGTCTAGCATTAAATAATAAGAGAGAACAGCTCAATAATTAGGAGCACCCCAACACTATGGTACCATTTGACTATGACTCTAATAATCCCTAAAACTAGTGCAAACATATATGGAGAACTGGTGCTGGTAATACGACTGGCCGACTATGGAAGTCGTATGCAGAACCAGAAGGGATAAGTAATTGAATAAAGAGAGAAGTATGAAACCGAAGAAGTACAGAGAGAGAGATAGTAGTATAGAGGGTTATATGGGGGACAGAATTGCAAGGGACATGTAGGACCTAGCACACCAAGCCTAGCTCTGCAGGAAACACAAGGATAGGAGCCCGCACCACCGTCCCAGGACCGCGGCCGCCAATCACAGACGACTACGTCATGAAGAGCAAGCATTCTATGATGTCGACAGGGCCGCCAGCCAATCACGGGCGTGGGAAACTCCTCGGAGCGCGGGAGGCAAACTTACATACACACGCACAAACCACCACCACGCTGCCTACCCCGCTCTCTCTCCCCTTAACTTCACACCATGCATCCCATATTCCAGCAATGATACAAAATACTTCCAAGTGTCACAGACAAGAATAAAGATCACCACTGATCTGTCTGTGACAACATGTACTCTATGAAAGAAAGAACATCGTTCTACGATTATTGTAGCCCATATCACTGCCCTGGCGAGCACTAGCGAGTCACGAGCGCATTCTGGCATGCTGGCCAGCGTACCACCCCACCCAAGATATGGGACGTTTCAGCCACAGGCGAACCCCACATCTGACCAGACAGAATGCCCATCAACCCCGCATCACCTAGCCACTCTTCCAAGTTGTGAAAACAAGGCACAATCACAAACATAAAACACTGCATTATAAAACAAAATTGCACAACCCATCCCCAAAATAATAGCATCATAATAATTATATCACGCTCAGCGAGCAAGCTTCACCAAGCCTAGCCTACTAAGACAACAGCTCAGAGTGTCTTAGATTCTTGCTGTGATATACTGCACTTATATACTATAAAAAAGAAAGAGTTTTTTATGCGAGGTTTTTATATTTTTGTTTTAATAGTGTTTTTGGCGGCGTTGCACTACAAGGGCAAGCCTAATTTTTCTCCACTTCACCAAATACTAACTGAACGGCGAGGGTTCTCCTTCACACATACCCTACCGTGACAAACAATCAGCCAGAACATTATCAGTGCCCTTAACATGCCACACATCCAACTTGTGTTCCGGCAGCAAAACAACACCTGGCACTGATAAACTGCCCAGTTCATCACAAGACTGGCATTTCTCTTCGCTCTTTCCGGCAACGGGGCCTGCCAATAACCTTTCACTAGTTCTATCTTCGTGATGAGCGAGGCAGCCCCGAAGCGGTCTATGGTGTCGTCAACTCTGGGTAATGGATAGGCGTCTGTCAGGGATAATGCTTCCACACTCTTGCAATCAACATACACACGGATCTTGCCACTTAACTCAGGTTGCAAAGTTACTGGCAACGACCACTCACGATATCCTTTATCCCTCAGACCCTTTTTCCACATGTCGTCTAGCTCTGCTTTCACAACAGGCTGTCGAGCAGGATTTATACGGTAGGGAATTAAACTGAGCCTTGCACTGTCTCCAGCCTCCATGTCGGATTCTACCCCGTACATCAGGCCTGGAGAATGAACAAACATGCGAAAGTACTGCCATAGCCTAGTAAACAACTGCCTTGCACTGTCTCCACAAACAACATGCCTAGTGCACTCCCACAACCCAGCCGAGACCGCAGCTTCTAACCTGTAGTCTCCCTCCTTCTCCACCTTCGTCCCTAGAACAGCCAGGTCATGAGAGGGACCATCAGTACCACCTGTGCAGTCACTCCCATAGTTCATAATTGCTAAGGCTTCCCCGCCGATACCGTACATGCGCACCCCCGCATTCCTTGCAACTACATCTGCCTGCGCAGCATCACCGCCTTCAGCAACATGGCCAGATACAGTCGGTCTATGGTAGGGCTGTTGCATTTCACTAGAGCAGCATTGGGAGGCTATGTGACGGCCGGGCGCATCCACTCCACAGCCAACCTCGCCAATCTGCTCAATCTCCTCCTTCTGACCACCATACTTGGCAGCCATGGGTCGACCCTGACCTGGCAACCATGCCAAAGCCTCGTCGCCCACCTTGAACCACTGAAACAACGAGGCCAATGGTTTACTGACACTCAAGTGACCTGCCGGCGGAACCTCGTGCACCGCATGAGTTGTGAGGCCTGGGTACTCGGCACAAACAGTGGGGTATAGACCGATCAGGTGCTGGAGCGCTGCACACTGGTGCTCAGGCAGGTGCTCTAGCGCATCCACAGCCACCTGACTCGTATCCCCCGCCCACTGCTCCACCGAGACATGACAATCCCGACTCTCCTCCACCTGTGCCCCACTGCCCCCCTCTCTTCTCCACCTTGGCGCTGCAGACCAACGCAGGGACAGTAGGCTGCTCAGGTGGTTGCCTCACAAACTCCTCTAACAGGTTCACTAGACATGCTTCCCCGTCCTCGAGTTCAGTAGCCCCGTTCCCACAACTCTCCTACACCTGGGAACTACTCTGTCGGAGTGCCATCACGCCCTACCATGTCCCTAGGGGGGACAGGTTCTGGGGCCACTCCGGAGCTCACCTTTGGGTCAGTACCGAGTCACCAAGGAGTGTCGCTGGGTCCAAACTCTCAACCCAACCACCAGCCTCGACTTTCTCCTTCCGACCCTTCCTCCGCTGGTCATAAACTTGGGTACTAGGCTGTGACACCTGAACGGACTGAGATCTCTCAAGCCCCTCTTGCTCCTCCCTACTCGTGTCGGCCACCCTCTTGCCAACGACTAAGGGTGGAACCTCGGAAGTGGGCACCGCAAAGTCATTACCAAGAAGGAGGTCGACCCCCTCAACTGGCAACTTCTCCACCACACCCACATCCAACTCCTGTGTCACACCGTCCACCTCAAGCTCCATTCTGACCAGCGGGTAAGACCGCGTAGCATTGATGCCTTGAACCACCACAACCCGAGCCACGTTAACAGGCTTGCCAGTGAAATTCTTAACAAGTGTCTGGAAAGCACCTGTATCACGCAACAACTCAAGCCTATGCTTCACACCAGCCCACCTCACAGTGCCGTGCCCCCTATGACCACCAAAAACATCACGGACGGGTGACAAGCCCTCCTGCTGCTTCTGCACCGGCGATGACTTCGCAACCGACCGTTTACCCCGGGCAAGCGCGGAAGACCTCAAAGTAACATCCACATCTGACACATCTAGATTTAATTTTCCAGGTTATCAACTGCTCCAAAATTTCAGACCTAAAGGTGGTGTATGTTGCTTCGCAAAATCTGAAATTGCCCTGGAGGAGGTTACTAGTTTCAATTGTCCCTATTTTGATTATTCTATATACAAATTAATTTCTGCTGGTAAATTTAAATACATGTGTTGCATCTACCGTTCCCCAAATACTCCTCCAGAGCAAAGTCTTTTTGATTCTCTGTCCTCACAACTCAGTGTCTTCAACTTAAATGCTTCTTCTGAAATCACTGTGTTGGGTGATTTTAATGTCCATAATGTTGAATGGCTCACTCATTCAGCCCGACTGATGAGGCTGGTCTTGAATGTGAGCTATTTGCAGACTCATTTAATCTCATTCAACTAGTCAACCAACCCCCCGTGTACCAGATAATCTTGATCATTATTCCCACCTACTGGACTTATTTTTAACAACCAATTCAGAAAATTATGATGTTACAGTGAGGTCCCCACTTGGATCTTCTGATCACTGTCTGATACAGGCCCACTGTCTATCACCTCCCACACCTTCCCACTCTGAACCTGTTTTGGTGACTAAATGGCATTACGATAGGGCAGACTGGGAGGGTCTTCAAGGTTTCTTTTTTTATATTCCCTGGACCTCTTTCTTTTCTAATGATGCACACTCCACCTTGAGCCACATACAAGATTTTGTAAAAAAGAATGGAAACTTTTATTCCTCATCAAAAGTACAGTAAAAGATCTAATTCACCTAAATGGTTGACCATAATTGTGCTAGAGTACTGAACAAAAGCAATAGCCTACAATGCATTCACGAGATCAAAAACACATGAAGCCTTTAATTACTTTAGAAACATCAGAAATCATGCCAAAACTGTATTAAACCTAACTAAATCAAACTTTCTCCATAAGCAGGCAAATAAACTTCTAAATAATCCAAATGATAACAAAATATTTTGGTCTACTCTTACCTCATTCAAATCCAACTTCACTACTGCTTCATCCATTCCACCATTAAAATCTCCGACTGGCAATCTTGTAAGTGACCCCCGAGGTAAAGCTAACCTTCTTGCGGATATTCTCCACCGACTCAAGCTTAGATGAAATAAATCCAGATGTCCCTGTACTTTATTTTTATTTCCCTGAAATTCCTCACTTAACCCGTTGAGCCCCCATTATAATATTTTGTTCACCCCAGTCCCAAGCCATTTCACTTCTTTTGCTAAAATGGAGACAAGGATGAGAAAAAAAAAAAAAAAAAAAAAATCACATCTGCATTTTTTTTTGGGGGGGGGGGGGGGCGGTGGGGGTTGGGGGGACTTCAACAAAATTGTTGGCCAAATGGAAGAGAATGGTGAGAAATGACCCCACAACACAAAAAAAAAAAAAATCATTTCGGTCATTTGGGGGCGGGGGGGGGGGTTTTTCAATAGTTCGTCTCCCCCGCATGACCACACCGCCCGGGAGCACTAGGGTAAAAACTGGGTATGCATTGTACGGCATCATCCTAAGTATCTCACATAAATCTCAAGCCTCTAGCTCCCATACGACCGGAGTAATGAAGGTTCAAAGTGGCGGTAAACTAGGGTTAAACTATCCCCACTAAGCCCACCACCACCAGCGGCTGTCTCTGCCCGCTCACACCTACTGGCCCGGCTCCCCCACACACTACGGTACCTCCCCTCCTATTCTCCCGTTTCCTACCTTACGAGCCACGTAAGTGTTTTTTATATGTCGGACGCACGTGATGCGTCGCTGGGAGTTGGTGATCAAATACTGCCGACGCAACACTGCGACGCTGGGTCTCAACGGGTTAAGATCCACACCATACAATGTCAAAACTATTTTGCAGAATCTCTCAGTAGATACGGCTCCTGGTCCAGAATTCCTCCAATAGTACTTAAGAATTGCTCTTGGTGCTCGCTCCTGTATTGGCAACTTTTTTCCGTCTGTGTACTCATACCTCATGCTTCCCAGTACCCTGGAAAGAACAACATCCATCCAGTTCCTAAAAAGTGCCTCTTCAGATCCATCAAACTACAGACCATAGCTATAACTTCACTCTTGGCAAAGTTTTTGAAATTATATAAATAATCACATAATTAAGCATCTGGAGAAAATAAATTATCAGTGATAGCAATATGGTTTTAGACGATGTCGATCACTGCAGACATTCTTTGCTCTATACGCCTCAAATCAACCAAGCTACAGCAACATGGTGAAACATACAATAGCACTGGATATCAAAGGCATTTGATAGAGTCTGGCATCAATCCTTATTGTCGAAGATGTCACACTACGGCCTTGCATCATTGTTCCACTAATTTCTTCTTATCTTCATACAGAAAAATACGTGTATGGGATGGCCTTTATTCTCAATTTCACTCAATAAATGCTGGTGTTCCCCAGGGATCAGTTTTGGCCCCAACTCTGTTCCTCATTCATATCAATGATCTCATATCTACCACTCATAATCCAATACATTCCTACGCAGATGACTCAACACTCCACAGTTCCTTCACATTTACCAATTCTTTCACCCAACCCGGTCTTATAAATTCAAAAATAACACTGCAATTTCTCTGAACCAGGACCTTTCTAGAATTAATGAATGGGGACAAGAGAATCTAGTTTCCTTTAATGCACAGAAAACCAAGTACAATTCAAATTTCTAACCGACAGAATCTCACATGAACTCCCATTATATTTTTTAATGAGGTACAGATCCCACTTACCCCCCTTAGTATTGACATTCTCGGTTTGTAACATTAATACTAACTATGAGCTGGACACATTATGTTCGAAGCATTACTAAGAATGCCTCTAAAAAAACTGGGACTCTCCTGTACAGAGTTCGGAATTCTTCACTGACGAGCATTGGCCGTAATATATAAAAGTCATGTGCGCTGTCTCATGAAGGGGTGATTACGTTTTGTATCGAGCGTGGGACGTCTTTGTGTGGGCTGGAACGTGGAGTTGGTTGTTCATTACGGAGGCAGTTGGACCAAAATTTGCAAATAAGAAAGCTATTAGAGTTAATCAATAACCTCCTAGCAGATGCACAACAGGGCCCGTTCCTAGTCTCGGTGCATGGGTCCCGGTGGACGCTGGAAACTTTGCATCCCTTGCATTATTCTACCGAGACTTTTACCGCGGGTTGCGATTGTTCACGAATGAACTTTGCTTGCAAGGGTGCCGCCGGGGCCAGGGGGTCCAACATCTTGCCCCGTTACAAATCTAGGTGCAGGGGGGGCTCGCTGAGAGCGCATGGAGGCTCCGCATTGGAAGTGTTTACACGGTTTGTCGGGTGGCTCCGTCCACGAAGGTGGGGTGTGAGGAAGCTTGCTGGCGTGGTATCAGCTTATAGTTTTCATTTGATCCCCGAGCTAGAGGCTACTAATCTTTGGAAGTGGTCAACCTCCCTCCTCGGAAGTTGGCTGTTTCCACGAACTTATCTAAGTACAATTACAAAATCGTTTAACCACATCCGTGTTGTGAACACAAAGACATTTATTGACTGAGGATGCCGTGCAGTCACATGGGCACCTGTTTGTGGGTGGTACTGCAATAAAAGGTATATATTTATCCAATAGGACGCAAGTAAAAACGAGAAGGCCTGGGATCTCTCGAATATCGCTGAAAAAAACAAACACCTCTCACATTCACAAATTTCCTAATAAACCCCTCCGAGAAAAAGAGGCCTGGCTCATTATGTTTCTTGTCTCACTACAGTGTGACCGCACGACTCTGGTTACTAGTTAGTGACGGAGGCCTCACTACACAATTAACACCTGACGGCTCATTATACTCTCCACCCCATCTTTTTTGGTTTTTTTTTTTTTTATATTTGCTCATTAGCGGGCGCTTTTGATACTGCAGAGGACAGCGGGTAAACAGACGTTCACGTATCCTCGCGACGGCGAAGATAGAAGCGCGTGACGACGGCGACATGTGAAAGTGCGCAGTGGCCTTGGGCGTTAATCTGAAGATTGTTGCGGGCTCGCACACAGCTACGTGGGGAAGAAAAAGCGGCCCGGGGAAAACCAGCCCGGCCGCACCGCAAATTTGTTATCGTTCATGGTTACTTGTGGGGTATCTCTCTATAGGACGGGGGCAGGTCAGGAAAGCCAGAGACCCGCAGGGCGGAGCGCACCCCTACAGCAGCACAGTGAGCACAGCGCGGGGTGGGGGGGGGGTTGTTTGTGGGGAGGGTAAGACAAAGAACAACGAAAACACGATAAAACAAAAGGTCCATGTGCCTAAAGGCATCCTCCATTCATAAAATGTTTGTAACAACTGGATTTAAACATTTTAATTGTAAGTGGAAAGCCATGCGAGGGCAGTGAATTCCAACGAGTAGTAGCTCTGGGGATAAATGACTCTGATACGCCGAATCTGCCTTGTGGAGGAGAAAGTGTCCATTCATGCGCTCCCAGCTGCCCTCTTCTAACGGAACTCTGTGGAGGCGTCGGCACCATTGCCGCCACTTCCCTCGGCCCAATTGCCTGTGCAACTCTCTGTCAGAATCTGCAAGGGATTCCAGTTTTCTTCTTCTGTCTATTCTCCGGTCCTGTTTGATTGCCGGTTCTTGATTACTCTCAACAACTACTTCCTTTTGAATTTTGTCCAACTGCCTCCATGCAACCACTCCACTTCCACCCCACAGAGGTGACCAGTAATCCCCTGAGAGCGCACATGCCTTTTATATATTACTTCCAACTGCTCGTCAGTGACGAATTCTCTAACTCTGTACCCGTCTGAGGTGTCCCAGTTGGTTAGCGTCATTCTTAGCATCGGGTGTGGCTTCTAGACATAAATTGGGTCGGGCAGGCTCAGTTACGTTAGTTAATGTTAGCACCGAGAATGTCCATACTAGGGTGTAAGTGGGCAATCGTGTGTACCTCATTAAAAAATATATTTGTAGTCAGTGAGCTTCTGCCGGTTAGAAAATTGAATGTACTTGGTTTCTGTGCATGAAAGGAAACTAAATTCCTCTATGGCACCATTCCTTAAGCTAGAAAGGTCCTGGTTCAGAGAAATTGCCGTGTTTATTTTTGAATTTATAAGACCGGGTTGGGTTGAAAGCTTGGTAAATGTGAAGGACACTGTGGAGTGTTGAGTCATCTGCTTAGGAATGTATTGGATTATGAGTGGTAGATTTGAGATCATTGATATGAATGAGGAACAGAGTTTGGGGCCCAAAACTTCTGATCCCTGGGGACCACAGCATTTACTGAGATGAAATTGAGAATAACGGCCATCTTCCCAGTACACGTATTATTTCTGTTATGAAGATAAGGACATAAATTAGTTGACCTAATGATGCGAAGGCCGTAGTGTGACATCTTACGACAATAAGGATTGATGCCAGGATCTTATCAAATGCCATTTGAATTATCCAGTGCTATTGTATGTGTTTCACCATGTTGGTCTGTAGCTTGGTTGATTTGATGCGTAAGAAGGCAAAGAATTTCTGCAGTTCATCGACATCGTCTTACAAACCATATTGCCTATCACTGCTAAGTTATTATTCGCCAGATGCCTTAATTTTATGTGGATATATTTAATATAATTTCACAACTTTGCCAAGAGTGGAAGTTATAGCTAATTGGGTCTGTAGTTTGATGGCTCTGAAAGAGGCACCTTTTAAGGAACTGGATGGAATGTTTGCTTCTTTCCAGGGTAACCTGTCAAGCATTAGGTATGAGTACACAGACGGAAAATGTTACCCAATACTGAGCGAGCACCAAGGAGCAATTCCTTAAGTACTATTGGCGGAATTTTCATCTGGACCAGGATCCTTATCTACTGAGAGATTCGAGCAAAATAGATTTTTGACATGTCCGGTGTGGATTCTTAACCCGTGAGACCCAGCGTCGCACTGTTGCGTCGGCAGTCTTTGAGCACCACTCCCAGCGACGGATCACGTGACGTCCGACATATAAAAAACACTTACGTGGCTCGTAAGGTAGGAAAATTGCGGGAGAAAGTAGGGGGAGGTACTATTGTGTGGGGGATCCGGGCCAGTAGGTGTTAGCGGGCCAGATACAGCCGCGCGGCTGGTTGTGGTGGGCTTGATGTACATAGTTTACCGCCATTTGAACCTTCATTACTCCGGTCGTATGGGACTAGAGCTTGAGATTATGTGATACTCCTTAGGATGTATGCCGTACAATGTACAGTTTTTTACCTAGTGCTGGGCTTCATGCGAGAGATCTGAAAGGTGACCGAAATGATTTTTTTTTTTGTGTGCATTTCTCACCATTCTCTTCCATTTTGGCTCAACAATTTTTTGAGAAAACATTCAGAGGGATCATTTCTCATCCTTGTCTTCCATTTTAGCAAACTAAGTAAATCTTACTGGGGTGAAAATTTTATGTCTGATCTTAAGTGAGGGAATTTCAGGCGAATTAAAATTAAGTACAGGGACATCTTGATTTATTTCATCTAAGGTTGAGTTGGTGGAGAAAATATCCGCAAGAAGGTTAGCTTTACCTCGTGGGTCACTTACAAGATTGCCAGTCGGAGATTTTAATGGTGGAATGGATGAAGCAGTAGTGAAGTTGGATTTGAATGAGTTAAGAGTAGACCAAAATATTTTGTTATCATTTGGATTATTTAGAAGTTTATTTGCCTGCTTATGGAGAAAGTTTGATTTAGTTAGGTTTAATACAGTTTTGGCATGATTTCTGATGTTTCTAAAGTAATTAAAGGCTTCATGTGTTTTTGATCTTGTGTATGCATTGTAGGCTATTGCTTTTTGTTCAGTTACTCTAGCACAATTATGGTCAAACCATTTAGGTGAATTAGATCTTTTACTGTACTTTTGATGAGGAATAAAAGTTTCCATTCCAATTTTTACAAAATCTTGTATGTGGCTCAAGGTGGAGTGTGCATCATTAGAAAAGAAAGAGGTCCAGGGAATATCAATAAAGAAACCTTGAAGACCCTCCCAGTCTGCCCTATCGTAATGCCATTTAGTCACCAAAACAGGTTCAGAGTGGGAAGGTGTGGTAGGTGATAGACAGGTGGCCTGTATCAGACAGTGATCAGAAGATCCAAGTGGGGACCTCACTGTAACATCATAATTTTCTGAATTGGTTGTTAAAAATAAGTCCAGTAGGTGGGAATTATGATTAGGATTATCTGGTACACGGGTGGGTTGGTTGACTAGTTGAGATTAAATGAGTCTGCAAATAGCTCACATTCAAGACCAGCATCATCAGTCCTGGCTGAATGAGTGAGCCATTCAACATTATGGACATTAAAATCACCCAACACAGTGATTTCAGAAGAAGCATTTAAGTTGAGGACACTGAGTTGTGAGGACAGAGAATCAAAAAGACTTTGCTCTGGAGGAGTATTTGGGGAACGGTAGATGCAACATATGTATTTAAATTTACCAGCAGAAATTAATTTGTATATAGAATAATCAAAATAGGGACAATTGAAACTAGTAACCTCCTCCAGGGCAATTTCAGATTTTGCGAAGCAACATACACCACCTTTAGGTCTGAAATTTTGGAGCAGTTGATAACCTGGAAAATTAAATCTAGATGTGTCAGATGTGGAT